>OU974082.1:11618849-12006349 GCA_918843875.1 Diadumene lineata
TTAGTTGACATTTAATATAACTTCAGTAAGTAGAACATTTATTGACTTCATTCACTTATTCATTTCTTTTACCATTCATTTTGTCCATTTAACGATTTGTGTATTTCGAGTCTAGTCATTCCTTCTTGCAATGGTGGATTATTTTGTTTTGTTTTATTATATTCGTCTTGTCTTTCTTTCAGGAGATTCTAAGTGATTCATCAGCCGTACCTTATCGTCAAGAACTTCAAGACCTAAGTAGTTCAATCAAAACTCTCTTGGCACAATGGTTTTCAGTTGGCCTGTTAGATCTTGAGAGAATTACATGGAATTCATCCTGTAGTGTGCTGGAAAAGGTATTCCACTAGCCTTTATGTCGGCGCACCGGGAGAAGTATTTCTCTACACTCACAGGGCTTTTCAGTCTTTTCAATGGAGACGCAAGATTGACACCGTTGCGTAGTTGGTAAAAAGATATCATTCAAAGAGGGAAAGACGCGCACCATCGGCTCCCCGGGAGAATTAACTTGCACATTTTAAAAGTTTTGGACAATCCGCATTACAATCCTTTTTCTGGCACATACTTATAAAGCCAATTTCTGAATTCGCTTTTTGACCGTCTGCTGAGACATTGAGATGTTTTTTTTCCCCAGATGGGTGCTCTTTGATGCATGTTTTGAAGTGTCGGCAAGTTTTACTGATGTATCAAACATTACATTTTACCAATGAAGATCTGAATATACACCGTATGTTTTATCAACAGATAATTCGCTACGAAGCAGTTCATAATATCCATGGATGGGAAGATCTTAAAAGACGTCTCGCACCAGATAGAAGATGTTATGTATTCACCCATCGTTCCATGCCACGAGAACCAATCGTTGTACTACACACAGCATTAGAGTATGACATATCTGACAACATTCAGGTAACTACCCTATTTCGCTATGACGTCACATCAAAACAATATGTTGTATTCACCCATCGTTCCATGCCACGACAACCAATCGTTGTACTACATACAGCATTAGAATATGAAATATCTGACAACGTTGAGGTAACTACCCTATTTCGCTATGACGTCACATCAAAACAATATGTTGTATTCACCCATCGTTCCATGCCACGACAACCAATCGTTGTACTACATACAGCATTAGAATATGAAATATCTGACAACGTTGAGGTAACTACCCTATTTCACTATGACGTCACATCAAAACAATTATGTTTGTCGGAGAGAATTAATTCTCAGAAATGTACTCTGATGCTGATAGTTCAAAAAACAGAAGTGGAATTAGCGTTCAACTGTTTTGAATATTAACCCAGCCATTTGTGATGAAACCCTTTATGATCGATAAGCGAATTTTCTATTAGATCTACTGTTTGTAACACACGATCAACGTCATTCCGTGATACTGGATTATGGCAACGGTCCAGGCGTTGATCTTTAATCTTCCCCTACCATGTTGATTGTTTTTACAATGGCGAAAGTGTAATTTTCTAACTACGTTCGAGTGCCGTTCGTTTATCAAGTTACTGTTTTGATTTGTTTGTCAGCGTATTCTCAGTGAACCAGAAGTAGATATTGAGGACTGTGAATATGAACTTGAAAACAGAACTACGGCTATCTTTTATTCAATATCATCAACGCAAAAAGGTAAGAGCCATTCAGAAATAGTCATGTAATCAAATATTTACCGTGAATAGACCCTTTAGGTAGTAGGAAATTTTTTAATAAGCGGTTTTGTCCATTTTAGCTTGTGTTGAGACTCTTCTGAATACTTCTGCTGAGTCGGCATATTCCATCATTAGAGCGAGTCTTTGATCTATATCCATTTCTTCATATTCAAATAAATGAGCATAATTATTTCTTCATAACATCTAACACTATCGGCTTTGTTTTCTCTCTGCCCGATAGTCTCGCTTTAGTGCTGTATTTTGTCATAGTTTCTCTGGACAGACAACCAGGCATGCTTCAACGGAGACAAGTCTTTCCCAGGGTCCTAGAGCGCACGCACGGGTGTATGCATTTTTTAGATGAACTTTTTCTTTGTTAATGCACAGGTTTAAGTGGAGTGGACCTCGGTAACTTTCTCATCAAACACGTGGTTCGTGAATTGCAGCACGAGTTTCCTAATATTACCCAGTATGCAACGCTGTCTCCTATCCCAGGATTTCGTCGCTGGCTACTTCTTCACCTCAGTAACGACGTTGATAGAGAAGGTAGGGTAAGGTTTCGTGTTAGTCAAACAACAAGAGTGATTTTTGAAGACTTGTTAAATACAGTTTTATAAGGAGGATCTACGTGGAATATCGGCGGCACGCTGTCTCGTCTTCATATCGCTCATGTTATATTACGCATGCGCCAGTTGTTCATGAAACTTTACAGATGCTAGAGTGAAGGATCCAATTCAGTATAAATGTCAGGAGCCGAAGCACGAAGCCTGAATAGCGCTATCCACCGGATAAATCCCTATCCAGCAGATAAATTCTAAAGAAATTCTATGGAGTGGATAACTTTATCCAGTGGATAACTTTATTCAGGTTTCGCGCAACCGGCCCCAGAATTTTTATAAAATTTGCATTTGCATTTGAATAGTTATTAGTAATTAAAACAATGGTATTTTTTTTTTCTTATTCCAATCCTACAAATTCCTTTGACTAGTAAACATTTGCTGAAGAGACTACTGAATGTTTGGAGAGAACTAATGAGAGCGTTTTCTAGAAAAGGAAGACAGAATTAAGAAAGACTAAACAATTGCTGTGAAATCTTTCAACCGGCTGATGGCTCACAGATTCCTTTCCTACAAGGCATTTCTATAACTTGTTACCTGAGCAGAGCTAGCATTTTGTGAGAAAGTTAAAACAAATTCCTCCGCTCACAGTCTAGCGTTCCTCGAGCACATGTGTACTTTGCCTGGAATTTGAAAAATAGAGCGGTTTTTATCAACCCATGAAATATCCTTTTAGGTGCTTTATTGCTTTTTTGCCTTTGAATTTTCCTTTGCACATGTTTTTGGTGTGTACATATAATTTGCACTTTAATTTATGAGAGTCTCATTGTTATAGTCTGTTTCATAAATTTTTGAAAGCCACTTTGTTTGTACTGAATTTCCAATATGTATACTGTAGGAGAACCAAGCAATTCAGATACCAACATCCTATTGGACGATGAACGGGAAAAACTTGCACAATATCGTGGAGATCAACAACCTACTGCACTTTTTAAGGTAAACATGCTATGTTTTTCTCTGTCCAACTTTTTTTAAAGATAAATAAGGGAAATTTGAATGTAAGTACAAAGATGAGATTTTTATCTTTGAGGTAAAACCTTTTTTAGAAAAAAATTCGACGTTTCGGGGTCATCTTGACATCAAAGTATTATTTATTTGAATATTTTTTGTTTTGATACTGCAAACGAATATAGTTGTGTTGTCTATCTTTCTTAGTATTTTGTGCTGATTAAAATCCTTCATTTCATAGGAATTACTAGAAAGTGATGCTTGGTATTTGAATAGTGATATCGTAGACTGTGTGAAGACTCCGTTGATGAGACTCTGTGCCAGGTAACAGACAAAAAATAATAAAACTACATTGGTAAAAATCTTGAATGTGCCATTTTATAGCTGAGAATGTCTTTCCCCCGCCATTCTGATGCTAATTATATTAACTGGTTAATAGTTTTGACAAAATAGGTTCACATTTATGCAAAAACCAACTGTGATCACTGTTTTGCCACCGATAAGAAATGCCGAGATCAAATCAACATTCGACTGCGATCAACTGGGGCTGTTTGTATGAGAGTTTTGTTCGTTAGAACAACAGTGTCTGCAATGCAGATTTAAGAACAACAAATTTCGTTCCCAGCATTACAAGATCCGGTATCATGTCGTCATTATAATCATTGTGTTTTCAGATATTTATATGAAGAGAAAAGACGAGGTTTTGCACTGGACCCAGTTGGTGAGAAAGCTTTTTGTTTCTACTTGTTTTACCAATATTGCATAGGCGATAATAAAACAACGATATCTATTTACTTTTTTTAATTACGTTTTTTGTTATTTTATTCCTTTTTTTTAAATCATATATCTTGATATTCAAAAGGATCATAGCTTGCTTGGTAAAAAGTTCTCAAAGGCACGAATAAATGAACTCTCATACCGGTTATTAACCGGTTTCAAACCGGTGTGTGATTAATAAACGCGCGCGTTCGCCAAACATTTTCGCGCCAAAGCATTTCTTAAGCAACGTTATGCGATGCTCGCTGGTGATTTACAAGGTGAAGTTAATCATGTCGTTGTACTGTAGAGATTTCTTTTGAGAAATCTCTGCCAAGCAGGGTAAAAAAATCAAGTTCCGTCTCACTTTAAATCATTACAGTGAGGGCACTCGAACCGTGAACACTTGTCTTTATTTAGCTTTTTATTTTCTGAGCTTTCTACTCCTTCAAATTCTCTGAAAAAGTAGGACTGAACTCAAATGCACTGAGTTATGAAAATTCAAATGTTTTCAAATAGATTCACTTGAAGGATGCATGTTAAAAAAAGTTTTTGAAAAAAGCACAAAGTGTTCACGGTTCGAGTGTCCTCACTGTAATTTGTCGATAATCATCCAAGCAAATGCGGGAAGTCTACAAGACGGACTGGTTTAGGGTAGGTGACAACTAACACGGATAGCTAACATTGAGATCCTATCCTGCTGTTTATTGACACCGTCAATCATTTCACAGGTAATTTCCATATAAGGAATGGTGCATGGATGTGGAGGCTCAACTGGTCAGCGGACACAAGTCCACGTGGTCTTGAGAATTCTTTCGGTCTAATGGTCAATTATAGATATATCTTAGAGGATGTAGACCAAAATAATCAACAGTATTTATACAATGGAAGTATTGCTGCTTCAGAACAGTTTCTTTCGTTGTTGAATAAAGCTACTTGAATATTAATAAACGCTAGTAAGAATTGTGTTATTTTTATATTGTCTGAATGCTTGGTTTAATTGGCCTAAACAAGGTAATTCCCCTCTTGTTTGGGTTATTTTTCGTGGCTTTTTTTATTCAAAATCTCATTTCTGGTTTATTAAAGCAATCTTTTTTTTTTGTATGAGAAAATTTTACCGTGAGACTTACTATGAAAAGAAAGCGTATATCTTAGCCATTGATTGGAGCAACATCTTTGAACACAAAAGAAACATTCTCGTAAACAGCATTTTGTAGATTTTAATGTGTAAGCCGTGAAAATCAAATAATTTCTACGTTAGGAAGTGACCTTCTTAGTTCTTACGCGTATTGTTACTTGTGTTACTGGAATTCATGGCAATTCCTTTCGACTGTATTTTATGTATTATAAAATGTATAAAGATGGGCTTACTACTTGAATATTGCTCGTAGATAAATTTGGGAAAACTATAATATTGAATGTTTTGCGGTAATATCAACCGTGATAATTTGTGCAATAAATTGTTTAAGGATATTGAAAGCAACAAAGCCCACAAGCAGGACAGTTTATTACCTTCAAGGAGAAAAGAGAACACAATGTAAACCTTAGAAAATCAAAACTGTACATTATTCCATCAAAAACAGATAGTTTTACAACCTTTTAATTGACATTAATATATCACATAGATATATCACTTAGATTGTAAATCGATTATTGTAATTGTATATCGATAGATTTTTAGACAAATACTATTTTTTGTGTGTGTCTAGTCAACACGTGTGGTGTGTACTGGATTAATGTTATGCACTCCATAGATCTTTGAGAATTCATCCACTGGATAGTTCTTTATCCGGTAGATAGAGCTATCCAGGCATTGTACAGAAGGCTATGCAGTAAAAGGTATTTATGTCAGCTGTGAAATTTAGCCCTTGGCCACAAATAAAGTGTTATTAAGTTGTTATTATTATTTCCCAGCACCAGGTCTTTATTCTGGCAGCTTTTCATCAATTTGTTTTAGGTTGGTAGAATTCCTATAGTAAACATTTTATAGTTTTTAAATTCATTAAGGTTTACTTTTCGGTGTCTTTACATTTTCTATTTTAGTCACTGTAATTAGCTGTTCTTCGTTAAATTAGTTAAAACCAACAATCTGCATGGTTCTTGTTCTATTGATAATAACTATTTTGTATTAATTAGTTATTTGCATGTATATTGTTTCGCACTTCTAAATAATTGATGAAAATTTGTGCCCAATTTAAGACGAACTCTTGAAGGTTCCATCAAAAAGCCCACAATAGATACCATGGATGCAATTCACGTCGCTATACTTTACTTTCTTTTTTCTTTTATGGTAGAACACCGAATAGTAACTGCATTTGTGAGAAAAGAAAACGATTTTCAATTCGGTAATTTTGTTAAAAATGTACAAGGATTTGTTTTGAAGAAGCCTGACGCGTTTTTGGCGAAAACAAGTGCGTCGAGTGAAGAGGAATGCATGATAGAGTGTTCGAATCATGCTCGGTGTTTCTCCTTGAATGTTGTCCCTTTGAATACTGCAAAATACGAGTGTGAGCTGTTTGAAAAGACTGGCCATGATGTAGCCAACTATCTTACGGCTAGAGTAAACTCTTATTACATGAAACTGCAGGTTAGGATGTATTATTATACATAATATTTATACATATAAGTGTAAATATATAATTGGGATTGAGTTAGTTCACTAACTGTTTGGCTTCAGTAAATTACATAAATTGGCTTTTTTTATTAATGTTTGCTTCTCTTATAGAAACTGCGTTTATTTTTTGTTTGATTGTTTTTGTTTTCTTCTTCTTCGATTCGTCTTCTTCTTTCTGGTATTTGTCAGTTTACCTTCATCTCTTCTCTTCTCTTCTCTTCTCTTCTCTTCTCTTCTCTTCTCTTCTCTTCTCTTCTCTTCTCTTCTCTTCTCTTCTCTTCTCTTCTCTTCTCTTCTCTTCTCTTCTCTTCTCTTCTCTTCTCTTCTCTTCTCTTCTCTTATCATCTCTTCTCTTCTCTTCACGACAAACATGTTGTACAATAACATGTTATATGCTCATGCAGATCTCTGTACTTGATTTTGTTGCAAATATTTTGTTATATTCAAAGACTCCGTGAAAGATTCCTTAATCTTATCCTTTTAAATTATTCTGTATATTAGTAATCGACTTTTAAAAATCAATTATTAATTGATTGGCTTTTGAGGTAGGAACCACCTTCTGCGTGTGATTCAAACCCATGTCAACATGGCGGAACTTGTTCTATGACCGACGATAGGACAAACTACACGTGCACATGTCTGCGGGATCATAAAGGAAGAAACTGTGAAACTAGTAAGCAACGATATCATCTGTACTATCGTCATCATTATCATAATCATTATCATCTTCATCATCATCAACATGATCATTAGCATCATCATAAGCATCATCATCAACATCATCACCACAGGGAGCTCAAGTTATCCACTGTATAAAGCTATCCACTCCTTAGGATTTCTTTAGAATTTACCCGCTGGGAAGGGATTTGCCCGCTGGATAGGGATTTATCCACTGGATAGAGATTTATCCGCTGGATAGGGGTTTAACCTTTGGATATGATAGGGATTTATCCGCTGGATAGGGATTTAACCTTTGGATATGATAGGGATTTATCCACTGGATAGAGATTTATCCGCTGGATAGGGATTTAACCTTTGGATATGATAGGGATTTATCCGCTGGATAGGGATTTAACCTTTGGATATGATAGGGATTTATCCGCTGGATAGAGATTTATCCGCTGGATATATATCGCTATCCACGCTTTGTACAGCCAGCCCAAGTGGTAAAATTTTGAAAAACATTCATTTCAGGGTGTATTCTGTTTGACTTTGAATCTGGTCGACTGGATGGATGGACTTTAACAGGGACAGCCTTCAACAACCAGCCAACATATGGCGACAACTCTGCAGCAAGGGGCAGAGGGAAATCCAACCACAAAGGTAATTGGTGGATTGGGGGATACGAGAACCGACCCAGTCCCTCTCATCCAGCAGGGGGTTACCAAGGTGACAGACTAGTCGGTACAATGACGTCACCGGCCTTTCAAATCAGAGGAAAACAGTTGACGTTTCTGATTGGCGGAGGGAATGACGTCAACATCGAACGTATGGAGCTGCTTATTGGTGGATCAGTAGTTGCCAAGGAAACTGGAGATAGAACTGAGACAATGAGGCAAAAGTATTTCAACGTCACGATGTATCGAGGGAAAACAGCTGAAATACGATTGGTCGATAATTACCAATTGGATAGGAATTGGGGGCATATTAACGCGGATCACATTGTTGACAGTTACTGTAATGAATAATGAGAAACAAGACTCTTAGCACAGGACACGCCTGAATAAATTGTAACACCACAGGAAATCCATCATGATAAGGTGTCATGCCACAGGAAGCCCACGCTTCAAGAGTATTTTAATACTCTTAATATTAAAATATGCAATTTAATTTTCATACTTTATAAATTAATATGCAATTTAAATTCTATTATTTGTGCAATTTAAAAATTGTTCAATGCTCATGATGTCCATTGAATTGTTGAATTAGAGTATAGAGTGAAGAGACATACAGTCATGCCTCTCGGGCTTTTCAATGCATGACTGTTCACATTTGCTGAGTTATAGTATGACTTCACGACAGCCATCTTTGTTTAAAGTGCTAGTCTGATGAAAATCAAAGATCTAAATTTTAAACTTTCTGTATATCCTGGGCTTTATTATGTGCTGAAAATTAACATGATTGAAAAAAGTTTGAAAAAATCGTCTTTTTTAAGCTTGAATTTTGCTTTTAAAAAGACGCGATTTTTGCTCATTTTTGATCGATCTTGATTCTGCACAGCGGTCGCATTTTAAGACCAATGACGTCATATGCGCAAGTCGTATCTTGTACACGTACATTCTTCACTTATTTTACTCAAAATGTAAGTTATTTCAGAAGCAGTTTTCCCGATTTATAGGTAAATAAAATTGAGGATATACATTCAACAATGTCTTTTATGATCAAACCAACATTTTCCATTAATCGATCTACAAGTTATATCGTATTTTTAGAATCCAAGTTTATAACTTCTTATCACCATATTGTCAGAACGTAGCGCCATTAGCGTACGAAAAAAGGGGAATCAAAAATCCTAATTTGACTTTAAGCAATTTGTCTGTAAATCACCTAATACTCGAACCCGGGGAGGGGGGGGGGGGGGTACTACCCTATATCGACTATACGGGGATGATCCGCTGAACAGGGTATGGTTTTTCGACCTTGGTGTCATGAACAGGGTATCCCATTCTACTCTATTTCCGATTTTATCCAAACTTTCTGTCATACTCAGGGCCCAAAAAATGAGAGAAATTATTTTGCATTCAGGAAATTGGCAGGAATAAGATCGTTGACTTTAAAAAAAGATAAGAGCAGCACGTGTGTCTGAATTGATATATTTAAACAAATCATATAATGTTCGTAAAAAATTGTAATTTGTCATAAACAGGGTATGGAAGTTAGGTATTTTTTGTCATAAACAGGGTAACCCCCACAAGATCCCAGCGGAACACCCCTACCCAGATCTGAAGGGAGTACCCCCACCCCCCCCCCCCCCCCCCCCCCCGGGTACTCGAACCACTTTCATTTTAACTTAAATTAATTTAAATTCTGATTTTACGCTTGAACGTATATATACAATAAAGTAATTTACTTTTTAAAGTAAATTCCTTTAAAAGTGTCTTGGATAAATGGGTCTTTCTTGTATATTTCATGCGAACTTGATAAATATTCTGTACGGAAAGCAACTCGAGACTAAAGACTCAAAATATCAAAATATATCAAAATCTCATCGTTTTCCCAGATGTAACGGGGTGTCCTTGAAGTATACATTGTATAGAAGCCATATTTGTTGTTGGATGTTGAATAAAAATAGATAATAAGAAGAAATATCATGTAAATCGAAAAAAACTAAGGTAAGTTAAAGTGAAAGTATACAAACATCGGCTGACTTCCGGCGCATATGACGTCATATTAAGCAGGCTCAAGTACACGCTCTGGAATCAAGTCGGGTGACGTAATTCGAAAATTTGTAAACTTTAAGATAAAAAATGAACGTCTTGCCGGTCTCGTATTGATAAAAAATTTTCACAGTGATTTTATAGGTATATAAAGATTTAAAAACAGTCATTTGCAGAACTTTTTCGGATCTGATCAGACTAGCACTTTAACGTTTACAAAAAGTTAGTTTCTCACCTGAGTTTATCACTGAAAAACATTAACAAAACAGACAGATAAACAAACGAAAAAACGTGAATAAAAACGTCGCTTGTATGAACGTTTCAAACTAATAATGAACGATTCTATCACATCTGTTTGACTGTTCGCCAACTAATTTGAATGTAGATAATTTTTGCCAGATTTACCCAGATGTCAATAATGAACGTTTTTTGAAAGCACGTTCGCAAGTTGCTGATTGGTGGACAGCGAGCAACAATTAATCTGACTGTAATTCTAAAAAACGTTATGTTAAACTTATTATAAATGAAAAGATGGTAAGATTTAGAAAAGGAAAGTATAAGAAAAATAAAAAGATAGAAAATTATAAAAAAGTGTGAAAATAGAAAAAAAACAGATCGAATCAAACAGTCAATTTCTTGATCTGTTTTGCCTGTACTGCATTCAATGCAATTCAATTAATAATCTATTCAAACAAATCCGCATTTCACACGCAGGTGGACAATTGCTTAATCTAATCCAACACTAGCTATCCAGCCAAAAACACAATAATCCCGAAATTAATAGTTGAATAAAGGACTGTAAATTGAATCACTGTGAAGATTTGTAGAGAACTGGCGGTAGTCCTTCGTCCTAGTATTTCACTAGCCGTCTTCCAATATTCTAAATTGACAATTGCGAAAGGATACCCGAAATTCAATGGCTAGCACATCCGTTCTTATTGCTGTTAAACTTATAGCCATCGTAATTGCCACAGTTAGTATCATTGCCAATGGCTTGGTTTGTCATGTTATTGTTCGCCTGAAATCCATGAAAACGTCTATCAACTACATTATACTCAACCTTGCAATACTCGACGCCATATCTGGGATTTTGATGATAAACACCGTTATACTGAATGATAAACGAGGCGTCTTGGGCGAGCCTGTTCTACAACAAGCTTATAATCAAAGCAGTGAACTTGCTGTAGTACTTTGTAGGTTTCAATGGAGTTACTGGATTGTACCGTATGTCACACCTTATATACTCACAGCCATGGCTTACGAAAGATATCGCGCTATCTTGTACCCTTTATCGACATTACATAAAAGTAAAACTAAACTCAAGTTGATTCTCGCTTTGGCATGGGTGTCGGGCTTCGGGTACACCACTGTGGATATGATCATTGCGAAATACGATAGTGAAAACATTACTTGCATTTATAAAGATATTTCTTGGTTTAAAATTAAAATTTATGCCACGGTTCATTTGTGTTCTCAAATTATCATCCCATCGATTGCCATGTTTGTATTCTATTCACGCATAATATACGCCTTAAGAAGGCAAGACAAAACACTTGAACCACAAGGCAACATGCTTGGGCCACAGGCGGCAGCTGAAAGAGCCCGAAGAAAGACGAGGAAAAAGGTCGTGTGGATTATTATTGTTGTGACTTTAGTCTTCTATGTTTGTTACGTCCTGCCGCGAGTTTTAAGCTATTTCAGTGCATTCTATGGCTATCTTTTTGTGTTTACGGATTTATGGAGAGAAATTAATAAGATTATCATGTGCATTAATTCTGCTTTCAATCCTTTTGTATATTTCGTATTCATTCAGTCGTTTCGTAACAGTTTTAAGAGAATTTTTATGTCAAGAAATAGCAACTCAAACTCAAGCCTCAGACTGAACACTTTTCAAACTTCGTATGGTTTAGAAAACGTGAGTGTAGATGAACAAGGTCACGTTAGTGCTAACCAACCAAAACTAGTATCCTTAACGATTACATCTGATCTTCACGTCAAGAGCGGTTCAACCTCAAAACCGATAACAAATATGTAAAGTAATAGGCTTCCTAACCATTCGTTCGAGTAATTGTTCCTATCAATGAGAGAAGCATTTGAACTAAACATTTTACAGGAAGATGACCAAGAACGCAATGAATTATGCAATAATCAATTACAACTGTGTTTTCTTTATTTTGTACAAACATTAATTCAAGCAAAACATATACAAATACAGTAAAATTCATGGATCAGTCATTTCATCAACCTACAAGAACGCAAAAAAAATATTGTCAATATTCAATCCTTGTCCACGATTATGTTATTATTCATTTTTAAGAGGGGGAGGGGATGTCGGAGAAATTGCATGAAGTGTACGTCACAAAAATGACGGAACAAGCTCCCACCTAAGAATTTGAATTTGTTCAGAATAGACCAAAAAAAAAAAAAAAAAGTTTTGTAATGATAGTCGCGGTACAACGAATTTAGCTGTAAAAAATGTTTTTATTCAAAACATAATCAAACACGTAACTATGCTGGTACCTATGAAGCAGCATCGGTCTGATTAAGAAGCGCATAGTCCTCTGGTTTTCTTGGTCGTGTTGGGTCACGTGATGGAGGTCTGTTGGGTATTAACGTCGTGCCTGTATTGAGACTATTTGCCTGGTTACCATAGCGACCCTCATACTCATACGCTGTCATGATAGGTACATAATGTTAAGGAGCAATATACACAAATCATAATTGTTATCATCATCATTATCATCATCGTCATTGACATCATCATTATCGTTATCATCATCATTATCATCATCGTCATTGACATCATCATTATCGTTATCATCATCATTATCATCCACATAATAATCATTACCATCATCATCCTATCTACCGAATCGAAATATGGCGGACGGCGCGGTCATGTACTGGAGTGAGATCACAGAAACGAGGCTACTCAGTTGTATGGTATTTAATTAAATTGAATATTAAATTAAAATGGTAATTAATTAATTTGAGTGGTTTCTATGAATTTTGTACCGTTTTTCAACAATAACAACAAAGCCCGAAGATGTTTACTGTTTACCTAGATAACTGACTAGCATCGTTCTCGAGATCGTCCGTCAATTTCCGATTCGGCGAATCTGATTAGTAAAGACAAGAGAGTATGAGATAAGAGAGCTTATCCCCGGACCCCATCAGGGGCTCTACTCGTCGTGCTATTTTTTAAAAACTTGTTACCAATCTCCGTACTTTTGTCTTGAGATGTTTTGACAATACGACCACGCAATCTGGCCAATCTGGCCAATTCAGTTTAAAAATAGAATGAAAAGATCCCCCGATGAGTGTAAGGCCCAATACGGGGGATAAGTTCTCTTATCTCATATTCTCTTGGTAAAGACAAAGTAACGCGGTCATTGGCGCCATCTATTGACTTCTGAGCATTCAAAACCATAGATATTTATATTGTTTTCGTTTAGATTTGTGCATTCTCATGGGATGTGCTTAAGATACAAAAGAATATATCACATGCTATCGAAGCTTAGCCTGAGCAACGAAGAACAAGAAGTGAGCATAATGATTTGAGCCTGGTTTCCATATAATCGAAAACGATCGAGAACGGTCGCAATCGATCGAAAAAAAATCGATTATAGGGAAAGCAACGTTTTTCGATTCTACGACCGTTTTCGATCCATATACGATCGCGATCGAAATCGTTCAAAAACGGTCGTAGAATGGAAAAAATTTTTTCGATCGTTTGCTACTCAGTTCTCGATCGTTTGCGACTGTTCTCGATCGTTTGCGATTATATGAAAACAGACTTTAGCCTGATCAATCATCATTACGACATATTTAAAGGATATTTGCATAGACTGGGAGATATATGACGTCAGTCTCGGTGACAATTTCAACATGGTGTCCAACTTGTCCGACACCAGTCTCTCCAACGACCCCCACGGCCACAGCGAAGATCTCGATGTCCAGCTTGGTATTCATACCAGCTGCAACCTGGCATAAACATCAACAGAAGAACTTTAATAAATTCAGAAATAATAGTCAACTTACAAAGAACTACCAGATGTTAAACATTGTTCAAAAGTAAGGTCACTATAATGGAGAAACAGTAGGAGTATTGTCTTTTGAAAACGACTCACTATTGTGACCTCACTTGTGCAGAATAAATTGTATTGCACGGGTAATAGCCCAAATGTTGTTTGTGCTTTTGCTTACGTCGCAAGTGATGAGGACAAGTGCGATTGCACAACACATCGTTAATACGTTTTTTCTCCGGATAAAAGCTATCCACTTTACAGAATGTGTTTGGAATTTGTCAGCTGAACAAATGTCCAACATCCAGATAAATTCTATATATAGTCTATAGAATAACCTTTTCCGATAGATAGCGCAATCAAGGCTTCGCGCAACAGAGCCGAGGCTTGTTCTTACCGGTCCAGGATTGTATAAGACGCGCAGTCCAGTTGACGGTGGTGGTTGTCTGATCTTAAATCTACAGCTATCGATGCCAACATTCTTCATCAAGACACTATGAATGTAAGTACAACCTTCTTTAAGAACACCAAAGGATATTTTAGGAGGGAGAAGTTCAAATCCACGAAGACCTTCCACGCGACCTGGTGCCACTTTGTTGCCACCAGCGACAGATACGGTGTTTACGCGCCTGCGCACTGGGTCTTCTACCTCTATGAACTGCAAAACATTGATATAATAAGGGAAATATAAGAAGGTCATAATGAGGACCATTTCATGACATTAAAATAAGAAGAAGATGGAGGAGGGGGAAGCAACGGAAGAGGGAAAAGAATGAGAATAAAACAATATTAAAAAACACGAAAAACAAGAAGACGGAGAGGACGAAGAAGAAGAAGAAGAAAAAGATGAAAAAGAAGAAGGAGAAAAATATGAAAAAGAAGAAGACGGCGAAGAAGAAGACGGAGAAAAAGAAGATGGAAAAGAAGAAGACGACGGAGAAGAAGAAGATGGAAAAGAAGAAGACGACGGAGAAGAAGATGGAAAAGAAGAAGACGACGGAGAGGACGGAGAAGACGAAAAATACGAAGGTTGAAAAGAAGAAGATAGAAAAAAAGAATAAGATGGAGAAAATACAAAGAGGAAAGGTGACAAATGAGTGGAGTATTGCCGTAATTACCTGTGTGTTAGGTAAAGCACCAGGCTTAGAGCTGAGTATTGAGGCAGGTAGTTTAACAGTGTCTTTTCTCATAGTACCAGTTACATCCACGTACAAACTCTTCGCACCAACCATAGGATTACCAGCTGAAAATCAGAAATGTAAAATCATTAGCATCAATCTATAACAGACCAACTCCTCTTGAAATAAAAAACAAACAAACGAAAAACGACGGTATAGGACGCCATGATAGTGATAATGGTGGTGATAAATGTGCTGGTGATGATGAAGGTGATGGTCAGATAGAGTCGATACTGTATCGTATCGTATCGTATCGTAACTGTAGTTCCTAGAGTCGTTTTCGTATGAGTGGGAAACAGTACGTACCGTATAGCAGGCGTAGTTTCTAAGAAAACATTCGAATTATCTACCGTATCGTAGCGGTATCGTAACCGTAACGTTTCCCACTCATCCGAAAACGACTCTATGCAAACAAATAATTTCAATAGGTTCTTTGTTTTAACAATATAACTAAAGAGGTATATGATAGTCATTCATTCCTTCTCTTATCTTATTATTCCCAGTACCAATTATAGATAGTGCTCTCTAGGTATAACAAACATAGGAAAAAACATGAAATAAAAACAAATAGTAACTATTTAGTAACTATTTGTCACTAGAGTGCAAACACTAAAAGTGAGCAACATAAAATACCTCTAATAGCTCTATTTTATGCTGATTCGGTTCTTTTCTTTATTGTAATTAGTGTTATTTACTACTAAATAGTGACAACTTTACTAACACTCAACCAGAACATTACTATTTATTTTGTCTGGGTATTGTGTTCTGGTTGAGTGATAGTGACAAATAGTTACTAAATAGCTACTATTATTTAGTTTGTTTTATTTCCTGTTTCTCCTGCGTTTACTTTATTCATCCATAACACTGTACTTACGAGTATCAATGATTCCATCGCTGTTTTCAGATTGTTCGTTCTTACTATTATCATCATCGTGTTGCACAACTTCTTGTACAGACTCCAAGTTACTCCTCCATTGCGCATTGTCATAGTTCGGTGATTCGGTCCCAGTCACCTGACCATCACTCTGATCCGCGGCATGTTTTGGCGTAGGGTTACTGGGTCGTACTGGTTTGTAAGTAGCATGCGCTGGAGTAGGGTTGTTTGGTCGTAGCGGAGTCGGGGTACCGTCGCCCGTTGCATGAGCAGGGGTCGGGTTGGTAGGGCGTAGATTGTTCGGCGATAACGTATTAGCTGATGGCGACACTGTGTCATTATTTAGCTGTGACGAAGTTCCTCCTGATTGTTGAAGGACTTCAGGACTAGAGTAATCCCGCAAAGACTTCTGGATCGTGACGGAATCAGGTGTGTCTGGTACACTTCCCTCCCCTGGGGGTGGGTGACGGGTTTGTTCTGCTAATTGAGACGTCAGTTCATTCATGTTGATGTCGTCGCTGCCATATTCAAGTCGAAGGAAAGATTGACCTGAGATAACAAAGGTGATGTTAGCTGATGATAGAACAATTGATACTTTGAAATAGTGGTATTGATGGTGATGATGATGATGATAATGATGATTAATGGTAATGATTATATCATGATGATGATGACGACCATGATGATAATGATTATATCATGATGATGATGACGACCATGATGATAATGATTACATCATCATGATGATGACGACGATGATGATAATGATGGTTGATGATGATGATGGAGGTGATGATAGTGGTATTGATGATGATTGTGTCGATTTCTTATAAGTGGGAAACGGTACGTCTACGATACCGCTATGATACGGGAGATAATTCAAATGTTTTCTTAGAAACTACGATACGTAAACGACTCTAATGATGATGATGGTAGTGATAATGATGATAGCGATTATGATGATGGTGACAATGATGACGATGGTAATGCTCTATAAAGGTCTTTAGTAATATAAAATACTCTCAACCCAATAGATTGTAAACACTAAATGTGTGCAACAGTAGTAAGCAGCGCTAATTAAAGAAGAGAAAACACACTTTTAGTGTTTGCACTCTACTCTCACTGCAAGAGCTGGAAAACTCACCACTAGAGGTATCAAAGTACGGCGGAACCTCCTTATTGCGCAATGCGTGTTTTCCATATTCTAATTCAGCCAGTTCTATTTTGTCTCGTTCCCATTCTGACTTGGAGCGCTTCCAGCGTGGAGGAGAAGGGACTGGTTCTGGTGCTGGTGTGATAGCTTCAATGTATTTGGAGCTGACTTCGTCTCCTTGTAATTTATCTGGGAAAAATGTAATGTTAATAGACGATTTGCATTATTGTGTCTTTTTACTACAACTAACGACATTCTTTTCAAATTCTCTTTCATATATAAAGTCTTAATTCCTTTGGAGATAATAAAACAATTTGAACTAATTGCGATACAATGACGTAAGTCGGCAAAGGATTCTGGTAGTGGTCATCATGAAACGTGATTAGCCAAAGATGGTGGTTGGAGATCGATATTTCGAGAGCTGGCACATGACTGTACATTTGAATTGAATAATAATAGCAATAACTATACGTCTTTATGAATAGAAATAAAAAATTAGAGTGCACACCACATAAGTACGAAACAATTCTTACCTCTGTTTTAGTTGTGCACTAAGTAAGAATCCACAGACGCATAAACAAAGACAGCTTTTATTTTAATTCCTTTATGGTACTGTCTTAATGCCTCGGTGAGTTCTTAGTTAGTGCATAGCTAAATCGTATCTGGTATTAAATATTAATAATTGTTTCGCACTTATGTGGCGTTCACTATATATCAAGAGAGAAGCCCCACCATCGCTTTATTCTCTCCAATACCTTACGCTCTCTTGCATGGTATGGTATTACTTACTTAACATGTCTTTTGTTTTAGTTATTGTATCTGTCGATTCAATCCCGTCTTCTTGATTCTTTTCCAGTTCCATATCAAGATTATCGTCTTCTGCCTAAAACCAACAAACAAATAACTAAAATAACTCTTTTACGAACCTTATCCAGATGGTGTTTATTCTCGAAATAGACACGATGTACGGCAAGGACTTCGATTGATTTCACGAAAATAATGATTACGATAGAGAACTAACACCAAACATGTGCAGTAGTTATCACTATGTAGTGGTATTAATGTTGCGCACTTTTAGTGTTTGCACTCGACGCGCTTAAAGGTTTTTATGTTGCACACTTTTATTGTTTGCACTCTACGATAAAGAACTGTTTCGCATACCTTATCACTGAGTTCTTTTGCACGTAGTTTCTCGCTATCATCTCGTGGATCTTGTGGTAAAATAGAATCTAGTTTATCTTGTCTTTTATTCACATATTCGCCATAGTCTTTCATGCTTGCTACAATAGTCTGGCGCTGTTCGTTCGTCAGCGGTTTGTACTGTATTAGCTGTCTTAGCTCTAGTGCCTTGGGACATGTGATGGGTCGTGGAGCTGGTGGCTTTTTAATAACAGCCCCGATGTTTAAACCAGAGCCTGAAAAACACAAAGATGAGCGAACGCACGAACGAATAAGGACCGAACGAACGAACGAACGAACAAAAGAACGAACGAACACAAGAACGAACGAACAAACAAAAGAACGAACGAGCGAACGAACTATGTATAGCATTTTTTTAATTTTGCATATCAAACACTGTGTCCGTGTAATACGTTAAAGTGTATTTCAAAGGTATTTCAAATTACTCTATTAGTTTTGTAAACAAAACATCACCAAGCTCTTACCAACATTGGTACCAAATTTAGGACCATCTCTTTTCTCTTCCTTGGCAGGGAAAGTCTCAAAGTCACGTTCTCTCAACGCTTGTGGAACTATGATATCCTCGTCTTTAGACATAAACCACACATTGACTACTCCTCCTATTACATAGAAATCAAATGTTTGTACGCCACGTAAGCGTGAAACAATTCTTAATATTTAGATCCTGACTACACTATGCCGGATAAATTTGAAAACGCAACTTTTGTTCCGATATCGTGTCAAAAATTGCTCGTTAAACAATGGAATTACCATAAAATTGTTTCGGATTCATGCGTTTTAGTGTGGACGGAAGGCCTAGCCGGATAAATAAAGTTGCGTTTTCAAATTTATCCGGGTTAATGGGGACGTAGCCTAAAGGTCGGTACCCACTAGGCGACAGGTCGCAGCGGCAAATTTCCCCGGTGTGTATGTAAGTATTTTTGGCGGAAATTGTTGTCGCTGCGACAGAATTTTGTCACATTGTAAATATTAATGGTTTTCCTTTTAACTGATATTTTGATATTGTAAAGCGCCTAGAACATTTAATGCTATAGTGATATATAAAATTAATCATTATTATTATTACAGTGACCATACCTGAATATGGCTTTAAGACAGTAATACCCGTAGCTTGATGCACCCCTTCTACTGGTGACTTCAACACTGCACAACTAGGCTCCTTCTCTGCTTCACATAAAAATTCATTCACATCTGACTGACGCAACAGCTCGAATCCGGACCCATCTTGGTAAACACCAAAATACCTGGGCACCAAGCTTGTCAGAGGACCATTGGAACTCGTCTCATCTGTTTGTGAAGGTGGTTTATTGATTGACGTTTCACCATTGGACATGACAGTAAATTGAGTTCCACGAGTGTCCTTCAGTTCACAACACACCTGGTCGTTACTGCGCATGACATAAATACCCGCTGGGGTTTCGGCTGCTTTGTTTGAAGGCTCAGGTGCTGCTAGATCTATTTTTTCGGCAAGTTCACGAGGGGCAAATGATATAATACCTGCGGAAAGAATTATGCGCATTACAAACGGAATGACGCGTGATTTGTGTCAAGAGGTTCATGATTTGTGGAAAGCATGGAAAAATCAAGACCTAAATTTTTTGTCGAGACGGGATTTCTCATTAAACGCCCTTACGCGTGAAAATATGAAGTTAATTCAAGACTCAAGAGTCCTCGCAATCTTTTTTTTTTTTTTTTTACACGCTATGGTTTTGCGTCTACAACAACTGCGCATATAGCATGAGCCCTCCCCCAGAAGGCTATTCTAGACTGGTGGTCCATTTTGTCAACATCAAGCATTGTACTCACTGTTATTTACCTTTAGCATCGATATGTAACTGTGAGCCATCAAGTCTATCCACAGTAGTAACACCATCTGCGCATGTCTCGATATTGACTCCATTGCCAAACACTGTCCCACATGAACCTTCGTTAAGATTAAATACAAGAGTAGCGAACCCAGGACATTCAACCTTAACAAACTTCCCTTGATACATATCATATTGTGCTTCTATGCCAGTTTCGTTATCAGGGACCTGAAAGAAAGCCTCCAACATTAAAACAGGGTAGTAATAGGGGTATCCTAATATCAGTTGTCAGTTCGAATTCGGTTCGTTTGTCAGTTGTCAGCTCAAAATTAGACCATTTATCAGTAAAAATATTTTGGTTTGCTAATGTCAGTTGTCAGTATACAGCATAAAATATCCTTGTTTGTCAGTTGTCAGTGGTATTTTTGGTCAGTTGTCAGTTGTCAGTTAACCCCATTTCTACCCTGTTAAAAGCATATCAGAGTCGAACTTCAGAAGGTTGGCATGCAATTTTCAAATTAATACCACGTCTATACACAAAATTTTCGTTTCCGATTGGCTGATCGACTGTGGTATTAAGCCACTTTCATCAAATACGCGCGGCATTTGATTGATTCTTCTCGAACGGTGTAATTTCCTATACATATCGGGCCGATTGCACGAAGTGTGGATAGCACTATCCACCAGACATAAATCGCTATCCAGTGGATAACTTCTAAAGAAATTCTATGGAGTTGTTAACTTTTATCCAGTGGAAAACTTTCTTCAGGCTGCGTGCAACTGGTCCAACATTTATAAAGTATAGACTCCATACACAACTGAGAACAGATGGAACTGCATTAATTGTTCTTCTGCAGGGCTGGTTGCACAAAGCCAAGTTATTTAACTGGAACATACTTTTAAAAAAACGACTCTCTTTTTTTTAGATATAGGGAATTAATGAAAAAGCATTTCGGACCTTCCCGAGAAACAAGATTTTGTAAAAAAAAAAGCTTGCTGTTTCAAACATCAGTTTAGTGTATACCTGTGTCTGGCGTTCTATTTGGTGGTAGAACGTAGTAATCCGTGTGCCGTCCTCATGTTCTACGACGGTGGATCCATCTGGACGTTCTATGGTTACAACGTTGTCTTCGCGAGTACGTAGAACCTATAGAGATAATACAGAGATCAAATCACGTGATATAGTGAATTTAGTAAATTTAGGCAACCCTATGTGGGAAGGAGCATTAAGGCCGGCACACACTAGGCGACAAGTCGCAGCGACTTGTCCCCGCGACATGTCGCCTCAGTGTGCACTGGTTCAGCAATTCCAACCGGTTGGATTTCATGCGGCACAACAATTTTCGCCAAAAATGTTAGTACACACGGGAGGAAATTGTCGCTGCGACATGTTGCGGGGACAAGTCGCTGCGACTTGTTGCCTAGTGTGTACCGGCCTTTACTCTTTGTTATATTTACTAGTCAATGGCAGATATTAAAGCTAAGCCCGCAGTGGAAAAATCTTTTGTTACAAAATCATTCAAGTGAAGCATTTAGGTCAATTCAATAGTATTCAGACAAATGCCCCACTTGTATGATGATTGAAACATAAATAACTACTTTGCTACGTTCATTCTATGCGTACATATTTACGGTGTTCAATTTATTTGTAAAAGTAGATTCCTAGATTAATACACATTTGCCTTACCTGTCCAGTCTCTGTACATGTAGCCAATGAATACAATACGCCATCCAAAGACTCTATTTCTCCATTCTCCTTGGTCCCAACCCTCGCTCCACCTATACCAGTACTTATCCATTGAGGAACCTTATCTGGCAGGGACAAAACAGGCACGGGAGGGTCCTCTGACTGTTTCTGAGGCGTGGCACGTAAACCTTTCTTTGTTGGTGAGCTTTCAGCTGGTTTGCTGACAGCAGCAGAGCTGGGACGTTCTTGCGAGGGGTATAAGTGACACTTGCTTGTTGCACCATCAGGAAAGAGTACTTGTACGCCGTTGTCCTTCATGAACTAAAAAAAAAGAAGTAATACGCTATCAAGGATTATCCTATAGCGATACTTCAGCTGACGTAATCCATTGTTATTCATGTGCCAACCCAACAGTGATTGTCTGTTATTTCAATAGAAATTATTGTTGTTCTGGTTGGTACATTAGCATAACAACTCGTTTGTTTATAAACATAAAGTATCGCCATTTTGCAATTTTGTAAAAATACCTAAACAGACTTTTCCCGCATTCACTTGACTGGCCGCAAAACAATAGCTTCACAATGAGGCTGAATGTAGGGATTTATACACTCCAACCTTGGTGTGATTCTATTGTTTTGTGGCCAGTCAAGCGAATGCAGCGAAGGTCTATTATATCAAAATATCAATTATTAGAATTTCAATTTTTTCAGTAATTACACTAAGTACATATATTCATAAGCACTTACTTTGATGACAGTTCCATTGGTAAGGACAGTCCGTGACAGCTCCTCCATGGCTGGTTTCTGTCTGAGGGTCTCACAATCCTGTTTACCCAGTCCTTTGACCGAGTACCTCTGCCTGACACCTACCCCTCCCTTATCACCAGAACTGGCGTATTGACCATCGTTAAAATACTCCACGTGTAGGCCGTCAGGACACGAGATGTACACGTGTTGGAATGGTTTCTTATTCCGTTCTTCTTCAGCTCGTTTTTTCGCTTCTTCTTCCACACGTTGCTTTTCCTCTTCTTGCTGTTGTAGAAGTTCTTCCATCCTGAAGGGAAATTATAAAGCAAATTTAGCACGGTATATAATCTATAATATAATGAATGCATTACATGAACTTAGTGCTAGAGTGCAAACAATATATCCCTGAAACACTAATTACTAAATAGTACAAAACAGTGCTAATTAAACAAAAGAAAACAATAGAATTTGCATAAAATAGCACTATTTAGTATTACTAAAGTTTCACGGATTAATTGTTTGCACTCTACGTAGGCTCTCCCAATTCAGTGCAATTTATAATTTTTCATTTCATAACAAAGTTATTAGCAATAGTGATGCGCGATAAATGAATTTCGCGCTCGATACAGATATAATAGTTAGAGTAGCTGAGTATAAATATGTGAGAGAAAAAAATTGAGGGTCAACTTCGTTTAGAAGATATCGGTTTTCAAAGTGTGGGCATGCGCGGTACTTATGATAAAAATACAAAGATATAATTTTAGCATCTTTCTGACCATGTTTTTAGATATATTTTCAAAAAAACTTTGATAATCATTTAAACATTGCATTATAAGAAAATAGATTTTCTGATCATAACGTTAATGAAAAGGTTTTGAGATCTCGAAAATTGTCCCTATTAACCGCCTTTTACGATCCCAATTTTGAATATTTTGTTTATTCACTAAAAAAAATAGCTCGAACATTTTCCTTCATTTTTTGATATTTTGAAGCTTTAGTAGGATTGAAACAACTGTTAAAAATGAGGGTAGGTCATGTGCCAACTTGTATTTTTAGATATTTAGCGTTTAGAACGAAATTCCGTTTCCTATCGGATGATTCAGCTTCGCCAAAGTAAGCCAATAGGCTGAGCTGAATTTCTAAGCACTTAAACGCGCGCGCGCGAAAGAAAAATAAAGAAAAGATTTCAGTCAGTTGAGAATCGAAACTGTAATTACGCGAGAAAACATACAAAAATTCTGACACGAGCGCGCACATTCTCACGTTTGAAAGAACTTAAAACGCGCGCGCAATTCATTGCAACGGCGATACGTTTCGCGCACCCTGATTAATGTAGAAGACATTCTAAGAACGATTGGAATGATAAATGGAATGAATCGAATGTGACATCGATGTGACGTTATAATGCCTCAACAGAAAAGAGTTCTAGAACAGATTCTACTCAACGCGCGTGCTCTGTTTTGCGCACAACTACCGTTGGAGACCGTTGATTCTTTTTTGCGCGCGTGGTTTTCAATTTGAACTCTGTTGTCAGAAATTCGCGCGGCGCTAGTGCGTCATTTGAGTCATTCTTTTGTTGTTGTTGTTGTTTTTTTTGTTGTTTTTTTTAATTACGTTCAAAAGGCCCGCGCAAAAGGAAAGAAAGGTGAAAAAACTAATAACACATTATTCCAATTAATACATTCAAGACACGACAGGGTGAGGCAGGCTGTTATTAAAAGAACTGAAAAGCGTTATTGGTGCAGTGTAAAGGCCCGTTCACAAGATCGATTTTTTTGTTGCAATTTTCCAGGCGATGTTTAGAATTTTTGGAAAAAATGTTTTGTGTTTTAGAACGTATACAACTAGTTTTAGCAGATACGACTAGTCACATAGTACAAATCGCGCACGACAAATCGTACCATGTAAATCAGGCTTGAATCAGGCTTTGACATGAGTATAGCCATATGTGAATCGATTAGAAACTGTTTGTCCATCATACGAGCTCCCTGTTTTTTCTTATGTGGCTTCATCGTCAATAAAAATCGCCGCGAAAATAGCTTGTGTGAACAGCCCGTAAAGATTCGATCAAATTTTGAAGAGAGTCACATCATCCAAGGAGCAGTCGATTATCCAGACAAGGCGGAAACTTGGTAAATAGTGCGGATAACCGAGATCGGGTAATCGAGGTTCGACTGTACCCCTCCACACCTGCCATTATATAGTAATAGTCTTATGATTATTCATTACAAATTACCTTTTGGTTTCTTCATCCATCTTCTTTCTTGCCTTGGGCGAAGAAGCTTTAGGCTGAGGACTTGGTGTTCCATGGGCTGTCGTACCAGCTTCAGGGACTGTTACTGTCAACGCGGTTTCCGTTTCATTAGGCTCCCAATCCATAATGGACCCAGAGGGACCATATCCGCTATGTGTCATTGTCATACCGTCGCTGAACTGAGCAACAAACGAGCTGAAATCACAGATAGGTTTCACTTTCTTACAAGTGCTTTTCAGGCTTTCTTTTTCATTGCCTTCGATCTCGCTCTTTTCAATATGTTCTTGTGGCTGCTCGTCAGTCTTATTTTCTATCTCTTGTTTATCTGCCTGTTCCTCGTCGCTGTTATCTTTAGGTAGAACCTCATCAACGGGTTCCAAAAAGTGAAGAATAAACGTATTTCCATCCTTGTATACGGACACTCTCACGCTCTTGCTGCCTTGTACGTACGAGCTCTTGTCCACACGAATTTGACCACCATCACTAGGGAATAATGTCATTAACGATCCTGATGCGTGGACTAGATTGTCTCCAACATCATAACCAATGAAGTCAAATGTCTCCTCGACTTGTGGTTCTGCTGGTTGAGGTGTTGGTTCGTCGAGATCGTCTTGGGAACCAAGACGTGACCTTGACCTTGATTTTTTGTCTTTGCTCGAGACGCTTCTTTGTGAGCCTTTTGCAGAGGAACGTCCAGACTTGGGTCGACTCGTGGCTGAACCTTCGCGTTTCTTATCTAAAGGACAACAATAAAAGTATAATGTGAATTTTCTTTCCTTTCTTTTTTTTTTAGTTTAGCTTGCTCGCGATGATTATTTTAATAGCCCTGAAGACGGAGCAAATTGTCCTCAACATGTCACAAAGTTAGCATCCTCGACTTTTCAAGTTATCTTCCCCACATTAATATAAATACTGCTTCAATGTCACCTTTAGTAAGACACACAGGAGCCGGCTGTTGTACGAAGCTTGGATATCTACTGAATAGAATTTCTTAAGAATTTATCCACTGGCTAGAGATTTATCCATTGGATAGCGGTATCTAGGCCTAGCATAACCGTCCCCAGACATTTCTAATTCCAACAATAGATATATCCTTACCCTTTTTGTCAGGTGACTGATCCTTGGCTCTCGACTTAGCACTGCCTCTACCGGGAGATCTAGTTCCTCGAGCACTCTTCTTGCCTTTCCCTTTCTTGTTTTTCTCTTCCTCCTCAGCCTTCAAAGCGTTCATCTCTGCCCTGGTCACTAAACCATATCGACTTCCTTCCTTTAAAGGTGCCGATGGTTCTTCGATCACTACGGGGGGAGGAGTAGGGGTTCTAGCTGCTTCTATCTTCATTCGTTCTTGGTCGTCGATCCAGGTGTTGATTGATGTTGCGACGTTATCGAGGTAGTTTCGGAATCCAACATTAGAGTGGAGTTTGGTTTTCCATGAGGTTTTACTAGTGGAGTTTTGTCCAATAGGGTTGTGCAGGGCGACTAGAAGGGAGTGGTCTTTTTTGTGGTAGTATGTATCGACATATGGTAGAGTGAACCGTGCTTCTTCTAGTACCTGAAAAACGTCGAACAAGATTTCATGAGCCACTTACCATAAGAGCAGAAAACTAGTGGGAAAGATTGCCGTATCGGATCGTAAAGGCTGATTTTTCACGCTGCGATTCGTCGTATTCGATTATCGCATACAATTATTTCAGTATATAGGTTGAAAACCTAAAACTAGTCGTAGGACATTCTAAAACATATTTTAGAGTGCTAGCGACTTGTTTTAGAAGTTACGTCTAGTTTTCTAAGAAAACAATAGAATTTTCTGCAATAGTATCCTAGCGGAAATCGACCGTGGTTCTAACTTATACGAAAACGAGTCTGTTGACATTTCGCTCGTTATGTTCATGGTAAGTAGAACTTGACAAAGTTGACTGAATTTAAAAAAAAAACATTTAAAAATCCCTAAGATTACGTTGATTATCTATCTCAAAACATACAATTCGATAAGAGGAGTAGTGTAAATCCCCTCCCCCCCGAACGTGCCTCTACCTTACCTGTAATAATGTAGTTCTGTCAAAATATTCCACGAAACACCAGTCGTCAAGGTTACGGAATGACGTCAACGGTGAACTACTTTCAATCTCTGATATCTTCAGTTTACCAGAATCATCACTACAGAACTTAACCTAACATTAAGCAAAAAGGTTTTTATTGTTTCAGTTTGATTAATGAAAAGTGTTCAAATTTACAGGTAACAACGAAACGACATTTGAGATATTGATATAAAGTAAATAAAGACAATAAACAAATTACTGAACAAGGGAACAACGAAACAAGCAAGCAACTAATGGCTTGTTTATATGAGGCGAGCAAGCCTGGTTTAGCGGGCTGGTTTCTTTTGTTTTTACGCTCTGATAGCTTGAACACAAAAGAAACCAGCCCGCTAAACCGGGCTGGCTCGCCTCATATAAACCTGATAAACATGCCCTAAGTAAACAAGCAAACAAGAAAGCTCGCGAGCAAACAAACGAGTATAACAAAAAGCTACACAAGCAGGCATACAAGCATGAAAGCAAAGAAACAAACAAGCTAGCACAAAATAAACAAACAAAAGAAATAACAAAACATGCAAAAAAGTGAACAAGAAAAAACTGGAACAAACGAATGAGTCCGTGCATTTTTTTATTATTATTTTTTTTTAATTATTTTAAGTCTTTAATAATAGTCACCGATAAAATACATATCGTGTGTTACAAAATCTACAAACAATTTATATAATATACAATTTTGCAATCTTACCTTCATGAAATCCTCCAACTTGCTGTAAGGGTGGTCCCATGGATTAGTATACGACCTAAAGGCATCATCCAGCTCCACAGGATCAATGATATCTCCTTCATTATCAACACTCTTCAGTAACATTCCCTCGAACGCATACTGTTTCGTCGCTTGGTCTAAAATAGCGCCATCAACTGACTTCGTCTTCATGAACTGACATAACTCATTCAGACACGCCGCTCGTTCAGCAGATTCCCGCCCTTCAAGTTCAGGTATTTTGTCGGTGTAGCTTTGTGTAAATTGTAGCATTTTTTGCTCAACCTGAATTGTGTCCAAGTTGTTTAGTGGTTTAAGATGGTGAGTTCTAGCTGTAATATTGTCGCCATGGTAGAGTAGAATCGGTGAACTTGGATTCACCGGCTTCTTTTCTCCGGTTACATTGTCTGGAGCAGTCTGGAAATAAAATCGTATTTCATCATTGCTAACGTTCACATTGTTTGATGATAATGCCTCTTTAACGTCTCTTGACGACCAATGAAAACATTAAATATATGATTTGTTCTCTACGGCCAATCAAAACAGCCATTAAAAACACTTGGTCACTTCTGCATATGAGTCCGCTTAGTAACAGCTGAAAGACCAGCGATCAGCCATACAAAAACATTATGAAGAAATATGGCTGTTCAGATCGACCGAATGTCTAATTTCCAATTCATTTCTGTACAAACTTTGAAGTTTCTGAATGCTCTTAGAGTGCGAAAATTAAATGTGTGCAACAGTTGTCACTATTTAGTAGTAAATAGCACTAATTAAACAAAAGAAAACAATAGAATTAGCATAAAAAAACACTACTTAGTGGTATTTATGTTGCACACTTTTAGTGCGTGCACTCTATCTCATTCACATTCAACACAAACTTAAGCCCTTACCATCTTGTCGTGTTGTGACAATGGTAGTTTGGCTGTTTTGCTGTCAATGTGAGCTGCCAGTAATCTATTCAGACCATCATCTCTCGGTGGAGTCTCTTTGTCAAGTGGATTACTTCCATCTTCTGTAGCAGTCACCTTTTGCAATCAATAAAACACGTGAAGCATAAGTCATGTGATTATACGCAGAAAGCCACAAGACATCCTCGGTAACCCTGGGGTTATCCTAATGACCGATTTAACCCCTCGGTTCCCGAGGATGACAAAGACTACTAACCGAAGAAGTCAATAAAATGGATGAATGGATGGATAAAGAAAAGTACCAAAAAGAGTTGTAGCAATGATAGAAAGAAGGAAAATAAAAAAATGAACGAACAAAAGAATGAAAATATGAATGAATGAACGAACGAACGAACGAAAAAATGAGTGAATGAATGAATAAATGAATGAATGATTAATGAATGAATGAATGAATGAATGAATGAATGAATGAATGAATGAATGAATGAATGAATGAATGAATGAATGAATGAATGAATGAATGAATGAATGAATGCAAGAATGAAAGAATGTGAGGGGCTCACCTGTTCTAGCATACAGTGGAGCATTAGAGGAACACTGTGGCTTTCAGGAGGGACTGTATCCATGAGGTGCTTGTAGTACCTAGTATCTACTTCAACATAGACAGGGGCTTGGCTATCTGATACTGAAACGTGCAAGAAATCATGAACAACTGCAGGTATACAGCACAAAAAAAAACCACCAAAAAATAACAAAAAAAACAAAAGCAACAGCAACAGCAACAAGAACAAAAAACAATTAAGATAAAAATATAAAATGAATATTTTTTTATCCAGCTCTTATCAAATTTATCATATATTATATTATACTGGAGCCTGAACAATTATTACAATGTCTGAAGATGCAGACCAGAGGCTGGTTGTACAAAGCCTGGACCCACTACATTTCCTTTCTTTAGAATTGATCCGCTGGATAGCGATTGATCAAATCACTGACCCCACAATTAATATTGAGAAGGGTTTGGGATTTGGGAACTTGTTATCGCTTATCGCCAAATAAGTACCTTTCTGACATTGATGATCATATTGTTTGCAGGGTGACATAAAATGTTAAAAAGATTTTTCACGTGTAATACCTGGTGGAGCCATTGCTTGTGCTGATTGTGATGCTGGAACATCAAGCATAGTTGTACTGGACACAGTTGTACTATGAACAGGGACGTGTAGGAGCTTCATGCTCGCCAGGTACTGTTTATAGAGGCTGTAGTGATCTAGCATGTTATAGCATGTCACTGCTACGTCTTCAAACAGGACTGTACCAAACTCAGTCTAAACAACACAGAAAGAGAAGCATGTTTATAACCAAACAAGATTATTACATCCAGCATGCTAAATTATGTCACTGCTATGTCTTCAAACAGGACTGTACCAAGCTCAACCTGGTCCCCTGACCCGGGTCCCCTCACCACTGGGGAACAGCAGAGAAATTCTAATAAAAGCATTTTACCAGTTTTTCCCTGACAATGGTATTTTCCCTTGTTTGATGCTGAAAAATACGGCAACTTTGTCCTATTAATACCCTCCCTTATAATTAGGGGTAAGTTTTAGGGTAGGGTTGGCTAACTGGGGCCTTCCTTAAACTATGCATTAGAAGACAGATTTTGTCCAAATACAGTTTACAAGTCAGACAGCTTTTTGTTTGTTAAAGAAGACCGTATTTGGCAATCAATGTTGATAAAAGAATATCAGTTCTAAGTGCCACAATTGGGTGTCTGTCTGACACAATTATCAAGTGATATGATTCTAAAGTCAAACATATTTAAAACAAGAAGATGGAAAAGGTTAGACAAAGGGCTTTGCTCTTAGTGAATCTGACATATTTGTTTGCTTACCTTTTTCTCGTCTGTTAGTTCCTGTAAGTTTTCTTCAGGTATATCTTTGTCTCTGACTACTACTTCATACTTTGCAATATCTTTTAATTTGTTACCCGAAGGTGCTTTGATCACAACACTGTCAGATTCTTTCCAGAAGTTGTCTAGTTTAGTTATGAACTCTTTCTTCTGAGCCAGCTGTTCCTCTTCTTGGATACCTTTTTCTAGCTCTTCAGGATCTAATTCCTAACATAAAAAAATACATATGATCAGCAACAAAGCATTATTTTCTAAGAGTTAGTCTCCCTAACATCCATATTTAGTGCCATATATGGTAGCAAGGATCGAAACAACAGCCTGACATACATAGGACAAGATGACCTTTAAAATCCATTTTTGGTGTGTCATTAGCCATTTTTTGAAAGGTCAAAATTTGTAAAATATTTTTTTTTAAATACAGTACATCTTCAAGATAAGTTTTACCCTAAAAAATATGGAGGTCAACTTGTCCTTTCAAAATCTGATTTGGCAGGTCAAGTAACAAATTTGGAGGGGCATTGTTCCTTGAGCTGCCTTTATTTCAAGCCCTGTGGTAGCTATGGAGACTATTATTAATTGTGTACTTCATTGTAAACACTGTAAGTACATTTTACAAACAGTCAGGATAATTTAGTGGTGATTAAATAATGCACATTTTTATTTATTTATTCATTCATTCATTCATTCATTCATTCATTCATTCATTCATTCATTTATTTATTTATTTATTTATTTATTGTACAGGGTTAGGGTTTGCTCAAAGCTTGATTAGTGCTAATCCTGGGTTAACTCTAAAGGTTTACTCAAGAGTTAACCAAGGATTACCACTAATCGAGCTTTGAACATCCCAACCCAGATGAACAGATGGAAGAAAAAATAAAATTAATAATTATTTTATTGATAAACAACATCTCACCTCAGTTGCTTTTTCTTTTCCCTCCTGGTCGTCTTTATGTTCAAATTTGTCATATGTCTCAGACTTCATACAGATGACAGAGTCCACATTGACTCCAATATCAGTAAGATGCTGTATGACTGGAGCCATCAGTACACCATGGATAAGGACATAGTGTTGTGGACACCCTTCATCATCTGGTTCATCATCTAATGCATGCAAGAAAAAATAACGTAATTCGTAAAAACGTTTGTGACCTTTATGCGTCTTTTTTGTACAGTTAATCCTATGGCTACAATGATTTTGTTTATTTGTCTGTCTATTTATCATATCAATTATTTGTTTGTTTGTCTGTCTATTTATCATATCAATTGTTTGTTTGTTTGTCTGTCTATTTATCATATCATGATTAATTGTTTGTTTGTTTCATTTAATTGTTAAACGATGAGATAAACACTGTCTAGTAAAATAGGAGAGTGGGCTGCATTGGTGTTCTATAGAAACAGTATAAAGTTATAAAAGATATGAGTAATTTGGAGAAACATAATGAACGCTGACAATACTGACTCATATCTTTTACAATTAACTAATTAATTGTCTATTAACATGTTTAAAAAATACCTGTCTGTCTGTCTATCTATCTGTGTCTGTGTGTCTGTCTGTGTCTGTCTGTCTGTCTTTTTGGAAGGTGCATATTATTCAATAGCAGTTAACATCCCCTTACCAATAGTTTTAAAGGTGTCTTCTATATCTCCTCTTCTTTTCAGTTTAGTGTCCTTCTTGGGTGAGGCTGGTGCATCAGCATCTTTTTTACCTTTCTTTTTACCAGGTGATTTGGATCTCTTTCCTGATGGGCTTCTTGACTTCTTCCCTTTATCATCTTTCTTGGCAGCCTCTGCAGCTTTAGCAGCCTGAAATCAACAACTAGATTTATTTATATGACCTTAAACAAGTGTAATAACTTTAGAAAAAGCTCTTCCTTAGCAAGTTTTAATAATAGCAAAATAGCATTCTAAATATGATCTAATGCGTAAGTAAGAAATATCAGTTGTGAAGTATTAATTAGTTTTTATAATCTGTATATATCATTATGTTATTAATCTACCTTAGCTTTTTATATCTTATATTTTATTTTAATGCATTATTTTTTTTTTTATTTAATCATGCATTTAGATCCCTAAGGTCACAGGTTTATTAGACTGGTAATATTGCCACATGTTACCCTTTGAATATAAATTGAGCTGATTCATTTGTTTATTTGTCTGTCATTAACAACATATTACTCCGAAGAAGGACGAATGTCTGAAACTTCAGTTTTTGCCTTCTTCATTCTATGGTCAGTCGTGTATGATTTATCTAATTATACATTTTACAACTGTTTCTATAGAAACACCAATGCAGTCTAATCTGGTATCTTACTATCTCTTTGTTATTAGGAAAGTTTAAAACAACAGACTTAACAACAGACCAGTACATTTATTACATCAATTATCCAGTTAATTATTAAATAGAATCTTTTGCAATGACCAACTGATCTCAGCTGTTTAGCTGTGATCAAGTCAAAAAAATTTACTTGTAATGTTCAATATTATTTATCATACAAAATGTAAATTAATTTCTTCAATCCACATCTTTTCGACTGGCTTTTAACTAAACAACAATCAAGCTACAATTTACAAAAGTACTGCAATGATTGGCTGAAATATGTGGACATTGGAAATAATGTGAAATATAGTACAATATATGTACCTTTTTCTCTTCTTCTCTTCTATCCAAGTCTTTCTGTTTGATTTGAAGTAATTTAAACTTGAGCACTTTTGCCATTAGTGCAGGTGGTATGGCTTCACCTTGGTCCAATAGTGCTTTAGCTTGCTCACAGACCTCAAAGAATGGTGGAGGTCTACCAGATCCTCCTTTCCCCTTGCCACCTCCGGACTGACCCTTACCAAATTCTCGTACCTAATGGAATCAGGAAAAAATGGAAATTTAAAAACTGTACATACAATGTGAAAGAGCTATGGAAAGATAAACCATCTTAACTATATACTTGTAGATAAGTTATCATTGATTTTTCTATAGAAAAAGATCCAAGCTTTTTTAATAGATTTTGATGAAAAGTTTTTGATGAAAATCAGCAATACATGTATGCCAGAAAAAAACCTTACCCAGAAAAAAAGACCACAAAATGATACCCTATAGGATGGCACATACCAATATAACAAATGCAGAAGATTACACTTCAGGATTGAGAGACACATTGACAGAAGGAAAAAAAGACCCATAATGCCTCAACAAAATATGCAAGTTTCATATTGTAAATGCAATTTATGTGTAGACACCGCAATACATTTTGATGTTTACATAAATTGCATGTAGAATATTTAGTATATTTTGTTGTACATATTCAGCAAAAGTTATAAAATTATAAATGTTAGTGTAACAGTATGTCCTGGTTCAAAGCAAAACAGTACAAAACATATAAAAAACGTTCAAAAAAGTCTAGAAATGAGTAAGAACAAATTGTTATTCTATCTATTTATGTATGTTGTTCTTACATCTCGAAGTAGATTTTCCTCTGTGATAACACTGAACAGCTTCCTCAAACCAGTTGCAACGACATCCGACAAAATATCCACATACGAATTGTCTTCAAACTTTCCAGGAGCAATGAAGAACACACAAGATCTCCACGATTCCTATATAGTAAAGAATTAATATGTTATTTTAAGCTTTTGCCGATTGACATGTTGAAATTCAGAAGGGAAAAACGTTCATATTTGTTATTTTTACCTCATTAAATTGCGCTTGGATGAGCTCTGTTTCCCATTTACTAATTTCATTACCTGATGCACTCTTTCCTCTTTTAGATTTTGACATTTTTTAATTAGATTATTTATAAAAAATCTGTAAAAACTACTTTTTTACGTCGAAACCGTGGTTTATGCTGTGTCCATCCGCCATTTTGTGATTTGTTTTCGTTGCTACGAGAAACGACTAACCGCTGGCAGTGGACTGGTGACTAGTTACCACAGGAACCCCAACCGTCTCTCCGGGTCTTCTCGAAAAATAATACATAAAAATTAAAATGCTGTAAATATTGACAGAAATTGAATGAACTAGTTTTGTAAAACGCAAAAAAGTGAAAACATTGAAGAGCAATTGCACTCCTGTTAACGTCGTTGAGAGGTTCCCAAAACAACGCCCGCGAACGTGACGTCGCCCCTGTTGGATAAAAACCAGACTTCAACGGTACGGTTGTACACTTGGTAAGATTAATAGCCGTTTTCGTTTGAGTGGGAAACAGTACCGTATCGTATCGTAGCCGCAGTTTCTAAGAAAACCATCAAATTTTCTGCCGTAACATAACCGCATGTTTCCCGCTCATTCGAAAACGACTTTATGTGGATTCTCAATACGCGAAATATTCAAAAGGAGGGGGATGGTGCGCATAACAAACACTGTCCCCCCCCCCCCCCCCCCCTTCCGCCGCCTCTGATCACTCAAGTTGTTAGAGCAAAAAAAGTCATTATTTTTGCGTTCTTTTTCTTTTTTCTTGCGTAAAACTTATTTAATTATATCAGAGAAATATTTCAAATTGAATTTTTTTTCAGATATTTTTGGCAAACTCCGATCGGGGTCCATACGCAAATGTAGCGAACGCCCTCTTGGAATGGAGAGTGGAGCGATCCCTGTTTTAAGCATCGAAGCCTCATCATATTACCATTCTAAAGAAAACCCACACGAAGCTCGTATGAACTACAAATACAAGAACGGACTTGTTTCTGGCGTGTGGGCCGTGGCTTATGATAAACCTGACCCTTGGATTCAGGTTGAATTAGGTAACGACCTGACGACTCGACCAAATGGACAAATGATAGGATATACGAAAAGTTATAAGTTGGCTTACAGTGATGATGGTCAAGCGTTCACTGAACATCGTAAGGGTGTGATTTTCGATGGTAACACTGATAGAGATACTGTGGTCAGGCATGATTTGAAACCAGTAATCAAAGCAAGATATATTCGGATACATCCACAGAGCTGGCTTAGCCATATAGCGTTGAGATTTGAGCTGTTCCGATGCAGCAGTGAAGGCTCACTGACTCGCAATTAAATGAAATGTGCATTTTTGCTTTCTTGATTTAGAACTACAGCTCTATTGTCGAATTTCTCATGCAGCCCGAATTCAATCCAATAAGTAATTAGGCGATCCAAGTTTTTTTATATGACGTCACGTCCCCCTTCTCACCCCTGGAGAGAGAAATGCTGGATCTCCCCTCTGAGGAGTCAACTACAAGACATACTCAATCATGCAATCCTGCGTTTATTTGTAGAAAACATACTAACACAATCATCATTCAAAATATTAATCAATATTGTAAATCAAAACACCATTCACAAGGAGGGTTGAAACACACACATAGATATTAACATGAACAGAATAAATGGCTTTCTCAAAGTAAAAGCCACTCCTTGATGTCAAACGACATTACTGTCACTTCTAAACAAGCAATGTCCTTCCCTGCTAGCAGTTACTGATGAGAAACTGGAAGGAATCTACTGAGATAAGCTGCTTTCATTGTTATAACTGTGGGGACAACAGGATACCTGTGACTGCCCCCCTTCCCCTTTCAAACTCAAAGACGAAAAAAAAAAACTAACTGCTGACATCGAATAATTTGTTGTGTTAGCAATACACTTCAAATCAACAGTACTTCCAACTTTCTCATCAGGAACTAAAAGGCAGACTTGGCCACTAGCAGGAATGTAATGCCATTGACAACAATACTATTTACTATTTATAGGAACCTATACACCTTCTACCTAAATCACTTCACCCTAAAATAATAATGCAATACCATCTTCTAATTACAACTTAAACACTAAGGACTGAAAGAATAACAATACTGTCATCAAAGCCATATTCACACACCCAGCCTTGCTTGGAATGTCAACAATTATTGTTGATGCAAAAGACCAACATGTTTTTCTTGTTTCATTGCTCATGTTGCTGCAAGTTGCTCTTGCTAAAATTAGCTCAATAAGTTAGTCATGGCACAATACCTGTGAGCATTTAAAATGTACTTGCAGCTGAAATGTTGATTACTTTTAAGACAGATATAAGCCAATTCATAGTTTAAAAAATTGCCTTCAGTGAGCATGCGATTTTGTCCCAAATTTTCACTTTCTTTTGTATTTTGAAAGGCAAAAGAAGGCCCAACAAAAGATTCAGGATAAAATCGCATGCACACTGATAGCAGTTTGTGAACTATGAATTGGTCTATAGAAGTATTACCACGTTGCATTGTAAACTCTTTTGTAGCATATTTCTTGCCTGGCTTTACTTGAGCAAATGTTACTAATTAGAGACAACTTGTGTTAATCCGGATTTGACAGTTTGTTGCAATTCTTTCAATCTCAACCCTCCTTACTAAATCATTCAATTATATTACAAGTACACTAGTCTTGATTTGATATATAACTCTTTTGTTTCATGTAAAGAAATATATTATGGTCATCATTTCATAAAAAAACGTAACTCTGTATTGCGTTGAACTAATTATTGTTCAGCTATGTATAAGTCTGCTTTGAATCATCACTTGTCTCAGGTCTATTTACATCCAAAGTTGGCTCAGAGTTGATTTTGCAAGAGTGGAAAATAATACTATATGCTATTGACTGGAATCACATTGCAGATGACTGGGCGCAATTTATAAAAATAGATTTTAAGGAAACCAAAACACAAAGATAAACATTGTTACTATGCTAGTTTAGCTAATTTGTTAGATGCTTTTTTTTTAATAAAACTATTTTGGAAGGACACTCCATCCACTACATGTTTCTTGTAATATTCAAGTCCCATAAATCAATCTCTAGTTATCTGATCTTAACCAAACTTTCACCATTTATTCATTTTGACATGTTCTCTTGAATTATGATTTCAAATAACTGATTTAAAAAAGTAAGGAATGGCTTCAATAATTTGCATTTTTTTTTTTCAACTAGAACACAGTCCTCCAGCAATATGACACTGTCCTATTGTAACCTGGCTTCGTAAGTGAACATCAAACTATCTGACATCAAATCAACATCATAAAAGTGTCATTTCCAACTCAAGCAAAAATGTTGTCTGGCAGTGAAATACAATAAAAATTTGATATATTTTAAAACTAATTCCAACATATGCTTCTATAAGTTAACCATTGAACTGTTGTAGGTATTTCAAATTTTCAAAATGCTGTTTTAAAGTCCCACTACCGATAATATAGTATCAGTCATTGTTACCGTGCAACGCATGATACTCTAGTCATCATGCAAAATTCAGGGCTGTCAACCCACGGCCGTTTCTGATCTTGAGATCGCCAAAATCTGGAGACTCCCGGGTTATCTGGGAGAGTTGACAGCCCTGAAAATTTTTGATGAATTTTTGACTATTTTCCACATTTTTATGTCTTATTTTCTACTAACCTATCGTAGCTTGAACATGAACATGGATTTACGGGGCAAATTTTGTGATGTGTAAAAAAAAATGTCAAAAAATTTGTCGAAAATTATTTTGGGTGACTACGGTAGCATGCGTTGTACAGTGATAGAAGAGTGGTGATGGGTGAGTTTCTGCCAGAGATCAATACACTTCCACAAGCTGTTCTAGAGATGGTTTTCACACCCCTTCATCTAAAGAATGGCAAAAAATCTAAAACAAGCCTGTGTTGTATCCTCTTTAGGAGCTTGAAGGAAGAGCGAAGAAGGACTGAGGACAACCCTTGACCCCAGTCTTCCCTAGCTTATGCAGATTATCTAAAATAGCCTTCAATTTTACAGAACTACTCCTCTAGGTTTCAAAACTAATGAATCCCAAAATCACCCACACCACCCTACTATAGCTAATGGCCTCTCCCCTAAACCTCACTCAACAAAAGACACCAAAACACTAAACAATATTATCAATCAGTACCCAAAACGTCAACAGCCAAATCTGTAATAACTTATTCTGTCTTATTAATCTTATCATGGGAGTTAAAGTCAAGTGGTAATAAGACTGATTAACATAACCTGGGCTACTTTTATCTAGTCAACGAGGGACCATTTATATGAAATCAAGTAGTCCCAGGCTTACCAGGACAAGTATTTTGCATTTCGTTTCCAAGAGAAAAGAAATCGAAAGACTTGTACCTGCCTGCTAGGAAAATTTGACTCCATATAAATTGACATTAACCGTTGTTCAGTAATTAAAAGTATTTCATGGAATGTGTCAATGAATTAGTAGTAAACGAGCTTTGTATTAATAGTGTATAGTTAGCAGATAAAGATATTTCCAACTATGAATATAAATTAGACCTTCAACAATCTACTATACTTCAATCAACATTATATTATTTCAACATCAGCTAAACCATTAGTAAGCTTGGTTGTTATGGGGTTACCAGTCGCTAAAGAAAACAAATTACATCATGTTAGTCATTAATTTATAATGAGTATTTTTCCCAAGGAAGTTTACTGAGTGTATATTTGTTAATTAACGTTGGTTAACCAAATGCAACATTGGATTTAATTGTGTCAGTAATATGGAACACTGCAATACGGTAATATGTGATATGATGACATAACATCATAAAATTACATAGCGATGTAAATCAATTATTGCCTAGATACATATATTATATTGAATATTGGTATATGATAACAATCGTCAATGTTAAGATGAATTGCATCAACATTAAAGCAATGGATTAACACATTTATGCCAGCAGTCAACCATATGCAACTACCACAAACAGACGTACAAGCTGGTTTACAGAAAACATATGCATTTGCAACACAATACCATGGTCAAGGAACGGAAACATTACAAACAGGCAGAATTACATTTTTTCAAACTCTCTATACTAAAAATAAAATTTTTAAAAACTTTAAGGCAAAATATAGATGTGCAAATCATTAAGCTAGTAACACTCAAAAAGGTTTATAGATCCTTGCTGTCTGCTCTAGCTTTCACATGTGGGAGAGCAACAGAAACATACCGTAATAGTACCCACTGAGCATGCTCAGTTACACAAAATCTTTTGATTTCTGTAATTATAAATCTTAACAAGATAATAAAAATACTCCATAGTACTGTATATATGATTGGGCGTTTATATATATTTTTTGTATAAAAGTATAAAATTTTGATTTACATACATTGCTGTCCACAGTCAAGCTGGTGGAATAATTTTCTATCAAAAATAAAATATAATTTTAAATTTGGACTCCTATTTATCATTCATATATGTATATAATTTCTGATTCACTCACTAATCATTTCTTTTAATTATACTGTACCTTTTGTGTAATAATAATAATAATTTCTATTTTCTATTTTTTATGTTTACCTATAATCAAATTCTAATAACATTATTCACTATGAAATCATTTGTCATTGATAAGTTGTAAGCACAAGTCAGTGGATGATTTGGCGGGCTACATGACATTGTGCCTACTCTTCTATTTGATATTAATTTTACTATCCCCACATCAATACAACAATCATCACTGCTTTTGTTGGTATTAATACAAGCCTCAATTACCATGATGCAACTGGCATCTGCTCGTCAGTTTCTCCTATCTTTGATACGGATGTTCCCTGATCGGCCTTCTGGGTTTTACTGCTCCTTAAAGAAATACCAAATCAGTCTAAGGGACTATTTACTTGGAGGGGTACAATCTCAACAAGCAGGGAAAAGAGTTTGGTTTAAATTAGTTGCAAAATATATAGATAAGTTATACACCATAGTAAAGGAGTAATATGATTACAACTGTTTCTCTAGAAACACTGAAGCAGCCTATCTAGTATAATACTAGTTAAATTAGTGTTTATTGGAAAACACAATCAACTTCTCCCAGCTAGTATTTTCAAAACTACTGCAAGAAAGAAATGCAGTGGCGAATCTATGGGGAGCATTGCAAGGGGTACCCTCCCTCCTGGAAGGATTTCAAGTCCCTGTTTTTGTTTTGTTTTTTCTTTTCCACAATAACCTCGGTATTTAACGTTTACTTAGGGAGTGCACCACCCTTCTGAAGGTGATGCACCTTCTCCTGGAAACAATCCTGAATCCTGGAAATGTCAGAATCTGCACTGTTGGTTTACAGTGTCCAAATTACAATAAATATAGAAATAAAAACAACAACTGTTAGTAACGTAGTTGATAGTTTACCTAGTATAGATGGTTCAAGTAATGCAGGGTAGTCAAGCACTGTTCCTGGACGGGCAGCTGCATATGGGAATTCCAGTCCTGCTAGTTGAGCATGGTAAGCAGCTGGCACTAACATCAACAATAATCCATTAAATAAATTATTAATTGAATATATATATATACTTAAGCCATTTTCGCTTTGAACCCTTCAATTGCAGTTAGAAACATCTGATTTACTCTGATTTTCTGACACGAACAGTCAAATTAAAAATTTGTTTTAGCACTGTTCTTGTCAGGTCTGTCAATAGAGTACTAAAGTGATGACATCTCAAAAAGACGTTTTTCGGAATTTGTGGGTTTCAGTACCATTTTCAAAAAGTGCTTGTGAAAATACAAATTATGCTGAAAAATTTGATGAAAATCAAGTGAATATTGTGAATATTGCAAAATTATTTCATAACGTCACACTTTAGTACTCTATTAATTTAAGAGAGTTAACATATTATGCCAGCAGTTTATATCAACAAATCTATTATACTATATTTGAAATTGATTGATGTTCCAGCAAAGATGTAATCAAAATGAAGTGATGAGAAATACCAGGTAGTAGCATACAACAAATAAGCTGTAATGCTAAACTTGAAATCTCTGGGCCAGATTACATTTTCAATGTTAGATTTACTAAACAAATTCTTTGAAAAACTTAAAATACCCTGTTATCCATGGAATCCCAGACAGTGAGTATTACCTGGGTGTCTGGTGATTTGATAGCCAGCTAGACCAGGATGTATTGGCATTCCTAATAACCCTCCTGGCAAAACGGGAGCAGATGCAGCACCTATTGACATAGTAAACATAGCTTTACACTGGGTTAGAACTCAAATAAAACAGCTCACTCTGTAGATGTGGCTTCAACTTAACATAACATAGAGCATTGCACTAGCATTGCAGACTTCACATATTCAATCTCATTGAAGGCCACTATTTTCAGACCTTTTTTCCGGCTCACTTATAACACCCTACTATTTAGCACTGCAAAAGTCACCTTCTTGATCTCATTGGAGGTCAATTTTTTCAGGTCTTTTTCAAGATTCACTTGTAACATTCTTCCATTTAGCATTGCAAAGGTCACAAGTTCAATCTCATTGAAAACCAATTTTTTTTCAGGTCTTCTTTCAGGTTCACTTATAACATTTTGCCATTTAGCATAATAACTAAGGTCACATGTTCGATCTCATTGACAGCCACTATTATCAGGGCTTTCATTTAGGCAGAATAATTGCTGTGATTTGATGAAAAGTTGAAAAAATGCTCTAAATATCACTTTATCCCTTATGGTTAATAGTTGCAACTGAAAATTGCTGTCTCTATGGTGCAAACTGCTCAATTCCATTTCTACTGTTCAGTAATGAATTAATGCCTCTAGAACAAAAAAAAAAGGCTTTCCTTACCTGCTAAACCTGGTTCTTTAAAAGTTCCATTGATTAATGCAAGGTCTTTCAATTGTTTCTTCTTTATTTCATCTTCGCCCTCCTCCTGTTCATATCAATAGGAAGTTAGAGCAATAATTATTTTAAAAAATGCAAATAATATACCCTGGCACTAGATAGCTAACTAATCAGTTCTCCACCTTTATGGGGAGAAGGTAAAACAACAAGATTCTGCTTTCAGGGTAGTCCATTACAAGCTTCAGTCTGTAGTTTCAACACTTGTTTAGTTTTCACCACTTGACAAGACTTACCACAGGTCTTAACAGTTCTCTGATTCGATCGATAGCTTTTTGTAGTCTTGCCACGCATCTCTCCTCTGTATCTTCCACGGATATCAAAACATGCAGATCTTCATCGAGGTGTTCATAGTTTGGTTGTCCTCGTTTTTCCTCTTCCTTTGCACAAATGAAATGAAAATAGCATTATATGTGGTGTGATTGAACTAATAAGCGAATTATGAAACATTACTTCATAATTTGAATTTGTGCTTTTGCAAAACATTGTGAGAAGAATATCCCAGTTCTTAGCCAATCAGAATTAATATTTTTTGAATTATAACAGGTTCTGATTGGTTAATTCCATGGATAAATCTGTCACTCATTCTTCTTAAAAAGTACAAATCTAAATGGTCAAATAAACAGATTTAAATGCTACAATGTCAAAGCATATTTTTACCACTTTTTTGTCTTTCATAGATCCTCTTCCCCTTACAAGAAGTTTACATCCTGTTTGGCTCTCAATATCTTTTAACGTCAACCCTCTTGGCCCTATCACACGACCTACAAAATTAAACTAGCAGGAAAAAAAAACAATAATTAGAAAGACCAATGGGGAGTTACAAGTGTGTTGAAGGACATTGACAATACAGTCACATTACACATGCATCCTTTGAATTCAATCATTTTTTTTTTTCTTTTTTAATTAGAGGGTTTGTTGATAAACATAATTGACATGCTTCATGGTATGAAATCGGACATTGGTTTTAGTGTCCTTTCTGTAAAAAAAATATTAACTAATATACATCAGACTTGAACTTTTACAGAGACAGATCAATGATTGTATTCAGGGAAGGGGAGCATCATCTTGAGGAAGGGAGGGGGGCACCCTGACATAAGCACAATAAAAACCAGAACCACATAGAGGATTTGGAAAGGATATTGTAAGAAAATGAGGATTTGAAGTCCCTTCAGGAAGTAGTGTTCACCCTTTTGTCACACCTCCTTGTCTATTCAATCCTGATTTTCTATGCTTATATGTGTCATGATACTGAAGATCCACATTAAAGAAAACCATTTTTTTTAGATTCTGATTAATATAGATTAATTACATTACAATTGCTATCTTTGGTTAATATTAATATACAAACCTTGGGAAATTCTTTAACAGGAGCGAAGACCTTTTCTGACAGTTTTACCCTAGGGCCAGTTGGTGGTGGAAGAACTAAGTCTCCTGAAGTTGTCTCAACACCATTTGCCATACCGTGGAAGAGTTCATTTCTTGTTCTGTTGATTTCTAAACAAAACAAAAATAAATAAACAAAACAAAAAAACACATTACAATGTATGAAATTTCATGAAAATATCTGGACTGACACAACAGAGAAACTAGATGCTTCACTTATCCTCTGGAACTTCTGGGCTTTTTTTCTAATAAAAACTTTTTTTGCCATTTCTGGAATTTCAAAGTCCTAGAAATAGCCCCAAATGAAACTATTTTGAGCCAAACAATAATTTACTTCTTCCTTATCTTCAGTGGTTAATGGTTCTTGCTGCACCGTTAAATATTTTTTTCATGATTTTGCAATATAACAAATTAACTATGAAATATAACTGCAATACCAGAAGAAATCTTAATGTCATGATTTTCTCTAAAATATGGCACTATTGAATAGGATGAAATCTATAAAATTTGATGGAGGATAAATTTTATTTTATGGATTTATCCCATTGACAGGTGCAACTGGCCCAAGTGCTTTTGTGAAAGATTGTGTGACAGGATATCTCAGAGGTTAGCCAGAATAGGTTTACCAATGAAATGTCAAATCTGATTGGCTAAGCATTTGACACAGCTCTGTCACACAATCTATTTTTTTTACAAGAGAGTACAGACTTTATTCTTCTTTGTTCTCCTTATTTATGACAACGATCAAAGATTACAATAGAAATTGTCATAAAAATGCCTTTGAGGGAGCCTTTTGATAGACTTTTATCTGACTACATCAGCTGCAACTATGTTTAGTCTATCATGGTTGCCATGGCTTGGTTTGGGGCGACACCAAAATACTATCTTTGCTTGGTCCAAACCTCTCTGGGAGTACGGAAATGGTTTAAAAGAAAACAATTATTCAAGTTTACTCTTTTTGTTCAAGAGCTGAAGGCCTTGCCAACTTCAAAACAAACACAGTTCTTGTAATATTTACTTAATAAAATGCCATTAACAATATCTTTTCCTTTTAAAAACCTTGTAATAGCATGTACCATAACAATACTAGAAGCTTTTTGAAGGTCATATCATTGTGTTATGTATTTGAATTTTTCATAACTAAAGATAATAGAAAAGAGAGCCATTTGTAATAGGAAATAGGAAAAGACACATTGTTTTGTTTAATTTAGACAAATTGAAAAGCAAAAAAGCAAACATTGCATATATCTTCCTTAATTATTATGATCATGCTACACCTTAACTAATTATTTCAAAGATTTGTTCATAAATTCATTTCTTTGAACAAAATCCTCCAAGTAGTGAGTTTCAAAAAGAGTTGTTCAAATTTAATTACGGATAAAAACAACACCAAAAATTAACAGAAAAAAAAGTTATAAATCATGGGTTGATGGCATGCTGAGAGTTTTACAGATGGCTCAGCCAATTTGATCAAATATTCAATTGGACAACTGCCTAGTAGATAAAATCTCTTTTCTGACAAAAACCGTCAAACAGAACTTTGAACACAAAAACCATTATGCCGTAAATACATTTTAAAGATACTAAAACCTACTAAACATTTACTATAATGACATGTTTTGTAAAACTACTACTTAAATACTGTCAGTTTATTAGATAGGATGTTGTTTTAGGAAAATGTGAATGAATGAAGATTGGCAGTTCTACAAAAACGCTATTCAAGCTATAATAATATAATGTGAAGAGATCGCTATGATATTAATAAATCAAAGATCCTAAACCTGGATTGAATCATAACATAACTTATGATGAATGCAATTTTCTTTGCAATATTACAACCACTGCTGAATAAAGTGAGAATAAAATGCACTGTAAAGTATATTTAATATTTTATCTAAAATATATGCAATTTTATTTCAAAACTAATATAACATTGGTACATAAAGTGGGAATCAAACACATTGTTAAGTATATCATATTACCTATTATGAATGCAATTTTATTTCAAAACCATTATCAAAGACAATTACATTTACTGCACAAGTAGGAACAAAAATACATTTGCTATGAAGAAAAAAGGTCCAAATCTTTTCTTGTTTCAATAACATGAATTGAACAGTCAACATAATTGAAAATAACAAAGTTTTTAGTCCACAACATGAATGCTGTTGTAAGAAAAATATCATAATATTTCATGAAACAATACTATCAGTTTCCATTTCATCTTCAATATTGAAAACTGATTTCAATGTGTTATGTAAATCAAAGAAAAAGTGTTGAATTCTCATTGAAATTACATGTTTTGAAAATGCTCTTTTCTCACTTTTTTCAAATGCACTTAATGCTGTGGTTTAACACAGACAATCAGAAAATATTACATCAAAGGATGAGGTGCTATAACCCATAAATGTTTAAGGATTAAGTTTTCCCCATCTCTTCTTTGTAATTTTTTTTAATCTTTTTTTAAGAAGAGTGAAAGTAATTCGATGTTATTTTGATAAACCATAGTACTAGAATACTGAAAATGATCATGCTGTATTATAAATCAAAAATATAAATCCCTAGCAATTAATTCTAGCAATGTCATGCTCATTTTGTCGTGTGCATTAATGGCAATTCTATCAATTAATCTTTCCTTTCGTTTTCAAAACTACTTCTTGTAGAGTTAAATACAGTGGAATTCACAAGGGAGGAAAACATAGAGAAAGGGAGATGGAGAATCCGCAAGCTGTGAGAGGAATTCCGGCGTCAGATTTCTATTGTAAAATGGCCAAATTAAGATTTCATAAAACCACAAGTTTTCTTGAAGATAATCGTGGATGAATAAACCACCTTGACAAGACAGTGACTTTTGTGGGAGAGTTTTTCGTTTAGTCTAGCAGGTGGTGCTGTTATAGCTACAGCAAAAAATATATAAATAATTGTTTCGACGAAACACTGGAATTCAAAAATATTATTTTACAGTGTGAAGATCAAAGTGCGCTCACAGCGTCGCTCGAGAAAACATGTTAGTGCGCGTCCTTTTCAGCCATGGTAAAATTATAATAACTACTTCCATTTTAATCATTTCATTATTATTATGATGTTGATAAGGACAATCTCTAGCTTCATTTTGATTTCGATTACCCCAAAAGATGAATTAAATGCATTTTCAGAATTTTTTTGTGATCAATCAATGTTTATGGTTGTTTCTGAAATGACGAATGCATCATTTCAAGCATATTTTTGAATAAACTGTCATTAGTAATCCCCTCAATCAATTCTAGCTATCTTAAAAGAATCACATAAAAAAAACATCAAGTTCAAATCGCAGCAAAAAGACAAAAAAGGCAAACAATATAAACACAATATTCGTCGCTGATGATAAACGACCTTTTGGTGCCATTAAAAACACGACACTTTGATAGACCCTGGAAACCCGAAAACTCTTGTATGATCCTTCATCCATTCTTACTCAAAATACCTTATTCACGATATACTAATTGAACAGCACAAAACATCTGTGCCTTGTATAAAGAGAAACGTAGAATTTTGAGATTTCGCGGCCCGATTCCGCTTCATCAATTCGTTACAATGGAAACATTTCAACTCGCTATAGTTTGTATATTTTATGGATGAAAGAATCTGTTTCCAAGCGAGCGAAAACGTTTAGGCTAGCGAGAATTCAAAACAAAAACCCGCAATAGCGATTTGTGTCAATGAAACGAGAAACACAAAACCACGGCAAGCTAGAAGCTAATGGAATTGATGGCTTTGAGATGACGATCACAGAAGCATCCGGCCTACCGCCTATCGTCAACGCAGATAAGCTATCCATTGCTCAACTCGTTGCTCAACTATTGAAATACCACTATTTGTCAATATTTTCGATCCCTAGACATCAATAAACATATATTATAAGCATTCGGGTAATATTTAGTGGAATATATAAGATTTAAGGTGATTTTTTTCTAAATCATTGTAAAATCTGCGGACTACTTTAGATGAAATATTCATCGAGGTCCAACTGTGAAACGAGAATTCGTATAAGGACAAAACCAAGTCAAACATAAACAAAATACGACTTTTCGCTGGTCGATCGCAATGTCTAGGTAAGGAAAAGGACTATCGCAAATTAAGACATATGGCGTAACGATTGTATTAACAACATAAAAGGCAACCTTTAGACAAATACTTTGAACTCGACAAGATTGCCACGGTGTAATATTTAAAAAAATCACTATAAAAATAAGTGAAAACTTACTTAGAACAAACCTGGAATTGAATAGCCTTCGTCAATGAAGATGATGCCTTCAAACAAGGCCATTTACTCATACACAAGCGTCGTTCAAGCAAATAAAATTCGTCCAGGAAGGTAGTTGTTCGTTGTACGGGACGACGAAATCCATCGATGGAGACGAGCCAATAGTCGTATTATTTTTACCACCGAAATAAGTTAGAAATTACCCTAAATTGTTAAGTTACACGCTGGTGCAGATTATTGACGTTGTAGTGGCGATTATTTAACATAGCGAAGGGTTATTATTATTATTACTATAAGAAGTTAAAGTTACACTCCTACTACGGGACATCTCGTAGTAGTGTTCAGTGCCCATACCTTGGTCTAGCAATCGTTCTGCGTGTAGGAAAATCTTTGGCATTTTTGATACGGTTGTTTTGTCGTTGAGCAATTCGTTAAGATATTCAGTTGATACAGTGCAAGACATGGTTGCGATTAGGGTTAGTTATAAAAGAAAAAACACCAATAACACAGAGGAGCCGTTCGCACTCCGACCTTCCTTGAGCTCTTCACATGTGCACTTATTACCAAGGAAACTGGGCACGAATAACTAATACCTTAATTAGCATAAACCGGTAGAGCCTGATAACTAACATTCCATTAAAAAGTCGTTAAAAATAAAAAAAGTCAGTGTTACTCAATTTAATAAATCAATAACAAGTTTGGCGTTCTTTTTCTACATCTCACATAAAAATCTTGCTTAATTTTCATAAGAGTCAATATTTCAAATGAGTTATGGGTAACATCCAGAACTTCACATAATGCAAGCCTTTTGATCAGCGGATTTACACTTGAGCAAGATGGCGGCTGGGGAAGAAAAAGCTTTTTCATCGTTCATGACAGAAGTAAGTGCTTGTTAACATTTCATCTATTTTCAAGGGTTATCAGTGTCTATAAATGTCATTCGTCAAATATGTAGACAAGGGTGTTATTCCAGTAAGTTGTTGCAACAACCAATTAAAATCGTGTTTGCTTTCTGGTCGCCTCAGAGCAAACCAAAAAATATGTTTTTCAAACAGTCACCGAATTTTAATAATTGCGGTTTGTACTAAAGTATTCGAAAACCATAAGGAGTGTTTTGATGTATATCTTTATGCACGCTATCTTTGAGACATTGTAGTACGCTAGAACTGAAGAAGTGATGTTAGTCAATAACATTTCATAATTTTGAAAGATATTTTTTTTACGAAAGTGACAAGGTTACAATTTGTAATCAGATTATTTGCAGGTCATTAAGATTTCTAATCAGGATCAATGCAGGTCTCTGAGAAGCCTTAGACACTCTAAGTGTTAACGTCATTGTCTACAGCCAGTACCCGGGAGACTTGGACTGAGGACGGCCACAGCCATATCCTCAGTGATAGGTCTACATTAATAGATATTAATTACTAACTACTAACAGCCTCATGCTTGTAAAAAACAGAGAACATATTCAAAATAAATATTAGAGATTGTAAAGTGCATTGAGACATTAGATGAAATGAGCTATATAAACACTACAATACATTACATACTATAAATATTAGAGATTGTAAAACGCATTGAGACGTTAGGTGAAATACACTATATATAATGACTTAATTAAATTATGTTACAGACCTTTTCCCTATGGGGCTTAATTATCAATGTTGGAGGCAAATACAGTATATTAACGAATAGAGAGATGTCAAAAAAATCCATGTTAGTGTCGTGCTGAAAACTTTGGCTGTCTAGAAAGCAAATTACACTTACAAACCTGACATAGATAATCAATAAAAATCAATAGCAATAAATTTGATAAAAACAGCAAATTGATATTGATCTTCAGCAGAAATCATGTCAAAATCAAATTAATGAAGTTTATTACAGCCAAATTCGTTGTATCGTGACCCGCCGTTTGAAAACTTTGTTTTGATTTGGTCTTTTCTGAACCGTCAATCAATTTCAGAGGCGGAGTTTATTTCAAGTTGACCAATGACAGATCGTGTTAGCTCAAGCCCCGCCCTATGAACTTGATTGGCGGTTCAGAAAAGACCAAAAGTAAAGCAAAGTTTTGAAACGGCTAGTCGCGATACAACGAATTTGGCTGTAAGACTGTGATAAAATCAAAACTTAAGCTTTATAGTAAATTGCCGTAAGAGTTTGCAGCTAATAATTTTGGTGATACTTCCAGTCTATGTGTGACCTGTCATCATTTTCACCAAACATGTTAAAACTTTAAAATCTCTACAATATTCAAGAGGGAAAACTAGTAAGAAATAACAGATTAGGACTGCGTTGGTGTTTCTAGAGCAACAGTTGTAAATGTGATAATAAGTTGTACATTGTTGAGTCAAGATAGGGATAACTGATTTTTTGGATGTTAGTCCTTCGTCGGAGTAATTTGTAATATTCTGCTTTGGAGCAACAGACTTCAAACTTTGGGAATGTACTATTTTGACCACCTACATTATCCATAACATTTATCATTCTAGGGATTATATCCACTTTTAATTAAAGGTACTCATCATCTGATAAAATGATCTGATATAATGATTCTTATGATATTTGAAGGTCAAACAAATTGAAAGCAAAGATGCCGTTTGGACAGGACCAAAACAGATTGAGAGACTAACCAAACCTGGTGCTAAGTATCTTAACCTCAATCCTTATGAGGTGAGTGTCTGGTCATCGAACATTTTACATTGAAATTATTTCAGTTTTTCCCTGCTAGCAGAGTCTCTATCATATGTGATTCCTGACAAGAAACTCTGCCAACCAGAGGCTGCTTTCTTATCACACATACTATGCAGTATCCAAGCAACTAGAATGCATGTGATATAGTGGGCTCAAATATTCCACAGCCATGCTACCTAATTAGACAGCTAATCAGCTTATTTCCAGTCAAACTGGTTTTATTCATCCACAGTTGTGGACATCGGCATATCTAATAAAACTTCTCAAGCCAGCAGAGTCTCGTTTTTCTTGTCAGTAATCACAAACAAGAGAGACTCTACTAGCAGAGAATTTCAATTTGTACTTGACAACCAAAATCTGTACACCATAATTGTGTGGTCCTGGAGATCTAGTCCCAACCCTCAGTCAATCAGAATTTACATTTATGAATAAATAACATAATTTTCTGATATTGATATGTAAACTAAGGTAATACGTCATGTGGGTTGGACTCATGAAAGATGTAGAGCGAGCATGTGCAGTAGATAGGTTGTTACACATGAAAGAGCCCTTAGGTCTCAACAGTGGAAGATGCTCAATGACCTCTTAACCACACACACAAAAAATATTTTCCACTATTCAGGGCTAATGGCTATTTCATGGCTATTATTAGTAAGCTTTTAAATAAGTTCACCTGCACCAATAAAACTTTAGAATGATTAGTTGATTAATTATTACAAAAGTAATTAGTTCTGAAGAGGGATTTTTAATCGAATGTTTATTCCGTTTTTCAAAAGGTTCTACAGATTCTACCAGCCGCAACTGAAGATGAGATTAAGAAACAGTATAAAAAAGTAAATGACAGTGTTATATACCTTAGTATTATTAAAGTTACTGTAACATTATGGTTTCACCAAGAAGACAAGTTGACATTATGGTTTGCAATAAAGCCATGATTGTTGGAGTGAGTGTGGTCTTGTGATAAAATAGGGCCAGACATTTCTTACAAATCAGTTGAAGTCATCTTCCCTTTACATAAAAAGGGAAAAACAAGCAACTTTACTTGTCATCAATATTTTCTTTACTGTATACAATAATCTACCAGAAAGCCGACGGGCACACTTTCCCCCCTCTTTCCATTGATGCTTTTTTACAGTCATTTAAAGCTACTACAAGCTACACAGCATAGAGATAAGTTGAAATAAAGACAAGAAGTTACTGGGAGTCCAACTCTTGATCTCTCGCACATAAGTCCTCACAATAGCCAATTGTGTCATCACTGTTTACTGCAAGGAAAAAAAAAAAAAACACAGTACGGCCACTTACATGAAAATTATTTTATATAATTTGATTATGATATTTTGTTTTAAATTGTAGCTGTCATTCTTAGTTCATCCAGACAAGAACAGAGAGGATATAGAAAGAGCACAGAAAGCATTTGATGGTAATTCTTTTTCTATTGTTTTTGTCTGTCTCCAATTATAGTGTGTGATTCATTCATTTGATAATCTCACAAAAAGATTTCCTCAGTAATGATAATTGTTAATCCTAATATTAAGCTATTAGTTAAGCTATTAAATTATTATTTTTTCTGTACCAGTAATTGGCATACAGTCAGATAATTTATTTTGTTTTATGTATAATAATAATAATGTTTAATGAAGTTTAATAAACATATATTCAAATAACAAAATTATCATGACCTTCTGAGTGGAAGCAGTCCCTAGAAGGACTGTTTTTTATGACTGATGTTTCAACTGCCAGCTGTGCGGTAGTCAGTATCAAAGTCAGTGAGCTTTTTGTCAGCAAGGGTCTTATTTATACAACTAGTTTCATAATTACTAGATAATTTATTACAAGTAATAAGCGGTGTTGGTCAGATCAGTTAGCAGCACGATCATAGCTGCCGACTGTCTCCTGGATTGTTGCTGACCTTCATTCGTATGGTTCCAGTAGCTTGACTGACCAGTTGAGTGGTGTTTTCTCAAATTTAGTATACTAGCTTTCAAGAATAAGTCGTTGATTAAAATATAGAAAGTACAATAGACATTTGCCACTCTGTAGACTGGGAATCTAGCCAATGGACTACTTCCACCTAGAAGATCATGATAATTTTGTTACTTTGGCAAATATTACTTTTAATTATTAAGCATTGATTCACCTAGGTTCAGACCTTTCAATTATATATATATTTTTTTAGTCATATATTGCACTCACTGATCTTCCATTATTGTTTTATTCCAGCTGTTAGCAATGCCTATAAATTAACACAAGACTCTGAGAAACTACAGAGAATAAAAGAAATACTAGATGAAGCCAATGCATTAGTGAAAGAAAAGGTAACAAATTTATAGCGAATAAGAAAATTGATCATACAGATTATACGTCGGATGAGTTGAACTGTGCATGATGTTTTAGTCCATTAATGTTATTACTGACAGTGCAAATTTAAAAACCGTGGGCAGACAGGACTGCTGTTATTGTCCCTTGGCCACAGACTAGACTGAGCATCAGGCTCTTGAAGAGGGACAATGAAGAAGAGAGATTAAGCCCCCTCCCCCAGAAGGCCTGACACTTAGTCTAATCACAGACACCATACTAATGAATCCTATCCAAACATGAATGGATTTTAGATACACATCGTAATAGTACATAACATAGATTTTTTAATTTGTTGTTTATAGATAAAAGAAAAAAGAAAAATAGCCAAAACAAAAGGTCAAGACATTATTGAAGAGGATGATCCAGCAAAAGTAGGCAAACATAAGAAAATAGAATAAATGTGTTATTTACAATCCTCACTCCCTTTCTTTCTTTATTCATTCATTCATTCATTCATTTAGATTACTTAGTACTCACTTATTTAATTATTTGTTTATTTATATTATTTATTTATTTGTTTATTTATTTATTCATTTATATTATTTATTTATTTATTCATTTGTTTATTTATTTATTTATTATTTATGTATTTATTTTTTTATTTTTTTGTTTGTTTGTCTGTCTGTCTGTTTGTTTGTGTGTTTGTTTGTTTGTTTATTATCAATAATAATTTTCTTTGATCATTGTTAAATTTTAAGTTTCAGAAGTTTCACCATGTTGAAACAGTCAAACTGTTTGCTGATTATGAGATCAAAAGAGTTGCAAGAGAGACTAAGGAAGCAGAGTTAAGGTATCAAGTTAATTATAACTATGTATTATAAAGAAAATGTTATAGTTAGTTTGTCTATTTGGTCCATTTATCAGTTGGTTGGTAGGGCACCACTGAAATGCAAATAGTTTTGTGGTTGACAGTTAGGTGGTGACTTTAAATGGTGCTTACTGGGAAATTGGCTGACTAACTAGCTTGCTAAAGGGGTCATTGGTTGGTTGGTTGGCCGATTGGCTAGCTAACTGCCTTACTAGCAGGGTCATTGGTTGGTTGGTTGATTGGCCGATTAGCAAATTGATTCTCCAGTCAATTGTGTAGTTATTGGGCGATTCATGATTGACAGATTTCTTCTATTTTAAACTAGAAAACGTCAAAGAGAACAAGAAATAAAAGAAGAAGAAGACGCAAAAAGAAAGAAAGAATTTGAGAAAGAATGGGAGGTAGATTACCTTGTAGCTTGTCTTATAAAATTCATGAATAATTAATGAACTCAGAACAATAGAAAATCACTACCGTGAAGGGATCTGTATATTTTATACAGAAATCGTCCTGATTTGCATAAGGTTTAGCTTGAAATATCTGTGGCAAATTAAATCTAATTTCAAAAACATTACTCTAGAATAGCTGCATTAATCTAGACATTTTATAAGTAATATACAATATTTGTAGTTATATTTTTATGATATTTCTGGCCTTCCACATAAATCAGTTGCTCATATTGTACAAATACTTGTATAAATACTTATATTACAAATACTATGTTGTTTTTGTGATTTAGGACAAGTTACACAAATTCTCGATAGCACAAGCGTCTTACAGCTCTCAGTATGCACTGAACTCTTTGTTAGCAGCAGCAATCATTATTTTTCAAGAGGCCAAGAAGGCTCTTTCTCAGACTTGCATCAATTTTGAATTTTAAAATTATATTTACAAATAGTTTTTTTTTTAATTTTGTGCCTCCTTGAATATGGATGTTACTAGCTGTATGGCAATCACAGAAAAAAAGAATTGAATTGACAATTTTACAAAGATGGGAATTGCATGGGAAATTATCGCAAGGGAAATATGATTGGGTAAATGTGAACCCAATGTTGGGCCAGCAATGGGTTTGGTATATTTTAAAATATTTTCTCACGAAATCCGATATGGTGACCCCATTTTTTTATTTCATATGTTTAATGAAAAACTCAAAATGTTTTACCGTAGAACGTTTTATCAAAATTTTATGGCTAGTTCTATTACTACGGAATTACCTTAAGAATAATGTTATTGTTTGTTTCCCATTGACAGGAAAGTAGAAATCAGCGTGTGGACAGCTGGAGAAACTTCAATTCAGACAAATCAAAGAAAAAGAAAGTTAAAGCCAGAAAAGAGTTCAGGCCGCCATCTCTCAAACCAGAAAAACGATGAAACTTCAAGACTATTTTTGTACTTCTGCTTTATATATATGTAAAACAAATTGGTTGATCATAGTGGGTGTTTGTGGCTCAATTAATTATTGAAATGTCAGACTGAACAATCTCTCTCACTTGTGCACAGGCTACGACACCTTTAGTTAGTAGTTATAACTAGAATCTAGGTAAGTTTTTGATTGAACTCTAGATCTGCCCTTGTTAAACTTTATATGATATCAAGGCTTGAAATAATTGCCACGCATAGCCAGGTCAAGGTGTTGACCTTTCAAATGCAGTTTTAGATTCTTTCAAAATGTAAGACTACAAGATAAAGATTTTTCCCTCGAAAACATGGCCATTCAACTTGTCACTTCAAAATCCAATTTGGAAGGTAAAGAAGCAAATTTTGAAGGAAATAGTTCTGTGACCTGCCCTTATTTTGAGCTTTGTGATATTACAGTTTTGATTCATTTTTCAACATCAACAACAGTCCAACAACTAGCCTTGTTCCCATCATCATCCGTCATATTCTGATTCAGTGCGTCTGTCAACAAAAGTTGACTGTAATTAGCACTGTAATTGTTTGTGGGAAGACAAAGGTTTCAGCACAGTCTGGTTCAATCCTTTCTATAAGACAGATGCAGCAAAAATCTCAGGGCCGTAACCAGACTTTTTACAGGGGGTGCACATAAAAAAAACCTGAACCATTGATGTGTTTTTAGTAGCCTTTTTTATTAGTAGCTGTCATATTATTCACAAGTTTGCATGCTTTTCAAAAAGACATGAAAACCTGTTTTGCAATTAATTGCTCTTATTGAGCTTTACAGTTACTGTAAAAAAGAATTGTTCTTTTGAAAAACTTGATTTTGAAACTTCTATTTTTGGTGATTGTAGTTGTTGTAGTTTTGTGCTCTTGATTCAAAATCTAAGAAAGAAATTATTGTAATAAGAAAATGGGGATGGATGAACGGACTTTTTTTGCTTTTATTGTGGGATGCATGTGGACCCTGTGCACCCCCCTTAGTTATGGCCCTATATCTGTATAGTTATTTATTTAAGCCAGTAAACCAGAACCTCTCTAAACTGGGCATTTTCTTTGGCCCCAATACTCTCCAGAATAGAAGTGTTTCACTGTATTAAAGTGTATTCAGGCAAACTGTCCATACTAGTGATGTTGTTTTAGGGATGTAAAGCCAATGCAGAAAAACCATGAAAAACAAACTAAATACTAACAAATAGTAGTTATTTGGTAACTATTTGTTAGCTAGCACAACAAAATAGCCAGACAAAAGCAGAAACAGTTCTGGTTGAGTGATAGTGACAAATAGTTACTAAATACTAAGCTACATTTTGTTAATACTGTATTTAGTTTGTTTTTATTTCATAGTTAATTTTCCTGTATTTGCTCTAGTTATGAAAGTACAAGCAAAATTAATGGCAATTTAATTATTATATTATATTATATATCATAGTGTGAATTGGTTTTCTCTGTGTTTGAATTTTTATGATTTGATTATACCAAGGTTATGCACTATATGTAGGCCTTCAGTTCACAGAATATAGTATTACCACGGGGTGGTGACAGGAGTGATGACAGGGGTGACTAATCAGACCAGTTAAATCTACTTTTTGATAAAATTTGTTTTCAGCATATAGTTTATACATTCAACCTTTACGATTTGAGTCACCCCCCTTTCAAATGGATCCGCTGCTGTATCATTCTAATGTTGGTGAGAATAGTCCAGTTTCATGTTCTTCATTGCTCAGGCTAAGCCTCGATAGTATGTGATATATTCTTTTGTATGAGGTACATCCTGTGGGAATACACCAATCCAAAAACAATATAAATACCAATGGTTTTGTCTTGACTCTTTTGTTAATTTACCTACAATTGAGGCTTAGCCTGAGCAACGAAGAACTTGAAATTGGTCTATTATGAGTTCATCAAATTATACTTGTAAAATAATGTAGTCCAATCAGTCAATCTTGTTGTTGAACAGTTTGTGTGAATTCACTCTAGTGCAGTTTTCTTTCACGTCCAGATATGTATAGCAACAAAAATGTACATAACTCTACTTATAAAAACTTCATGTAACATCAAAAATATACTCAATATATTAACAATTTGTTCTTTTGTTGTTGTTGTTGTCATTCCTGCTTTTAACAATATATGATATTTGCACTAATTCCTGTATAAGAGGGGGGTTGTCAGTAAGGAGAGGAGGGGAGGGGTGGAGAGAGGATGAATAGGGGAGGGGTGATCAGGAAAGAGGAGAGGGGAGAGCTAGTATAGCCTATACTGATGTGTTAGGAATGAATGTTTTATTTTTCAGACTGTTACCAGCGTTTTTTTTTTTTTAGCTGGTGCATTAATTTGTTTGTTTATTTATCCCTTCTGAACACTGGTATTTTTATGTTTGAAATTTTTCATATTAAGTTGCTAGCTTTTCAAACTTTTAGTTATGACCACTTTTTTAGGCATTTTGTAAATTGTTGTAAAAAGCATCAAGATGTACTGGGATGTGTTTTATTAGGAAGGTAGTGTTCTTTCTTTATTATTTACTTCCATATTTATTTATTCATTCATGTCTTTATTTATTTATTAACTTATCCATTTCTGTTTTTGTCAGTTTCTTTTCAACTATTTTTATTGATAGATTTGTCTTATTAACAATATACATAATTTCTTAGATGTTCACTAGCCAATCGGTTTATCAAATGAAAGATAAAGAAATGGGAAATGAAAGAAAAATGAATGAGCGATAGAGGTGCGGCCAGTTTACCAAGCCTTCATAGCTCAGGCTCGGTTACCTTGCTGTTGACGATTCGTCGTTATCAGTCGAAAATAATTTCGATGTTGTGGAACTCGGAATATCATGGTCGAAAATCACGTCTTATTTAATCAGTAGTGCTTTGATATTTTCCTGGTAACTTGTTTAGCTCTATGGGACTGCAGTGAATGAATCGCGATGAATGAAACATTTCATAGGTGATTGTTTAGGGGGCATTTAGTCGTAAGCTTAGTCTGTGTCGGTGGATCTCACAAGGCAGACGACGAAGGTTCGAGGTCTAAATTGTGGCACACTTTCAACTAGTAGTTGTGATGAATCCAATCAACATAACACGTTGGATTAATAAAAGAGAAAGTAATGTAAGTATACAAGTTTTGCTTTCACTAATGGTAAAAAAAATCTCTAGATGGCATGTAGCTTTATTATATTCAAGTTTTTTTTTCTTGTCGGCAGTCGTCACTCACGCGAACCTTTGAACGAAAACTGCATGTCACTCCGTCATTTGCTGAGAGATTTGGTCTACAGAGTGAGTTGGAGGTATGTTTCACTGTGATACTTTCAATTTTGTATTCCTTTAGCTGAGAAGGATTGCTGATCAAAGCAATGTATGAGAAGAGCTCCTTATAACTCTCAAACAGCCAGAAATGACAGCGCACGCAATCCTTAAAGTAACTTGCAAATCTAAATACGAATATTTCATAATGTAGTATTATTAATCATGGCAAATTTGTAGCGCAGTTTCCCTCGGTCTAGATACATGTAAATTAAAGAGTAAATGTTAAATCGAAAGAGATTGTAATTCGTGCGTTGGTATTATTTTTGGTGAGTTTCTATTTATTTGCGTGTAACTATCTGGTCATTAGCACAAAGTATGAATTCTGATGAGCAGCGGTTCCAAATTGATCGCCAGTTTATAATCTCTTGCTTACACTCAAAACATGCAATTCTTTCTAATATAATACTGTGTGTGTTGAACTTATTGTTTTTTTTAGTTTTTGTACATTTTTCATGGGCAATTTATTTTGCGTGTCTGGTTGTAAAAGTGATTGAATATTGCTAATTGTCGCTTTGTGATGAAATGAAATAACGTGGCATGCGAGATGGATTAGGTTTTATACTTATTGCATAGCCTGAATTATCGGTTGTTTGAAAGTGATTAAAGCATTAAGCAAAATATTGTTTCAAAGATCTTTTTTTTGTACATTATGTGCTGAAATGAAAAAAAAATTATTTTATTTATAGTACCTGTATCTGATTACAATTAAATTATTTCCATTTATTGATATTCAATGTCATTAAAATTTTTTTTTACTTATTGTCATTTATCTCAAAAATTAAGTGTTAAAGTGATATGTAAATATCCAACAGTCTGCAAACAATTGCTATTATTGATATTAGGAATATTAATTTTATTTAATGAGCCAGAAAATGATAGGCATATTGAAATGCTTGATATATAAGGCAAGGCTGACTGCAAAACATTTTGATATATATTTGACTTCTAGTTTTTACTAAATCAAATTTTATCTTTCAAAGAAAGTATACTTAAAAATAAGTTTTTTTTAAAAAAATATGGATAAATTTAGGATATTGAGAAAGAAAAAAAAGGAATAAAATAAAGGTCTGAAACTGAACTATTTATTGATTTTAATGACAAACTCCTTACTGAATAGCAAATTAATTGAAACAGGAAAAAAACAATTACAATAATTACAGTATAATATTCGTAGCAATTCAAATGAATCATGGCTACCGGTAAACTACACCTTTGTTGATTTTAACTGCTAGGACAGTCTGACTGTGAATGAGATTATTTCTTTTCTGATAAGAAGTACACAATGCAACTCTTGACTTCAACTCAGGATAATTTCTAACTGTTTAACATTTTGGGGCTACTTATTTGTTTTATTATTATTATTATTTTTATTTATTTTTTATTTTTTTCACTAATTTGTAAATGGTAACTAATTTTTAGCACCGATAAAACAAATGGAATTTTAAATAAATTAAAATTTTCACTTCAGAAAGTTTGTGATAATTGACAATGTGCCAATAAAATGACATTAAGGTTCCTGTTTTTTCTCTGGTGGTTATTTTTATGAATCATTTCTAAAAACAGTCATCTAAATATAGGTTGATCCATGTACTTCATCGGGAAGTAAATACAACAGTGTGAAGTGTGAACTAAAAGTGAACATAGCACTTCAAACCTCATGAAATGAATATTGTTCTGACAATGACTTGCAACATTCAAGAGGCTGATGATTTTGTAGAGGATAGGGTCATCGGTATTCCCCAATGGTAATGTTTTGCATCTATAATTGCCTCAACTGAGAGGAAATTTTGAATAAATCTAAATATAGGCTGATCCACATGCTTCATTTTGAATAAATTATCCCTCCCCCAAAATAGGGAATATCGAGTTGAGCTTTTAAGGTAATTCCGTAGAAATAGAACTAGCCATAGGATTTTGATAAAACTTTCTACAGCAAAACCTTTTGAGTTTATCATCAAAAAATTTCTATTGAATTGAATTTTTATTCCCCAAGTAAACAAGCAGTGACATCATAGTGAATTAGGCCAATTTCTTTTTATGTTGTGAGTGAAACAATGTGGAGAATTATTGGAAGAAGTTTTATTTCTCTAGCGTGCGTTTTCAGTGACCTTGACAATGGCTGCTCTAAGAATATGATTGTGGTTGAGACGCCTCCCTTAGATGATTATGACATCTCCTTTGACGTTTGATAAATTATCAGTATAAAACAGGCCCAACTATATAAATTATTTATTTTGACTCAAATAAAAACTAGCATGATACATGATTACTCTGACAAGGACTAACATCCAAAATGTCAGTTTTGATTACTTCATTATACGGTGTATAACTTAGCTACACATTTTACAACTGTTACTGTGTATATATTTAAGTAGCTAAATGTGTTGTGTTGTTTACCAGGGACACAATGGATGTGTTAACTGTCTAGAGTGGAGTTCTACTGGAGAGTAAGTACATTCATTTGATGCATTTTCATTTTGCGATGCTCACTTGTGAGATATTATTCCAACAATATTTTATATCCTTTTATAGCTAGTAGTATATAATTTTTTTTGTCTGTTGTTGTCCATTTACTGCTAACTCAGACAAATAAATACTCTGACTTTTGGTTTAAAGGTTTTGCTCCCATCATTTATATGTCGAAATTCAATATCAGTCCCATACAGTTTTGATTTACTGGAGCAAAAAAACAGCAAATGGTGGCCAGCACCAGTGTTCACAAACAAATTGGAAACTGAGGCTACAGGCTCACACAGTCATAGCTGTTAAAAATTAATAATACAAAAGTATGAAATCTTCAAGTAGTCTCAACATTTCCTCAACTTAAGCAAAACACCCATCTCCTAACCAATAAACCACATAAATTATACTGACAGTCTTAGACTAAAACGTTTTTGCCTTTTATTATATAGTTTGTTAGCATCTGGCTCTGATGACCTCACCGCTATCATATGGGACCCTCTACGCAAGAGAAAGCTATGTACTATCAATACTGGACACACAGGAAACATCTTCTCTGTGAAGGTAACATTCCGTGTTTATTAATATAATAGTCAGAATACTACACGTGCTCTGATTGGTCAACAGAAGACTGTTATTACAGAACAGATGCGCAGATGATATCACAATGAATATTTCAAATGTTTTGAGTGCCCAAAATGACTTCATTTGTTTCATTTAAACCATTACAGAAGATGTCAAATTAGTGTGCGAATAACTTTCATGTACTTGACTTCCTCTCATACTTATTTGTTCTCTGCACATTTTGAAGTCATCTGTGCATCTATAGGAGTCCAGACACATGAAAAAATGTAATATATTTCTTAATTACAGCATGACACCAGGAAGATCCTGAATGGGTAAATTGGGAATAGCGATACTTTATATTTACTAACAATTAAATTGTTATGCCAATGTGTCAACACAATAGTCTGCTTTCAGAAGGTCTATTAGAATTACAGCCAATCACTTGCTGGTTGGCACACAAATGAAAAATACTTTAGTCTAAATTGTCAGTACTATATACCCTGGGTACCAGAGGCCGCGAAGGGCTGAGAAAGAGAGGAAGAGTATCACTATTGGGATTTTTTCATTTGGATTGAGAAAATACATCTAAATTAACATTGTTTGTTTGTAGTTCCTACCGTGTACCGGCAATGCAACCATAGCAACTGCAGCAGCAGATACCAAAGTACGAGTCCACAGTACAGAAACAGATGAAACCAAACATGTATTCCATTGTCATATAGGGCGTGTGAAAAGACTTGCTGTCAAACCTAGTTCACCTGATGTGTTATTCAGTGCATCTGAAGATGGAACAATAAGGTATGTCCAAAGTTACAAAACTACCACGGACGTGGCCTCACAGTCAGGCCTGGCTGGGTGTTTGGCGTGTTTGGTATCAAGGCTATTTTTTCTGGTATTTCAAGTATCATCAAGCAGTGAGCAATCATATTGGGTACTATTTGGTATCTTTCAGTTTTGTTCATATAAAAAAATTTGGGTATTCTTTCTCAGCTCATGACAACAGCTTGCTCGAAGTATTTTAGGTATATTTCGGGGAAAAAAATATTGGGTATTCAGGTATCCCTCGACTACCCCCTCTCCCCAAACAGGCTTGTACAGCGAGGACACCATGAATACGAGTATTTTATTAAGTGATTGTTTTTCGCCTGAAAGCACATGCAACGTGTATATAATCACACATCTCTACTCACGTGTATGTTGTATTCTCATTGTTATTGATATTAACATTATTTTCTAATTTATTTGTTATTCTTTTTCAGGCAATTTGATCTGCGAGAATCTCATTCATGCAATTCCTCTAGTAATACTAACTGCAAAAACGTGCTCATCAATTTAAATGTTCATATCGGAGCAATGGCCGAAGCAAAATGTATCTCGGTCAATCCAACAAGACCCGACTACATCGCTGTGGGATGCAATGATCCTTTTGTACGTGTTTACGACCACAGAATGCTATCAAAACAGATGTCCAACAAGGAACCTAAAGTACCTAATGGCTCTACTTGTTTAGAAGATGCAAAGCTTCCTGACGGATGTGTGACGTACTTTGCTCCCGGTCACTTACCGCCAAGACTTACAAAAGACTTTCCTCGCGAACTACGCCCTTACGTATCGACTTACGTGAATTTTAGCCCAGATGGAAATGAAGTTATTACTAATCTAGGAGGAGAACAGATCTATTTGTTCGATATTAGAAAACCTTTACACGTTGTAAGGTATAATGGTATAAATGGGACGTCTAATGGTCTAGTCAAGGAAATGATTGAAAACGTGTCAGCTTCTCACGGAGCTAGTAATGGCTATACGATACCCAATGGAAAAACACATATTATACATAAGCCAACTAACGGACATAAACTTCTCAACGGAACATCGTTACTATGTAAAGATCTCCCACCGAGAGCTTTAGAGCTCAAAGCACAAGGAAACGACGCGTTTTGTAAGCAGCAGTTTTGGACTGCAGTCAATGCATATAATGAAGCGATTAGTATAGCACCGTATTCAGCCGTTTTGTACGCCAACCGTGCTGCAGCGTTTATCAAGAGAGCCTGGTAAATATAATTACTGCTACCCGACAGCTTATTGGCAGATATTTCTCAGTGGAACCTCTGCAGGGCGTGATCAATATTCGTAGGCGATTTTTCAGCATTCGTCTAATCGTCGCGCATCCATGTCCTTGTAGAGGATTCTCTTGAGAAATCTCAGTCAAGATGAGGAAATTTTGCTAGCTAATACAAATCTATATACACCATATTTGTAACTCTTCTATCTCTCGTTAGGGATGGCGATATGTACGCCGCTTTACGTGACTGCCACACAGCGTTATGTCTAGACCCTAACCATACCAAAGCACACTTCAGACAGGCAAGATGTCTGTATGAACTTCGATGGTGTCAAGAAGCACTTTCTTGCTTGGATCAATTCAAGATAAAGTTTCCAGATCAGGCCGATGGAGCTGCTGCGAGGACTCTAGAGAGAGATATCAAAGCTGCTGCCTTTGCAGAGACTGAAGGTGAATAATAGTCATACCCTGATCTTGAGACTAAATTCTTCCTCTTGATAATAAAAGTGATGCTCAAACGTATTTGCCATGTCATTTATTCACAAACTTCTGTGTCTACTTCCTTAACCAATCAGCACAAGGTTTACATTTCAGCCAATCAGCACAATGCTTACATTTCAGTCAATCAGCACAAGATTTAAATTTCAGCGAATCGGCACAATGTCTACATTTCAGCCAGTCAGCATAAGGTTTACATTTCATCCAATCAGCACAATGGTTACATTTCATTCAATCAGCACAATGTTTACATTTCAGACAATCAGCACAATAGTTCATGTTAACTTACTTACTTATTTACTTACTTACCTTCTTACTTACTTACTTACTTACGTACTTACGTACTTACTTACTTACTTACCTACTTACTTACTTATTTCAGATCATGACGACAGCAGTAATGGGAGCAATTCCAGTGCCAATGACAAACAGACCAATCCACGTCGCCGCCGCAGACGACTAAGCGTCATATGCGACCAAGAAAGACTTCTACGCGGAACCAGCTACGACTACAGCAGACGATTCTGTGGACATTGCAACACTACAACTGATATTAAAGAAGCTAATTTCTTTGGAAGTGACGGACAGTACATCGTTGCAGGTAGTGACGATGGATCGTTCTTCATGTGGAATAAAGAGACTACTAATCTAGTTCGAGTTCTCAAAGGCGACGATTCGATTGTAAATTGCCTTCAGCCACATCCATCTATTTGTCTGCTTGCTACAAGTGGTATCGATCCTGTCATCAGACTATGGGGACCACGACCTGTTGACGGTAGAGCTGATGACAGACAGGTGGCCGAGGTAGAAGCTGCGGCTCGTGCTAATCAAAAACGTATGAATGCAGATCCCTTGGAAATCATGCTTATGAACATGGGATATAGAACTAGGTTTTCTACGGTGGAAGGAAGTGATGACGAGGATGGGGAAGACAGCCCAGTTCATTGTAGGACAGCATAGAAAAGTGCTGTTCTTTGATGGGGATTCTACACTTGCGCGCAGAGACGTGCGCGAGTGTAGCGCACAATAGGTGATTTGCATGATGATATTATCAACTACCAGAATGCTTTGCGCTCTTTCTTTTGTAACGTACAATTAGTACTAATTGTTTTATTAATTTCCAATGAGATTGAGAATTTGAATACGAAAGAGAATTCGCAAAGAATGCTGGTGGCTGTTACTTAAAACATAGTGCAAATTACGCAGAAGTTTTAATTTTCTTCAAAGAACGACAAAAGGTCAGGAGCATGTTGCATGAGGCCTGGTGTGCACTACCCGCTGAACAACGTTATCCAAGCTGCGTACATGTGCGTACATCCAGCCCCAGTAGACGACGTAGCCCTGCTCTTGGGGACCGGGCTACGGAGACTAAACCCCAGGGGCCAGTTGCACGAAGCCTGAATAAAGTTATCCACTCCAAAGGATTTCTTTAGAATTTATCCGCTGGATAGCGATTTATCCAGTGGATAGCGCTATTCAGGCTTCGTGCAACCGGCCCCAGATGATCTCGGAACACGCGCAATGCATGACGGTCGTTTCAAGTTCATAATCAGCCCATAAACCACTGCGCGTCAAAATTCGTAAACTAATGTTTCCCGATATCGGCCATTTTGGCTTTCGATTTGAATAAGTTATTCCCTTTAGAAAATAAAACTAACTAAGATAGAGTGGAAACACTAACAGTGTGCAACAGTTGTCACTATTTAGTAGTAAATAGCACTAATTAAACAAAAGAAAACAATACAATTATCATAAAATAGCACTATTTAGTGGTATTTATGTTGCACACTTTTAGTGCGTGCACTCTAACAGGACAAATTAAGAATTCTTATAAGCAGATGCTATTCTTTGTATATTTTGGTATTTCTAAATCAGGAAAATAAACACCGTTGTGTCTTCATTGACATCTTCCGTGGTACTTCTGGCGAACCGCCGTGTTGGGTTTTTACAAATAACAAGCGCATAAAGATACGTGTGGACTCCCTCACAGTCGTGTTTGGGGTTTCTCACGCAAAGCTTCTCGACCCAGTTTGTGGGGTTATTGCGTGACAAACCCTAAAACCGACTGCGAGGAAGTCTAAGATGTATATTATTGGTTATCAAATTGAAAATTCATTTGAAACCTGATTGGTTAAAAGTAATCGGTGGGATCACCTTCGAGTGGGATAATTTGCAAACAGTTTTCACATTTGCCATATTTCATTATGACGTCACATCAGAACAAATCTATTGTTTCAACGCTAAGAATCATGGTCACTAGAGGGGATACAGCATGTTCAATTAAAAATATGCTAAAAATCTATTTATAATAAAAGAACAAAATATACGTTCAAGTGCAAAGCAAAATGTGCTAGTGGAAAGCTATTTAGCTCGAATTAGGTCTGTTCTTATTCATGTAAACAAAGCATGACGTCATAGTGAAATATGGTCACTGTACAGTATTGTCTCAATGACAAAACAAGAGAGTATGAGATAAGATAGCTTATCCCCGGACCCCATAAGGGGCTCTATTCGTGCTATTTTAAGAAACTTATTACCAATCTCGGCACTTTGATCTCGAGTTGTTTTGACGATGCGACCGCGCCTCGTGCAATCTGGCCAATCACGTTCCGTTCCCGAAATAACTTCAGTTTAAAAATAGAATGAAAAGGTCCCCTGCATGATGAGTGTAAAGCCCAATACGGGGGATAAGCTCTCTTAGCTCATACTCTTTTGGACAAAACTAATGATGATTTCCGTACTTCCTTTAATAAAACTTTTCAGTGTCGGTCAATTATCCTAGATGAAATTGTAAAAGGTTATTCGTCTTTATAACTTTGGTCCTTAATTTACTATCTCTAATTCCTACCTTTGTGAGTCTTTTGTGGGGTGCAAGTCATCGGTAGCAGGGAAGTCCTTTACTACGAAAGCTGAAATATCGTAGTACTGTAGTGAAGAGGATTTTTTGGTATAAAAATTTTGAAGCAAATAGGCGATGTACATTATGGCGTCATATACTACCAATATCAGAAAGCTTTGCTGACTTTCCTATTATCGCAATTAGTGCAAATTGTTTGACTAATCTCCAAAGGGATTAAAAATGAATATGAAAGAAAATTTGCAAAAAATGCTGGTCTTGACAGTAAAAAAACGCCATAATGAAAATTGCCTATTGCAGTTTCATTAACAAAAGACCAGCTGTGTGAATCTGTTTTCAAATTGTATAATTCATGCAAAAGATTTAGAAAAGTTTGAAAAAACATTGACAACGACAAAAACTAATTTATCATGTTTTTCTTCTGGTGTTCTTTTCACCACTGCATTAATATGAAATGAAGTTCATAAAAAAATCCAACTTTTAAATTAAGAACTAAATTGACATGATGTTAATGTGGTCTTGAAATTCTTGTACGACAAATGAATGCCTAGTTTTTAAGTCGAATAGGCGAGTTGGATTATAGCGTCATTTTACCACTATAACCAGCATTCTTTGCAAATTATCTTTCATATTCAAATTTGTAATCGCTGCGGGGATTAATGAAACAATTTGAACTAATTGCATTACAAAAGATTATGTTGTCACGTTCGATGCTTGTAAAATTTTCTAAACTAGGCATAACCACTCCCCAGGGTAAGGAGAATTATTTTTATGTAAATAAGTAAATACAAAAATACAAATGCCTCTGTTGTGTCTTTTTAATACGAATATATAGCCGTGATATATATTGGCGATCGAATCTATTTCAAATATATATGAACTAGCTTTCCTAAGCTCATCTATGCCACTAAATATATAGGTTATTGAATAAAATATGGTTAAAATAGGCATACATGATATTGGCAAAACTTGAACTATAACAAGATATATTTAAGGCCGGCACACACTAGGCGACAAGTCGCAGCGACTTGTCCCCGCGATATGTCGCCTCAGTGTGCACTGGTTCAGCAATCCCAACCGGTTGGATTTCATGCGGCAAGTCGCAGCAACAAAATTCTGTCGCGGCGACAACAATTTTCGCCAAAAAATGTTAGTACACACGGGAGGAAATTGTCGCTGCGACTTGTCGCCTAGTGTGTGCCGGCCTTTACACACTCGCACATGCAGCTGTATATAATCACTGTTCTCATCACAACCCATTGTTTTTACTCTGCATTATCCCAACGAATGCATAGGTCACACTTCAACAAACAGCAAACTGCAGTATCAAAAATAATGCTTTTAGCTAAAAGCATTATTTTTTAATAATGCAGCGAGTTCCGCCTAGCAGTCAATATAACGAAAACGAATAAGACAACGATAAGAACAATCATTATACTAGATAATCACTTCGTCACACAGCATTCGTGGGTATAATGCAGGCAGCTGAGGGCGCAGCCCTCAGCTGCCTGCATTATACCCACGAATGCTGTGTGACGAAGTGATTATCTATTAAATATTTGAAAACAACTTAATTCATTTGGTTCAGCTAGCCCTGAGATCATGTCCTTTAGAAAAAGACAGCAATGAATATTCATGATAATAGTTTAAAGAAGACGTGTCCTTGCTGGCCGGCGGATAGCTTGGCTTCCACATAAGCTGGCAAAAACAAGTCAGATTTGCCAATAGACCAGTTTCAGGTTCTTCATTGCTCAGGCTAAAGCTTGGCTCAATTGTAGGTAAATTAACAAAAGAGTCCAGACAAAACCATTGGTATTTATATTGTTTTTGGATTAGTGCATTCCCACGGGATGTACCTCGTACAAAAGAATATATCACATACTATCAAGGCCTAGCCTGGCGCAATGAAGAACATGCGAACGGAGTAACGTATAAGATGCGTTGATATATACTTTGAGGTTTGCTTTCATTTGGTATATTGTCCACATTTTTACATGTACACTTCTCTTGTTATTTCGATTTGTTCGTCTATTTATAATTACTACAGTGAAGTTTCCATCCAAGTCTCCTTATGCCTAAACTCGACCAAGGACTTTATTCAAGAGAATGAGATACGAGGACGAGTTGTCGTTTACCATGCGAAGTTACATTGTCGACGCACATGTACGCGTTTTGACAACAAATCAAAAGTGATTAAGGTGTTTTGAATGGCTTTTTTCGTTTTGATTCAATGTTTGTATTGGTCGTTTTGTCAAGACTACTGTCTGTTGAGGCTAATTACCGATGGCTCATTAAGCAAGTTTTTACCTGATAACAAATAATAATGTTGGAACTAGTTGTCGTCCCTAGGCCTCTATCTCGTGCACAATGTCTATAAATGTATCTATTCTATCGATGTACAGCTTTTCTCAAACTCTGACGAGATCGCAAAGTCTCTGCTAACATTTATTTTCTCTTCTGGGCTTCCTTTTTCTTTTGAGTTTCAGTGGCCGAGCCGAAATTCCTCTTGTGGGCTTCGTTTAGACTCAAAACGAAGCTCAAAGTAGTTTGTTTGGGCATAGTACCACGATTTACTTGCAGCGACTTGCAAGTGCTTTTTGGTACTCTTTTTTGCAATAACAAAAACACTTTCTATCACCGTCGTTTTATATAAACTGTGTAGCTAACGGGTTTTAAAGTTAGACCAATATCCAGTTTGATAGTCTTTGATTCCTGTAGTTCTTTATTAGTGAACTTAAACTGATGGACAAGGTTTGCCAATAAGAAGGGTACTTCTTTTTCTGCCAAGTATTTTCCTGGACATTGGCGTCGCCCCGTACTAAATGGTAAAAAGTGAGGATGATTCTTGGGATGTACCACGTGACCATCGTCGTCAAGGAAACGGCTTGGTGCAAACACTTCAGGGTCCTTGTAAAGTTTTGGATCGTGAAGCACCGACCATAAATTTACAAAAATGGTTGTATCTGCAAGAACATGATAATTAATAGAGGTCCAATCTAGCACCACACGCAAGATTTACCAGAAAGATTTTTAGTCAAGTGTGGTTTTCAACCTATAATTATTCATACAGTCTTAAAAGACTGAAATGAACAGTAATAACCCTGAAACTTTAGTAAATGCTACAATTTTATCAGTGCAAACCTCATTGTTTTCTATTCACGGGTTTATTGTTTGCTTTTAAGCAGTCCTCCTTACATTGACACGTCAAACATGCAGGCTTCAAACGATAAAACCAAGAACTCATGGAAGATTTTATCTATTGGAACATTTGTTTCTGTTATTTGATTTGAATACTCTGTATTGAAAGCGCAGAGTTTGTGAAATTAGGGTATAGTTGGCATGGTGGATCCATTTCAAGAATACACTGATGCATAAGATATTTACTTATCTATAGATTTTATTGTAATCATCATTTTCAAATATTTTAAATGTGAAGCTCCTCACCTTCTGGAATCAAGTAGCCATTTAGGACGACATCACACGTGGTGGAGTGTGGGATTGCAGTCGGAGCCAGGCAAGTGATTCTCAACACTTCATAACAAAACGCACTGACATAATGAAGGTCTGCAAGGTCCAACAGTTCAGGCTTTCTTTCTCGTCCAACTACGAGGTCAACTTCCTGTTGTAACTTGGATTGTATGTCTGGAAACGAACACAAGTACGCCACGGCAAAGTAGAGAGTGATTGAGCTTGTATCGAAACCTCCACCGAACAGATCAATAAGAGCTGTTATCGAATCGAGAGGGTCTGTCGGAAGATCCTCCATCGATTCTTGGTTTTCCGAGTCTTGCAGGCTCTCTATTCCTTCGATTAAGGAGTCTGCTACACAACGAATCTTTCCTTTGGTGTAAGTTGCTTTGTTTACAAAGTACAATCGTCCAATAACATTTTTTGTCTCAGTCATCAAATCTTTCAGCCTGTCGACACTGGAGTTTGGGAAATGTCGGAGCCACGGCATGAAATCTACAGCCATCCCTCTACCAACTGTCTCCCTGAAAGTGTCCGAAATCGCTAGAATTTTATCAAAGTCGTGCTTGTCGTATCGTTCTCCAAAGAGGACACCGAGCACGACTCCAGCAGTTGTTGATTTGAGAATTTCTATGATGTCATGTGCCGAGTCCCTATCTAAGCTGTTTAGCTCATCCACAAGGAAATCTCTGTTCTTGCCAAGAGTGTTTTGAATCACGTCTTTTTTCGATAAGTATTTATGGATGGCCAACACTGATGCCTTACGTAGGACCTGAAATGAGCAGAATCGATATCAAACTTAGGGCCTGTCTATATGTGGTCTGATAACTTGAAGATAACAGAAGAAACCAGCCCGCTAAACCGGGCTGGCTTACTCTATATAAACAGCCACTTAGAACAAAACTAGACGCATAACAGCGTGAGCTTTGAGCATCGCGAAAAACTGATGTTAGTGAAATTTTTATATTGAAATATATAACTATTTCAAAAAACGCTGTCTGGGAAAAGAAGGAAATACCGGATTCCGGATGTAGATTTTACGACCGATAGGTACTGTGGTCTTCCAATAATGATAAGATATAAGAATTAATGTTATCCATATCAGGCACAAACCATTTTAACGACCATCGGAGATCTTCAACTTTAGGAAATGACACTGATTTGAATAAAATTACTGCTTATTTCTTATCATTATTGGAAGCCCACAGTACCTTTCGGTCGTGAATCTACATCCGGAATCCGGTATAGATACATGGTTTTCAACCATTACCAGAAGACGCTTTTGTTCCACTCACTCTCCTGGGAATGGTTAAAAACCACCACCGTGACTGGTGGACCCTTTTGTTCCACTCACTCTCCTGGGAATGGTTGAAAACCACCACCGTGACTGGTGGACCCTTTTGTTCCACTCACTCTCCTGGGAATGGTTGAAAACCACCACCGTGACTGGTGGACCCTTTTGTTCCACTCACTCTCCTGGGAATGGTTGAAAACCACCACCGTGACTGGTGGACCCTTTTGTTCTACTCACTCTCCTGGGAATGGTTGAAAACCACCACCGTGACTGGTGGACCCTTTTGTTCCACTCACTCTCCTGGGAATGGTTGAAAACCACCACCGTGACTGGTGGACCCTTTTGTTCCACTCACTCTCCTGGGAATGGTTGAAAACCATGAATTCCCTTATTTTCCCCAACAACAAAAATATGAAAATCAATCATTATTAACAAATGACGCACCTTCCATTTTTTGTTATACGTTGAGCCAATAAGGCCTCTGCCTCCAAGGCTCGATATCTCCATGCTGTACAATGGCGGTCGACCTGCAAAGGCAGCTGAATGCTTCACCAGAGCTTCGTGAATCAATTGATCACCGTTCAGCACTACAACCAATCGGCTGCCAAGGTAGAAACTGAACAATTCTCCATACTTTTTACTCAGCTCCAAGAAATCGTTGTATATTTCAGGACCTAGTCTAAAAGCCGCACCTGGGAACAACGGGATCAAATTTCCAGTTTATCGTTTAATTCATCATCGCATTCAAGACGTGAGCTAACGCTTTTAATTTTTACTTCGACACGCATTTTGATTTCATCCATTGCAACATTGAAACTACAGACATTTGTATTGTGCTTCTTTGGAATAGCTTTTCAGCAACAATAGTACACAATTGTAAAAGAAAAAAATAAATAAATGAATAAATAAATACTACTAATAAGTATCAAATTAATGTGTAGATTATCCTGAAGCGTGATGACGTTTTACCCTCGTCTTTCGACCAGAATCCCTTTCACATTGCTTTTATTCACTAATTATGACTATTGTTCCTGTATTCTCGAGGGAATACAAAACTTGAATATGAAAGAATTTTAACAACTTTAATGGTACATAGACGTGCAGTGGGTAAAACGTCATCACGCTAAAGGGCTATGAATGATGCAGACCATTGGACGTGCGCTATCACACACACTCGTACAGTTACGCGTGCATTATACAGTTATGCGTACAACGTGACACGTGACCAAGACTGCTGCTTGGTCACTTGTCACGTTGCACGCATAACTGTAATTTTTTATACCACACAATTGCCCCAGTTCACTATGACGTCATATCAAAACAATCTTCCAAAATCTATTGTTTAAACTCAAAGAATCATGGTCGTCGGACGGTATCAAATAAACGCAAATTCGTAGAGTGCAAACACTAAATGTGTGCAACAGTTGTCACTATTTAGTAGTAAATAGCACTAACTAAAAAAAAGACAACAATAGAATAAAGTAGCACTATTTAGTGGTATTAATTTTTACATTTTTAGTGCGTACACTCTATCCCTTTGGAGATTAATAAAACGATTTGCACTAACTGCAATACAAAAGAAAGTCGGCAAAGCATTCTGGTGTTGGTAATATTCCACCTCATCATGTAAATCGCCTAATCTCTTGTATACAACTTAAACCATATATGGTCTTTCGTTCAATAGTAACGGCCCGTGAAAATGTGGAAAATACCATTAAATTTCGGAATATTTTGCACACATTTGAAGCTAAGGCTGTGCAAATTAAAAGAGAATTCTAAACTGGACTATTCGCATGAATCCGAAAACAATTTTATGCAAGTTCTAGTGTTTAATGATAAATTTTGGTCAAGGTCAGTCGGAACAAAAGTTGCGTTCTTAAATTTTGCCGGTATAGTCTAGTCATGTCCAGCGTGTTCAGACTACGACGGTAAGCAGCTTGGAATTCGACCCAAGTAGCTTGACTAGTGTGAACACAATTTTCGATTCGCTTGGAAACTGCTTGGGAGCGGCGTTTTGCCTTTGAAAATTGTCCGGAAATGAGATAAAGCCAAGCTACCTCGGGACATGGTTTGAGCGACTAAAAAGTTGCTAATGATGTTTTTCTTGTCAGTTTTTGTTTACTTTGACGGTCTTGTGTCTGCGAGTGGTCTCTTCCAAAGACGTCTGTCCGATTTTGAGCGCAAACTGCATGAGAGAAAGAGTATCAATCGAAGATTTCCTGCCTTTATTTTGAATTTTATAAATAGAATGGACACTGCATTCTGACGAGCCTGTCGCCTTCTTAATAACTCTAATATCAATAGAGCTCTTCTTCTTCTCTGCCTTGCATTGGGGAAGCACTTGGATTCGTCTTGTTATATTTCGACAAGACACGAGTGCACGAAAAAGATAAATTTGTTCAAGAAAGTTTGCTATTGTATCATCCATTGCCTAGGTCAAATGTAGTGTTGCTATCTGAGCTCTGTCAATTTTATTCATTGCTCTAGTCTGAACGGGGAAAATTCATTATCTAGATTTGAGATATAAACGATGACAGATTGTAGGCAATTAAAAATGCCGTATCTAGCTTAAACTGGTTCTAGTGTGAACACAAGGGTCTTTAACATAAATTATCAAATAGACTTTCACATGACATGTGGAGGGATTCAATAACCGAGACGTATTAGCGCACGAACGAATATCAAATACAGTATGTCAAAAATGTCATATAAAGTGCCTCCAACAGTGTCATGACGTCACAGGATTGCTGTATGACGGCGTTCGTTGACCATCTTTAGTAGTATCGTCGCATTTCAAGTGCAGTCATGGGTGGTCTACTCCAAGGTCTCGACATTATCTAATTAACCAATTCTAGCTATACAATAATACCGATAATAACAGTAATAATAATAGTTATGATAATAAAAATAAAACTGCGAAATAGTTAAGGTATTCTATACATCCAAATGAATATTTCTATAACACAAGCCTGCTAAGAATATAGTCCAGAATTGTAAGTTCCGCTTTGTACCTTAAATTATACTCCTAATACAGAAAGTTACATAACAATGAAAATAATAATAATAATAATAATAATAATCTATTTCGTTTGCGCATTCCATTAATATATCAATGCTATTTACAATATATTTAAACATAAAAACATGATGTTAAAAACATGAATGCTACATCTCCAGAGCACTGTTTTAACTGTCAAGTCAACTTTTTTTTTCAAAAAAATAGCTATATGTTAAAACTATATGCTATGTAATATCAAAATACCATCTTTATTGGTTTGTTGTTTTGATTTCTCAAGAAATATATTTGCTATGCAAATAAAAAAAGATAAAAAATAACGTTCATTTTTTATGCTGAAATTCTGGACTGGCTGACAAGAGACACTTGTCTCACACAGTCAGTCAAGAGGCAAAAAACAATTGGAATGAAATGAATTTAGTGATTTTTTGCTGTGCTGAGGCCTTAGGTCAACTATATATACATTCAACTTTGATTAAAAAAAAACAAACGCGTGAAATTTCGCACGTTATATTATGCAATTTAACCGCACTTGTGAGTGTGAGAGGGCCGTGTGAGAGTAATCTTCCGTAGAAGGCCTATTAGAGGTAATGCTACCACCTATTAAAAATCTGATTGCAAAAAGAAAAATCATTTCGATACTAACTATATTTACACTGACATCTACATATAAGCATCATTTTTTTTCATAATACCAGTTCTAGATATTTGCGCTAATCAGATGTTACGCAGCTTAGTATCTTAGCAACAATAAAGTGTTATATTTTATTGATTTGTACCATTGTTCAGCTTTAATGGCAGGGCAAGTCTTTCAGTTATCTATAAATCTTTTCCTATATATTTTCATTCTATGAAGTTGGAAAACGTGTTGTTGCGTCTCAAATTGGGGGCACATCTAGGATTTTATTTTATTCTCTTATCTCTCTAAATCTACAGAATCTAAATTTGATGATATCCATTCGATTTCGCAGGTTATGTCCATTTCTGACACAGCAATTTGCAGTATTTGTCGTGCGTGATTCAGAGTGTGGTTACGTGAAGTCTCTAAAACATGTCGGCCTGTGGCTCGTGCAATGTAAAATAAAAACTAGAAAAAACACTATGAAATGTAGAGAGGACAATACAAAAGCTTGATTCCGCCGTGATCATAACAATACAATGGTGACTGATTTCACCGACAAAATTAAAAGCGCTCCAAGCTGAGCTTGATTACAGTGTTTCGATAGAGCGCACAACTTCTGTAAATTGGAATACTATCAATATTGAACTGTCGATTTCAAGAAATAGAATTCAGTTTCTAAATCATAATATATGCTAAAATTCCGTTAAATAAAACAAAAATAGCGTATTTCAAGAGTTTTCCGAGGACAACCACTTACGTTTAAAAATGGAATTCCGCGTTATATAATATCAACATCACACTGTCCTTAATTCATAATATGCTAAAATTCCGTTAAATAGAGAAATAGTGTATTTCAAGAGTTTTCAATAGACTTTTATACGGAATTAAAGCGTATTTAAAAAAAAAATAATACGCTTACGTGAAAGTTAATCACGCGAAAGTTAAGATGCTTTTATAGCTCTGTTTCATTACATAATAGTTATGGCTTTGTTTAGTCAAATTGATTGGAAATAACTATGGGCAAATATACAGAATGTGTATCGTTTTTTTTTTGATAATTGAGTTTCTTTATACAACTTGTGGAGGTCAACCGCGAAACATGCTACTTCAGAAATTAGGTACCCGCAAAAATTATTATTAAATTATTGAAAACTTGCCGCTAAACTCTATAGTTTGTATAAGTGAATAAATACATAGATCTATTGTAATAGTTTTTGGTTAATTAGTTGTTATTGGAATTTATTCGCATCTATTTGAATTCAGGAGAAGATAAAGTTTATTTGCAGTCGTTAATTTACATTTGGTATGGTAAATAATATTGTTATAAGTAATTTTTTTTTACTTGATCAGTTACTTAAACTCAGTAAATTGCTCAGTAGATTGCTGCACTGCAACACGTGTCCCAGTGTCGTGCATGTCACACATCACGTGTACAGCAGCTCCATGCAGGCAGACCTATTAAGCCGGCTCTGATGCAGACATAACGTTGGAGGGAGGGAGGATATAGAATGTTCACGGGGGAGGTGACTGCCATTTAATTTACGGCTGGGACGATGGTCAGTAATTTTCAAAAATAGTCCTAAAAAATGTCAGAGTTTTACGAAGGTGTGTGTGACAGTAACAAACAATCTTATCAAAAAATTATCCGGTCATCACATGGTAAACTGGCAAAAAAGTAGTAAAACACTCGAATACAGTAATTACAAAAAATGCACTATTTAAAATGTCAAATGATTAGGATGTCGCCACTTGAACACATGCCGATAAAATGTTCTAAAACAATTGAACAAGTTAATAACAATAGTAATAATATTAATATTTCGCAATTGTATTTTTATTATCATTACTATTATTATGACTATAAGGTGTGGATGGCAGCTTACGACTTTCATATTTATTGGCCTGAAAACCTTTTAGACAACAGATCACCTATTTTAATCCCTGAAATAAGACAATCAACTTCGCACGTTGTTAACCACACTGGGAGAATTTTTGGCTGCTCCATATTTTTAATAGACCTCAGATACTGCACGATATTTTTTGATGGTTTACACATCGACATCCACCCCACCCCAATTACACCACCACGCCAGTCGTCCAATTAACAAATTAAATAGAATTAAGGCCTTTGAAGCACACGTGAAAACCACTTTGCTACATTTTATCACCCTTTGTCTAGCGGGTTTTTGAAAAACACAGTTTTAAAACATTCCACTTTAGCGGCGTATTTATACTTTCTTACGCTCCATTACACTTCATTGCTAATATTGGCTCTTGTCCGTTTATTCTTTGTCGTACTCATTTCTGTGGACTATTACTACACTTTTTTCGATCACTTGTTTTCATAATTTTAGAAACACACTCTCTTGCATATCTCCTGTCATAAAACTCTTGTCCTTCTGCCTATTGAACATCCAAAAACAACCACAAGAGCAAACTAAGTTGTTTAAACACATTTGAAGTGCAGCGTACGTTGGGTATCAAAAATATTTAGCTGCTTTTAAAAACTGTCAACAACAAAATAAATATCAATAAACAATCTTATCAAAAAAAAATTATCCGGTCATCTCATGGTAAACTGGCAAAAAAAAGCAAAAAAAGTAATAAAACACTCGATTACAGTAATTACAAAAAATTTACTATTTAAAATGTCAAATGAGTAAGATGTCGCCACTTGAACACATGCCGATAAAATGTTCTAAAACAATTGAACAAGTTGCAATTAGGTTGATACTATCGTATAATACTCACCTAAGACTGGAAGTCCCCAAGGCCCTGGCGGTAGAGTATATCCAGACGGAATCTTAGTACGACGATGATAAAGAATAGCTACTGCCACTGCGATGACAGCAAAAGCCACCGCTAAAAATGTTGTAGATGAAAGTCCGACAGCTTCCAGTAATACCATCTTGGCGATGGTCGGTGCTCAGTTGTGAAGTGTTCAACATGAGTTGAATACCAAGACTGACGATAGTTTGATCGTAGATTATTTTGTATTTGGACGTCTTGTTTACGCTTTCATTTAGGTAGCCAATCAGCGCAGTTGTTCACGGTTCAAAAGTCATCTCACCACATCGCTTGACTCTCACTCTTAACATAATGTGTTGACTAGAAGTATGTCGTCAAAACAACTTAGCATCACTTAGAACTTCGTAGTTTTGAACTTTTAATTAAAATTTTCAAAACGTAAAAATATACTAGTTGTACAAAACATATACGTAAAAACTACTCGAATTTTGGACAGCTTCTTTCAAAGCTCAGACTTCAGCGTGATTCTCCATAAGTTTGTAATGAATTCTTATGTATAGAGTATTACAAGGATTTGCAATTTTTTTAAATTGGTATTGCTTCATCAAACTTACAGATCATCACACTGTTACTAGGCAGTCATTGTGATGTATTAAAACAAGTTGTTAAGCATTTGTGTCGTAGTTGTGTACAATAGAACAGATCGTGATCATTTCCTAACGCTGTTATGGGCTAAAATCATGCAACGGGATCAACTTGTCGCGAGGTTCATCGCAAAACTCAGGCAAAAAGTTATTGATCTTTGAAGCCGAATTCCTAGCACTTTAAACTGACCGGGCAAAGTACACGGCAAATTGATCGTACAAACAAACCATGGGGACCCCACACGGGACATTGTTCTGACCTAGCTAAATTGGCCACGGAAGTTTCCTCGTTCTGCTGAAAAGATTTACCACCAACGATTTTGAGTCTCTCAGATAAAAAGGGATACGCAGAGACCCCACTTTAACAATGAACGCGATATATATTTGCAGTCATGATATTATTGATTTCTAAATTAATGTATATATTTTCAGCTATCGATCCGGGTATGAGTGTGTTGCGTGACACAACGTTACCTGTTTGGATGCGACGCAATCACAAATGAGAGGGTAAAAATATTAAGAACCTTTACCAACGCAAGCGTAAGCACAAATATCAAAATGTTTTCATCCTTGTGTTTCCATTGTCGATGGTTCTTAATATTTTTTCCTTATGCTTGCGCTTGCGTCGCTCGTGGAAACGAGAGAGAGAAGGTAAAATAAGACTTTGCTCGCAGGGTACCAGGCTTTGCTTCCAGTTTTACCTTCGCGGTAGTACACTAGGCTGTCGTGACGAACCACTGGCACTTAGTGTATCAAGGTGGAGAAATAAAACAACACAGGGTACTATGACTTCTCTAGATTGTTCGGGATCGGTCTTTCTGGAAAACACCGTCAAAACATCAGTACGTGATAACTGCCTGCCGCCCAAGTACGCCAAGAGACGCTAACAACATGCAAACTGACCATTCGTGTTAGTGTAAATAGGCAAACCTCAGGCGAACTAACGAACCGGGGATAACTATAAATATATGCCATTAAATAAGTGTTAATACTACAAAAATATCTATAAATATACTCGGGAAATAACACGGCAAGTTGATCGGATCTGCACGTGTGTAAAAGACGCGGTTTGTGGGGTGTGATATGTTAGAGCATATTGAAAGTCGTCTTCTGGGGCCGGTTCTACAAAGCATTGATATAGTTATCCAATCCACAAAATTTCTATCTAATATATCCGTTGGATAGCGATTTATCCGATGGACAGCGCTATCGTGCATCCGGCCCCAGTCGTTTTCGTCTATTTTTTTTTTTTTTTTTTCGATTCCTGTTCATTTTAAAGAGAATAACGGTAAATTGAAGGTCCGAGGTTTACCTGTATTTGAAAGTTTATTCGCTTTAGTTGAATATAAAACTATTAAACAAGAGTGCAAACACTAAATGTGTGCAACAGTTGTCACTATTTAGTAGTAAATAGCACTAATTAAACAAAAGAAAACAATAGAATTAGCATAAAATAACACTATGTAGTAGTATTTTAATGTTGTACACTTTTAGTGTGTGCACTCCACTGTAAGCAGATTCTGAAAAAAAATGCACGATCACGATTATGCATCAACGCAGATCAACAAGAGAGAGGCGAAAAATTACATTATCACTTCCGGTGGCTATGGAGGCATAACAAATTAAAATAACACTTCCGGTGGCTATACAACTATGTCCATTATGTTAGTAGGCATAAAGAAAGAGATTAGCTTTACAATCACGTACTTTAGTAATAATTGGTAGTATTTGATTGATAATATACAATAGCCCGGAGTTTTAGAGCTCTTTATAAAATACCCTGGGTACCAGAGGCCGCGAGGGGCTGGAAAAGAGAGGAAGAAGAGAGGCGGCCTCTGGTACCCAGGTTAAAATAGCTACTACAAGGTAGCTATCTTTTATAAATCTTGAGCCCAGTACTGGACCGCAGATTTTTTCGAACAGGCCGAAAACGAAAGGTTTCCTTTACTAATCAGGTGTATCTTGAAGCATTGTTCAGAATTGCCCTACTGCACTATGATGTCACATCAATACAATCTATTGTTTAAACGCAAAGTATCTTGGTCGTTGGAAAGGTCAGATCCGACGCAAAATCTAAGAAAATTACAAATTGCTCTAAAATCCATCTTGAATCATGGAAGTGGCATAATCATGAAGAATATAATTCTAATATAAATTTAGCTTTACATGTTACGTAGTTGTAACCTAGTTATATTTTTATGAATTTAATGGACTCCTTATTATTATTTATTATTATTTACTGCCTATGGACACATATTATATCCGAAAACCAGGCCATTTGAGAACAAACATTTTGTCAAAGTTTCTATTGGATTTGTCGATTCCACCCCCAAACAAACCGTGACGTCATAGTGAAAAAGGACCATTTTGAAACACATTTATAATCACAGGCAATAAACTCCGCTGGATAATATATTTATTTCTTGAATTTAAATTCATATTTATTCTTCACAATTCAAAAATCTTATTATTGAATTAAAATTAGAATATACATGCATATGTACAAAACGCTATGAAACGACTTTACCCTTCTAACTTACTAGTACCGCGATTTCTAACGACTTGTAATCTTGAGACTGAATAGCATTGCATTATGGGTACACAAACAGCGTGAGCTTTTCGTGCTAAAGGGCGGTCTTTTCAAAACAGGTTTTGAAGTAACTACTTTCGAAAACGCTGCAGATAGTCGTTTTCGCATGAGTGGAAAACAGCACTCTATCGTATCATAGCCGTAGTTTCTAAGAAAACATTCAAATTATCTACCGTATCGTAGCGGTATCGCAACTGTACCCTTTTCCCACTCATACGAAAACGAGTCTATACTGCCGGGCCGATTGTACGAAATCTGAATTACACCATCTATAGAATAAATCTCTATCCATAGGATAAATCCCTGATAAAGTTTGTAGCGTTTATCACATAGATGAATAACGTCAACCAGGCTTCGTGCAACTCGACCCAGACTCGTACCCAGTCTTTACTTTAATGCCTCAGAGGAGTACGGGAAAGAATTTGCGCTGCACGCAAAGGCGAAAGGGAATGAGTCCTTCCCATGATTCCGTACGTTAATACTTAACTCCCATCACTCTTTGCGAAGGTTGATCTGCACGAGGTTGGTGAACTAGATACCGAAATCAGACCCTTTTGATTCCCATTTGCTGAGAGCATTCAAAACTAAATAGTAAGTCTTGCCCTTTTTTCTCTCTCGATTACCGCAGACCACTGAAAACATGCTCACAACTGAAGCAGTCTAAAAACTTATAGTGAATTCGAACAAAGCAATGACAATATACGCCATACAGTTCGTAGTTTCAGAATCACTTTCAAGGCACATGCGATTTTGTCTGGAATTTGTCACCACCTTTTGTTTTATAAGGAATAGAAACGTTGAAACAAAACGAAGTGATGGATTCCGGACAAACGAGCACCACACTAGAAACGATTCACTACGAACTGACATCAGTGAAATATAAAATAACGAAGTTGTTCTATTCTAGATTTTCAGGGACCGTTTGTACAAGCCTAAATTACGCTATCCACCGGATAAATCCATATCCAGTGAATAAATCCCTATCCAGCGGATAAATCCCTATCCAGTGAATAAATTCTAAAGAAATACTATGGAGTTGTTAACTTTATCTAATGGATAATTTTATTCAGCCTTCGTACAACCGGCCCCAAGAATTCTTCAATCGAAACTGATCACATCACTAACCGTCATTGTCTTGTCGCAATCGATCTTTGACCGTCAAAATCGATTACTGCCCGTCAAAATTACTGACGGTTCAAATCAATAATTTTCTTTCCGTGTCGAAATCGATTACTGTTATACCGAAATCGATCACTTCAGTAAAAATAGAACCTTACGCGGTTCGACCATTACTGTCTGTAATGATAGATCATTATCCGACAAATTGTTCGTAAATATCGATTACTGATTGTCTAAATCAATCACTGTCCGTAACGTTCGATGACTGACCGTTGAAATCAATAATTATTCGTAAATTTCGATCATTAACCATCCAAGTCGATCAATATCCGTAACGATCGATTACTGGCCGTCTAAATCAATCATTGTCCGTAACGATCGATCACTGACCGTCAAATTCATTAGTAAGGAAGTGGTAGATAAACTTAGCTTTCTTGTTGGAGTGCTGGGTCAGAGCTCGTTTCGACATCGTTAAGTCAACGTCTTTCGGTGTTCGCAGAATCAAAGTTCCAAACAGTGTTGCTATGGAAACAAATTTAAATTATAATTAGGTTGTGACGTCAACAGCATTTCAAATAATATTCTATATTCTGACGAAAGACTCTCGATCGAAAAGCCTGCGATTCTAAATCCCTTGATACACGAGCGATACAAAACAGTTTATGTAGCTCCTTCAAAATATTGCGTTATGTTGTCACGCGTGACGCTTTCTTGGGAAGATAATGTAACACGTCACGTCACACAAATTGTCTTGCAACTGCGTTGGAAAACGATAGAACCTACATAGTATGCAGTCCATGTAATTTATTCAAAAAACCTATTGTGTTTTTTTTTCTGTCTTGCTATTGTATTTTGTGTTTTGTATTGTCGTTTTTTTTTTTCTGAATACATTACATCAACTGAGTGCTATGATGTAAACTCTCTCGTTGGACGGAAAACAAGGTTCACGAAACAACTGCACCGATCAGTGTAACTTGCTCTGGCAAAGCATCGTTTTGCCATCGGCAGAGAAAGGCAGCGATTGTACATGAATATGAATCCGGATACATATACACTACATAATCATCTTTATTATAGCTCATTCTAATGAAGACTTCCACAGCGTAGCCGAAACGTCAACCCACACAACTTGCAGTGTTTCAAACCGAAATAACCGAAATAACTTCTAGGAATGCGGATAGTTTCGAAACGGCAAATTTTCTTTTCATCTGTTCTCAGGCTTACACTTTGAAAGCGAAACATTTTTTTTCCGAAACCGTGAGAAAACATTCTCATCAAACAATAAAATTCGCATAAAATTGTTTCGGATTCATGCGTTTTAGTGTAGACAGAGGGCTAAACCAGACAAATACAGAGACGTTTCCAGATTTCTGTGTACATTTTAGTGTCAAGTTCAAAACTACCCGTCGAGTCCCGCTACCTACTTTCAAAGGAATCCCCACAGAGCTACTTGTATCGGCTGAAATACTACATAATATCCTAAATATCCTTTTATGTTCCGGTTTGACGTTTTAAGACTAAAACAGAAAAGCGTCTCCAAGAGAGACAAGACAATTAAAGGATGACTTGAAAATGTGTACAATGCTGCGCACCAGACCCGAACAGATCAGGGTCGGGCTAACTACAGACAGATTGGGAACAACACAAATAGTAAGAATCCCAAGGTCGTTATTATCATTATTTTAATATCGCTCACAAATGAAGGCAAAAGTTGTGTTGCGCAACATATTTTTCGTTGCCGGTACACAGGAGGGAGCTTTGCTCCGGGAGCATGTTGCAGGAGGAAGCTCCCTGGTGTGTACCAGCCTTAAATCTTATCTGGCACTAAATAGTTAAGAATTGTCTATAAACACTTATGTGACGTACACTTTATAAATTACAATTAAAAACAATGAATTCACAGTTCACTACTGTGTATTAATCATTAATTGGTAATTATTATTAATTACTAATGATTATTAATTATTATTTATTAATTTAGTAATTGTTAAAATTGGGAAAAAGTAAAAGAAGAAAAATTGTTTAAATTAAACGTTTTCGATTTTATGTCATCATCAGAATCCATAAGAATGTACAAAAATACAACGTCGTCTACAAGGTTTTATGAAAAAATAAGGATACGGCAATGTTCAAGAAACTCCCTTTTTTTCTTCGCTTTTTTTTCTGATTTTAACCTATCACACATGTCAATTTTTACTACAATTTATTGATTATTTCTATTACTGTTTACGAGGACTATACACAAGAAAGAGTGAAATCATTGTACACAAACTAGACACTACCTTACCTAATGCCTTGGCGTCTAGTTTATTCTCAGCTGATGAAAGCAGTAGTTCTCGCAAAAACGCAGTCAAGTATGTGAACACATTTCGATGGCAAACAGGCAGTTGATAGATTAGCTGTGGAAAAATGAATTACTCAAGTTTGTTCTGTACTACAACATACACAAGGATGTAAGGAGATCAAGCATACATATTTCTCTGCGACTGTCCTTTCCCCGTCCACTCCACATCCCGCGCATTCCCCGTCCACTCTACGACATCCCGCGTATTCCCCGTCCACTCTACGACATCCCGCGCATTCCCCGTCCACTCTATGAAGCCTGGAAAACACTATCCAGCGGATAAAACACTATCCAGCGGATAAAACACTATCCAGCGTATAAATCACTATCCAGCGGATAAAACACTATCCAGCGGATAAAACACTATCCAGCGGATAAATCACTAACCAGCGGATAAAACACTATCCAGCGGATAAAACACTATCCAGCGGATAAATCACTATCCAGCGGATAAATCACTAACCAGCGGATAAAACACTATCCAGCGGATAAAACACTATCCAGCGGATAAATCACTAACCAGCGGATAAAACACTATCCAGCGGATAAAACACTATCCAGCGGATAAATCACTATCCAGCGGATAAATCACTATCCAGCGGATAAAACACTATCCAGCGGATAAAACACTATCCAGCGGATAAATCACTAACCAGCGGATAAAACACTAACCAGCGGATAAAACACTATCCAGCGGATAAATCACTATCCAGCGGATAAATCACTACCCAGCGGATAAAACACTATCCAGCGGATAAAACACTATCCAGCGGATAAAACACTATCCAGCGGATAAAACACTATCCAGCGGATAAAACACTATCCAGCGGATAAAACACTATCCAGCGGATAAAACACTATCCAGCGGATAAAACACTACCCAGCGGATAAATTATAAAGAAATTCTATAGAGTGGATATGGATAATATGCAACCGGCCCATGGTACAGAACTTGCCTTTTTTTAATTTGTAGTAAGATTCACAAACCGCAACCCACTTCAAACCGGACATTTTCTTTGTTACTGTTCTCAATAAACCAATAATCAATCAATCAATCAATCAATCAACCAATCATTCGATTATTTCATTAACCAATCCTTTTAGATACCTGTTTGCATAGGATATAGTTGTTACAGCACTCCAGCGCTCTATGATAGTAGGCATATGGTATCACAGGGGTAGGTAATGCTTGCAGGAAGATTAGCACAGCCTCAGCTACCGAGTAGATATTGCCAGCTACATACAGTCAAGGAAAGAATATCTCATGTCCAAAATATCCCGGATGAATATTGAAAACACAACCTTTACACCACTAAACCATGACAACAAAACTATTGAAAATATTGAAAACACAACCTTTACACAACTAAACCACGACAACGAAATTGATCTGTCAAAAAACTATACAATTTACATAAAATTGTTTCAGATTCATGCGTGTTAGTGTGAACAATAGGCCTAACCGGATCAATGAAGTTGCGTTTTCAAATTTATCCGGTCAGGTCTATAACGCCCACAAATGTAATCCCACGCACAAATGTAATCTTGCCCACAAATGTAATCCACTCTTACCCACTAAAGGAATCCCACCCACAAATGTAATCCACTCTTACCCACAAATGTAATCCACTCTTACCCACTAAAGGAATCCCACCCACAAATGTAATCCACTGTTACATTTGTGGGTAACAGTGGATTACATTTGTGGGTAACAGTGGATTACATTTGTGGGTAAGAGTGGATTACATTTGTGGGTAAAGGTGGATTACATTTGTGGGTAAGAGTGGATTACATTTGTGGGTAAGAGTGGATTACATTTGAAGGGTTCAGAGCGAAAACGGCGTAAGTGCATTTTAGGATAATTTTTTCGAATTTTCAAATTGTCACCAAATCAATCAAAAAAGGCATCTAATGACTTATTTTGGTCTAAAAATAAACATCTTCTATTTTTTTCCAAAGAACTTGTCCGAAAAAAGTGTAATTCGGCCCGTAGTTACGCTTTCGCTTTGCTTGACAACCGTTCACTCTTGCGTGAAAAGCACAAATTTGTATAGGACGATAAAAATACCCGAGTGAATATGCATAAGTACAAATCTTAGAGTGCGCGCACTAAATAAATACCACTAAATTGTGCTATTTTATGCTAATTTTAAACAATTTTTCATTTTAAAATAGATTTATATATATATTTATATTATATTTAAATTTTTTATAAATGTAAAGCGCATCGAGGCTTAGGATGCGCTATATAAGCATTTTTTATTATTATTATTAATTCTATTTTTTGTTTGTTTGTTTGTTTGTTTAATAAGCGCTATTTAGTAATCTTGACATCAGTGTTCATGGGGACAAATAAACCTATTAATATATATGTATTTTTTGGCTACAAACTTGGACTTCGAGCAAAAAGTTTAATATCTTAAGAAAATTCAGTCCTTCTTCTAATCTTATGCAAGTTTTTCAAGTTTTACTTCATTCTACTTACACCGCTAAATCACTACGAACATGCCTATTTCGAACTACACGTGTTTTGACAAAAATACCACTGCAATGCATTCTGGGAAATCAACCAAATTTTCGGCAGCCGTCATAGCCTCCCCCCATTTCAAGTTTTTTTTATAAGTCTAACACTACCTCGGAATTCTGCCGAATTTTCAGGCTTGTTGTGTTCTTTGATCGCCAAAACTTGCAAAAATACCCGCGGCAGTCCGAGAATTTGCCTCTAAAACAGTCTTTAGGTGATGATTTCTTCAACGGTCGCCAAGATTCACGAGTGCGAAAAAAAACACTAATTTTTACTCGAAATCATCTCACCTGCTTGATTTCTTTCAAACAGTAGACTCATCACAACTAGAAAGCTTAATGATGCTTTTCCAGAAGCGTTTAGAGGCAAAATAATAGCAAAAAACAACGACAAAATCGCAAATGATGCGACTTTGTCGAAGTCCTGATTAGACTGAAAACCAGTTTCAAACGTGTTAAACATGTTTACCAGTTTCATGCCTCCCCAGTAACACAAAAACACAGGAGTCTTGATCGAAGCCAAAAAGAAACTACCCTAGACGAGCATAAGGTTTGTACGACTCAAAAAATCCCTAAAATCGCCCAAAAATGTCATTTTTCTGACAATTTCTTCGGAAAAAAATAGAAAATGTTTGTTTTTAGAGCAAATTGAATTGTTAGATGCCTTTTTTTGATTGATTTGATGACAATTCGAAAATTCAAAAAAATTATCCTAAAATGCACTTACGCCGTTTTCGCTCTGAACCCTTCATTTGTGGGTAACAGTGGATTACATTTGTGGGTAACAGTGGATTACATTTGTGGGTAACAGTGGATTACATTTGTGGGTAAGAGTGGATTACATTTGTGGGTAACAGTGGATTACATTTGTGGGTAAGAGTGGATTACATTTGTGGGTAAGAGTGGATTACATTTGTGGGTAAGAGTGGATTACATTTGTGGGTAACAGTGGATTACATTTGTGGGTAACAGTGGATTACATTTGTGGGTAAGAGTGGATTACATTTGTGGGTAACAGTGGATTACATTTGTGGGTAACAGTGGATTACATTTGTGGGTAAGAGTGGATTACATTTGTGGGTGAGATTACATTTGTGGGCAAGATTACATTTGTGGGTGGGATTACATTTGTGGGTGGGATTACATTTGTGGGCAAGATTACATTTGTGGGTGGGATTACATTTGTGGGTGGGATTACATTTGTGGGTAAGATTACATTTGTGGGTGGGATTACATTTGTGGGTGGGATTACATTTGTGGGCAAGATTACATTTGTGGGTGGGATTACATTTGCGGGCGTTATAAGGTCTGTAGTATAGGAAACTATTAATAGCACTTAGCCCTTTTGGTACTTCAAAGTCGAGGATCATCCTCCAACAGCAACATCAATCAAAAGCAAACATTAATCTTGAAGTATTGGTAAGGATACGCAAACTTCCGGTACTGCCAGTATCAAGGTGAGTTCGTATTTTTTTTATATCTTCTTCTTTTCCTGTCTGCATGAATATCAGAGACTAAAAACAATAACAAAAATACAAGACGTTTTATTGCAAGAAATTCAAAATCTTGAACGGTATACAGCTATTCTTGAAATGGTTGTCCAGTTGAAATACTGATTTAGCGAATAGCAAAGTCATTGGACAACCTTTTCAAGAATAGCTGTATATCACATGTAGTCCATCAAAAACGCTTTAAAAAGCGTCCAAATTTTTAAGTTTTAATTGGTAAACAAAAGCGTCCAAATTTTTACGTTTTAATTGGTAAACAAAAGCGAGCAATACATTTCGTCCTAATTAGCAAGCAAAAGCGTGCAAAACATTTCGTCCTAAATAGCGAACAAAAGCATGCAAAACATTTCGTCCTAATTAGCTAACAAAAGCGTGCAAAACATTTCGTCCTAATTAGCTAACAAAAGCGTGCAAAACATTTCGTCCTAATTAGCTAACAAAAGCGTGCAAAACATTTCGTCCTAATTAGCTAACAAAAGCGTCCAAAACATTTCGTCCTAATAAGCTAACAAAAGCGTCCAAAACATTTCGTCCTAATAAGCTAACAAAAGCGTGCAAAACATTTCGTCCTAATTAGCTAACAAAAGCGTGCAAAACATTAGGTCCTAATTAACGAACAAAAGCGTGCAAAACATTTCGTCCTAATTTGCAAACAAAAGCGTGCAAAACGCTTTGCCCTAATTAGCAAAAGAGAGCGCGTAAATGTTCAAAATAAAAAGTTTAAAATTTTACGTTCAGTCGCCTATTCTGGCAATTTTTTCTCTCGTATACAAAGATTGCATATAAATATTGTCATATACACAAGGTCCTTTTTACCTCGTTTATCCCATACTTGTACAAGTGGTCTATCAGTAACCAGAGTTCTTTAGGTATTTCTAGTGGTTCTTTAGATGGTACCACTGGTGATTTAGGTCTCTCTTGGGAATGTTCCTAGACAATAAATAATCAGTCAATCAATCAATCAATCAATCAATCAATCAATCAATCAATCAATCAATCAACTTGTCAATCAATCAACTTGTCAATCAATCCACCAACCAATCAATCAATCAATCGATGTATCAATCGATTAATCAACCAATCATTCAGTCACTCAATCAATCAATCATTCAATCAGTCAGTCAGTTAGTCGCTCAAACATTCAATTAATTAAGGTGACTATTTGTTATTTACCAGATCTATGAGGTTGGCTACAGGCACTTCTCTGATTGGTCCATACATGCGTATTAGCGCTTCAAGAGAAGAACCAAATACACTAGGTAGATAGTTACCGGTAATTGTTATCTATTGCCACGTCAAGGAAACATCCAAACACTGATTATATCTATTACTACTTTCAACCAGTGAATTTCCTTGTGATTTACCACAGGTTCAGTCTCCAAATCTCTATTTTAATGGCGACGTCCTCATCATTATGAGTGAAAAGCAAAACGTTCTTATATCGGCAAACGGAACATCAAATTAAAATGACTATTACACCATTAAAAGCTTGAATGTTTCAACACTCCACGTTTCTATGGGCAGTTACTAAATAACAATGAATTAAACGTCTTCAAAGCCAAGGCTGTGCAAACGAGAATTCGAAAGTAGACTAATAAAGACCTTAAGCACGAGGGCGAAAGGCGAAGACGACGACAAGTTATCACAAACTTAGTTGACGCACATGAGCCCTGAGTTTTCCTTAGAGGTGAATGTTACATTTTCACAAGTTGTTGTCATCAGAGAACACATTTTCACTAAGGGACGGACCATTAGATATTAGGGGTAGGGGGGGTGTTTAATTTTTTTTTATGGTTGTGCTGGATATTTTCTTCCTCCCGTTCGATATGTTTTATTTGCACATCTGAAGTGCACGATATTTTTTTCTCTGTTTAAGGCTTTTCTCGATATTTTTTTGGTATTTGCCCAACCCCCCCCCCCCCCCCCCTCAAATATCTAATGGTCCGTCCCTAAACATGGGTCATTACACGTGTTTTTGTGAGCAAAAAAAGTCCAAACTCGTCTTCGTCGTCTCTCGTGTTCTCATGCTTAAGGTCCTTATTGTAAAACGATCTACGATGACTTTATTTAATCAAACACAACTCTATATGAAGTCTTTTAAGGATACAAAGAAGTCTTTTCCACCTTCTAAATGCAACACTAGAATATCTTCGATTTTATCTTCGCCAGAGTTCAGCGAGCCTGCGGTACGTTTGTCCACGTATATCGAAAACTTGACTTGCTTTGTATTCTCTAAAATAAAATACAAAACACTAAATTGAAAACCGTCATCTTTAAAACTGTTATAAATTGTTGTCATTTAATCGAATACATTAATATATGAACATTTGTGCTGCTAATTCAACCGGGACCATGTCTTGTTTATCAGCCAATTAACATCTTTGTAATTTGATTGGCTGATTAGGACATAAAGTTAATGTCTTTTGTTCTAAACATGGAAGCGATGTGGTCCCGGTCGAATTGGCAGCACTGCAATATTTTAGTGTGTGAATTTCCCTATTTCATTATGACGTCACATCAAAACAAATCTATTGTTTCAACGCTAAGAATCATGGTCGCTAGAGGGGATACAGCATGTTTAATTCAATTAAAAATAGGCTAAAAATCTATTTATAATAAAAGAACAAAATATACGTTCAAGTGCAAAGCAAAATGTGCTAGAGGAAAACTATTTACCCCGAATTAGGTCTGTTGTTATTCATGTAAACAAAGCATGACGTCACAGTGAAATAGGTCAATTTGTTTTCGTCTTTTAATCTTACCAGGCATGATAATTCCCATATTTGGTTTAACCGTCAGCCATGGTTTACAGTAGTCTTGTTCGTCGAGTTTAGGTTTGAACTGGAACTGTACAGGAACTTGACCAGTATTTTCAATATCAATGACATGGGATTTCCTCTCTAGAAACTGTACATCATTATATTTCACCTAAACATTACACAATAATGAACAAGTTTATTTCTTGTACATAGTTTGATAAATATATGCACACGGATGATGGACTAGAGATGAAAATTCTTGGTTCACATCGCTTCACATTTATTAAACTATTATCCGGGCGATGGATCCATTTAAGCAACTGCCTGACAAAAGACGCGAAAAATATTTGCTTCCCTTAAATTTGTTTACTTGGCTAAATGAAAATGAATAAAAGAATTTTAAAAACAAGTATCAAAAAGTATTTGTTCAGTTATTTTGTCTTCTTACCTCGGTTGCACTAAGTTTAACCTGTGGCAGACTGTCGTTCTCATGTCGATCTAAGGTCCTTACAACTTCCTCATAAACTTGCTTATAATTTTCTCTATTTACAACCTTTATCTGAAATACAACCAATCACAACAGTCCTTCTATGTAGGTTTTGCAGGTGTTTCAATTGATTCAATTCTAAATAAATAGTTGAATATCAGCACATGTGATCTAGATCACTATAGAGATGTGTCGAACATTTCGGACGGTTTAGTCCTTCGTAGGGGATAAGTTAGTTTTGACACATCTCTATGTTGAGCCAGATGTACAGCAACGTACGTCTCAATTCCTTATGAGTTTCCTTGTTTCCTTGTGACAGGCAGCCCAAGCTCAATATCTGTCAATATTTATAAAATTAAAAGTACAATTCAAGGTCATTAAAGAAGTCTCAATAAATACAAATAAAGCCTTTTTAAGTTTTACCCTCCCCCCATACTAATAAAATGGGGGAGGGTAAACAATAAAAAAAGGCTTTATTTGTATTTATTGAGACTTCTTTGATGACCTTAAATTGTACTCTTAATTTATTTTGATTTTTATAAATATTGACAGATAATGAGCTTGGGCTGCCTGTGGAGTTTCTGGTTGTAGCTTACCCCGACGTGAAACAAGGTGCTAACAGGCTTGTGGTCGCTGATACGCAGTGAGTTATGGCTGCGATAGGCTGTTAGCTTGATATTCGATCCACGAAACAACACACGATCACACCACGCTGGTGCTCGGCCTTTCTCGCTATGTAAACAATAAAAACAATAGTTAATACTTGACACCACTGAGAGAGATTTTGACAGAAATCATGATGACGACATGAATGATGCGGAGGACCTTACGATGTTCATTACAGCAACAATGATGCCCACGATGTCAGACAACAAGTATAATGATGACGATGATAGTGGTGACTATGATGATGATGATGACAATGACAATGATAACTATGATGATCACGATGATGACAATTATGAACTGTCACCGCTGTGGTCCCCTGTTCGATTCCCGCATGGGGAATCACATATGGCTTGAGTTTGTTGTCCATTCTCTCTCCTGCTTCGAGAGTTTTTCTCCGAGTCCTCCGGTTTTTCTCCCTCATTAAAAACGGACTCGTTTCGTTTTGGTGGCTGCTTTGTGTGAGTGTCGTAATTGTGCAATAATAGCGCCCTCGTACAACCAACTCGATCACGTTGAGCTGCGTCCTACGCAATTTAGCTTCGAGCTGCAAGTTAGAGCGATGAGCACCCACCAATTTATGACGATGATGAAAACGATGATGAATATCATAGTGGCAATGAATGATCACAATGATGATGATGATGACATGATAATGACAATGATAATGGTAATGATAAAGTTTTTAATGAATTAATCACTTTCACAACACCATACTACACTCATACCTGGAATCCCAATCATCGGTTCCGGGGTCATATTTATATGTTGGTCTAAATGTGATCGCCCCTTCTTCAAACCCAGCAAAGCATCTTTTCAAGTCTTTCTGTATGTTAAGTTGATCATTCTGCAAGAGTTTGTCTAGTCGACCTTTCTCGATGAGAATTTTACATTGTTCAGCATCGATATTATTAATACGATAGTTAAGATCGCCTAACCAGAATACAATACTGAAAAAGAACGAAAATGCTCGTTATTTTAAAGTCTCGGTCAAACGATTGATGTTTAGTGTCCGAACATGACTGTATATCAAAATTATGGATTAGAGATCATAATATCCGGGATAGAGTGCACGCACTAAAAGTGTGCAACATAAATACCACTAAAAAGTGCTATTTTATGCTAATTCTATTGTTTTCTTTTGTTTGATTAGTGCTATTTACTACTAAATAGCGACAACTGTTGCATACATTTAGTGTTTGCACTCTACGGATCCCTGCCTACAGGATCTGGATCACAATATACTCATTGTCCTCATATAAAGACTTACTCGTGATCTCCGATAGATAGATATTCTGATTCTCGATAGAAGCTTAATTTACTCAAAATATCTTGATAGTCCTAGGATGAAAAATAAAAACAACGTATAAGTTAGTGGAATGAATGTTTAAGGGTCTTTAAATCTCCAAAAACAAACAAGTCAACAAACAAAAACAGAACAAAAAACATCGCTTACAGCCAAATTTGTTGCATTGCGACTGTTGTCTTTGTAAATCAATTTTAGGGGTAGATTAGAGAACATCGTTAAATCCAAGTTTTGGATTAAGAAACGATGGGTTGTTCCAACAATATTTCGACAATATTTAGGGGTAGAGTTTGTTTGAAATAAAGCAATGACAGAGCGTATCACACCGAGCTCTGGCCAAGAAAATTGATTGTCGATTTAAAAAAAAGTTCTAGTACTCACAAAACGATAAAATGAATTTTACTGTAAAAATCTACGTTTAGTTCTGTTATTCCAAAACCTAAGGACATAACAAACGAGAAAAGAATCTTCCAAGCCGCCTCCGCAGGCTACTCCCAGTTTCTTTATTTGGGCTTTCTATGGCATTTTTGTGCCGTTTGGGTTTGCTGTGGACGCGATGGAGAGACCGGATCGAGAGCCCCTTACCATGGTCCTTTTTAGGCTGGTTTCCAGTAGCTTTCAGTCAGTTTTGCTTGATACAGGGAACCCAACGGATGTGCATGCGGAGGAGGCTTGAATCTTACCTGATTTCGACGTTCATACTCTTCTTGATGTGCTGCTAAGTGAGAGTTGACGAAGCACAGTGAAGTATTATGAAACTCCATTCGTATAGCAACACCGCCTTTATTTCCCTACAAAAGCACCACCAATAAATTAGGCAACTCGACAAATGTTTAGTTTACTGATTACATAGAATTTGATTAATTTTATATTTTTTTATACTTGACAAATCACTTGAGTCTAAATATTAGACGCCATGGAATTTTATATTCGGATTGTCCTTATTCAAAGTCACTAAGTCATGGACCAATAGTGGTGGAGGGTGGGTAATTTTTTTGTGCAGGATATTTTCTTCCTCTATGCACGATATTTTTTATTGGCACATCTGCCGTGCACGATATTTTTTTCTCTGTTTAAGGCTTTGCTCGATAATTTTTTTTGGTATTTGCCCACCCCCACCCTAAAATATCTAATGGTCCGTCCCAAGCTAATCTTATAAAAGGTACCTTCCTTGATTTTGGCCACAAAAAGGTACGAATAGCAAATGAGTCTCGCCCCATACTTAAAGTAAACAATCAGTTATTTATTTAAGTTGGTATGCTACATATTTTTAAGATTCTTAACAGTTTCACTTGCCGTTCTAAAGTACTTGCGCGTCGCTATGCTCGTCGTAACTTTCCCAACAAAATGGCGCGAAATTATTGGCGTGCGCGCCTGACCACAAGCAACGCCTGACGTTACGCGCAACGCTGGAGTAAACCAAATAGTAAAAAATTCACAAACAAGATTCTAATATGTTCCCTTGGGCACAAATAACGATTCTTACTTTGAAGTGTAACTCACCATCATTCCCATAATGCCTGTGCCTACACATACAGCGTCAACACCACTTATGTAAGACATGTGTTCCTCTCTTGCGTAAACCAACAAGAACATACCGACCAGTCGTATCGTACGAACCTTAAAATAACAAAAATACAACGACCAGTCGTATCTTACGAACCAAAATACAACATTCAAAATAGCCGTCATTAGGAATGGGCCATTATTTAGCAGGGGGAGGGGTCACACATTCTAATATGGTCCGAAATGAGAATTTACATAAATATATCTATAGCAGTGTGAATTTTTGTACTACGAAAACGATTTTATATAGTGCTTTGGGCCACGCTTGATGTACAGGGAGGGATTGAGTATTATTTTCAGGGGGTGCATTGGTATCAGGAGGGGTGCACTACCCAGTTATTACACTTCATTTCACTTTATCATACTTTATTTTAATCTATTTTACTTTTATTCACTTTAATTCATGTTAATTCACTTTATCACACTTTATTTCACTTTATCACACTTTATTTACTTTTTTTACATACTTTAACACACCTTATTATACATTAGTTATTACACTTTGTTTGGTTGTTTTTTTTTAATTATAAACTAACTTGAAATTATAATCTAACTGTTACCTTGCGATATTTGATCCTAGAGCATAGCGTTCTTTCAACAGCTTTGTTCCAGTCCTCTTCCTTGGCGCTAAATGCTGTAGTAGTTATATTTGAACGTAGTAAAGCATCTGCACTTAAATCAAGTTCTTGGAAACTGAGAGAAAACACAGGAACAATTAACAATACTGACAACAGAATGAAAAAAAAAGATATTTATTATAGGTTCTACTAACAGTTGTGCATATTGAAGTGTAGTTACCTCAACAAAATGCTGATAACTTAAACACCACAATTCCACAAGAACAGACTTTTACTTTCATTAAATTCAGATAGAATGGAAATGCAATATTTTTTTTTTTTTAGCATTTGGATATCATGAAATAACACGTAGAAAAATGGCAGCATGACAAGTCAGGGGCCGATTCATGTGAGCGGTCCCAAGATGACTTTGAGTCTTTGGATCTTGCCATGCAATTCTTTGAAGTTGTTAATGCTCACCCTACTACGACTATATCAGGGGGAGTATCATCCCACAGTAACCATAGCAATGTTATTATATAAGTGTTAATACTCACCCTACTACAACTATATCAGGGGGAGTATCATCACACAGTAACCATAGCAATGTTATTATATAAGTGTTAATACTCACCCTACTACAACTATATCAGGGGGAGTATCATCACACAGTAACCATAGCAATGTTATTATATAAGTGTTAATACTCACCCTACTACAACTATATCAGGGGGAGTATCATCACACAGTAACCATAGCAATGTTATTATATAAGTGTTAGTTCTCACCCTACTACAACTATATCAGGGGGAGTATCATCACTCAGTAACCATAGCAATGTTATTATATAAGTGTTAATACTCACCCTACTACAACTATATCAGGGGGAGTATCATCACACAGTAACCATAGCAATGTTATTATATAAGTGTTAATACTCACCCTACTACAACTATATCAGGGGGAGTATCATCACACAGTAACCATAGCAATGTTATTATATAAGTGTTAGTACTCACCCTACTACAACTATATCAGGGGGAGTATCATCACACAGTAACCATAGCAATGTTATTATATAAGTGTTAATACTCACCCTACTACAACTATATCAGGGGGAGTATCATCACACAGTAACCATAGCAATGTTATTATATAAGTGTTAGTTCTCACCCTACTACAACTATATCAGGGGGAGTATCATCACTCAGTAACCATAGCAATGTTATTATATAAGTGTTAATACTCACCCTACTACAACTATATCAGGGGGAGTATCATCACACAGTAACCATAGCAATGTTATTATATAAGTGTTAATACTCACCCTACTACAACTATATCAGGGGGAGTATCATCACTCAGTAACCATAGCAATGTTATTACATAAGTGTTAATACTCACCCTACTACAACTATATCAGGGGGAGTATCATCACAAAGTAACCAAAGCAATGTTATTATATAAGTGTTAGTTCTCACCCTACTACAACTATATCAGGGGGAGTATCATCACACAGTAACCATAGCAATGTTATTATATAAGTGTTAGTTCTCACCCTACTACAACTATATCAGGGGGAGTATCATCACACAGTAACCATAGCAATGTTATTATATAAGTGTTAATACTCACCCTACTACAACTATATCAGGGGGAGTATCATCACACAGTAACCATGGTGACAGGTTCTCAATACCAGGACTACGGCCATTAACATTCCATGTTCCAATAAAAAATCTAAGATTAACAGAAATAGATGCTAAGTATGAAATCTAAAATTGTGGTCCTTTTTTCAAAAATCATTCATGAAGTGAAAAACTTTCCTCAATAAAGAATGATATTACTAAGGTGTTTCAATGTTGTTACCAATGACTTTTATAATCATATATATAACATACTTGTGTGACAGTTTACATGCTTGTATTGTGTGACATGAAAATAGTGACATCAATATGACATTGAACAAACTTGTGTGACAGTTTACATGCTTGTATTGTGTGACATCAAAATAGTGACATCAATATAAAGTTGTGACATTGAACAAACTTGTGTGACAGTTTACATGCTTGTATTGTGTGACATCAAAATAGTGACATCAATATAAAGTTGTGACATTGAACAAACTTGTGTGACAGTTTACATGCTTGTATTGTGTGACATCAAAATAGTGACATCAATATAAAGTTGTGACATTGAACAAACTTGTGTGACAGTTTGCATGCTTGTATTGTGTGACATTAAAATAGTGACATCAATATAAAGTTGTGACATTGAACAAACTTGTGTGACAGTTTACATGCTTGTATTGTGTGACATGAAAATAGTGACATCAATATATAGTTGTCACATTGAACAAACTTGTGTGACAGTTTACATGCTTGTATTGTGTGACATCAACATAAAGTTGTGACATTGAACAAACCTGTGTGACAGTTTACATGCTTGTATTGTGTGACATCAAAATAGTGACATCAATATAAAGTTGTGACATTGAACAAACTTGTGTGACAGTTTACATGCTTGTATTGTGTGACATCAAAATAGTGACATCAATATAAAGTTGTGACATTGAACACACTTGTGTGACAGTTTACATGCTTGTATTGTGTGACATCAAGACAGTGAAATCAATATAGTTGTGACAGTTACATACTTGTATTGCGTGACATCAATATAGTCATTTTCCCTTGCTGCCATGTGAAGCCTTAGAAAACCTTCTCTGGCCACCATATTAGCAGGTAAAACAGTTTTACGTGGTAATGACGGCGAGTCAGCACTCACAGGTCTTTCAGGGGGGGAAAGCGATGTTAGACTGTTGGTTGATGGTGATGGATGGATGATTGAATCATCAGGCATAAAACCAGGCATACCGAAAGCATCTAGACCAGCATCAGTTGTGTCATCTGCACTTGATTCTGAGTAGGAATATTAGAAATTAATTTTTGTACTACTTTGTTTACTATTTTCTGCAAATACAGACTTTTAAAGGGCTACTACTAAAACATTAGAACAAATCATTTGAAAAAATGTTTCAAAATAAATTGCATGTAATAATATGGTTTTTCTGCATTGCATTGCATGTAATATTATGGTTTCTACTTCATTTTCAATTGAACAAAACAACCATGTCTTCTGCAAATCTGTCTTAGCACCTTAGGTGAAACCATACACATCCAATATGTTGATATCTTCACGCCAAGAATGTCTTTTTAACACATGGAAATTTTCAAAGCAAATTCCACAAGTTTATAATTGGTTTCACAAAGTTTGTTGTCAAAGTACATCTTTTTCCATGATAAAAGAGACAATTTCTTATTGTTGAGCTATGTGATCATTAACCACTTTGTTGTCGCAAAGACATAATTAAAAAAAAAGGTCCCTCATCTCCATGTGTCTGTACCCTAACTTATAGAAACACAGATGATGTCCACATATGGCGAGAACAAAAAAGTGTGCAGGAGATGCAGTCAAATCTATTTCATAATTATATAATAATTTACAGGCAAAAATGAGTGGTTTTTGTTTTTGTTCTGTTTGAACATTCCGAGTGATAATGAGAATAACTCATGGCTCTCAACCAATCAGAATGCACATAGTATCTCAACTATTATATAATATATATATGGGTTGTCAACAGACCTGCAGTGGTGGATATTGATGACATCCCTTCTTGGTTCATCAAATGGTTCCAGGCCCAGTCGTCTAGCAACCAAAAGAAACAAAATGGAGTACTCTACTAATAAATAGACTCCTTGCAGTTTATTGGAATGCAGCTCAATGACAAAACAATGGATTTCAGCTCCCAAGAGAGCAAAGATCCTTTTTTTTTTTTTTGTCCTCCAGATGAGGCTGCTTTGTCAAATGCAAGGACTCTATACATTAGTGAATATTGTAACTATTCTGATTATTGTTAGCTCATCAATCATCTGTTTTTCACTCACTGTCAGTATTAGTCAGTATAAATTTAGATTCAAAATTTGTAACAAACTATAATTTTTACTGGGGACAGCACTTTGTAATGTCTAAACATGTCTGTTAAATTAAAACATTTAATTTTAAATTTTAAATCTGTAATTATAGTTGTAGTCTTACCAGGAATTTCTACACTTTTTCTAACTATTTGCTGTTTATATCTATCCAGCCATTTGAATTCTGGGATGCCTATCATGTGGGCTTTCTGTCTATAAGCTGGAACACAACCAAACAGTCAATGAATCATCCTCACTGAGACAATATATCACGATGATGCATTTCATATTTCAACATTAGTTAACAACCATTTTTGTTGCGATCCTCAAAGCAAAAAGTCTAAAACATGGCATTTTGGAGGACGTCAATCAAAAACCTGACCAAGTGTGAGCTTCGAGGGTTGTACTTCAACAAAAATGGTTGTAATCATGTTCTGCCTCAAAACAACATGATAACTCAGCTGCTGTGAAGGTTACAAGATCTTCTCCTGGGAGAATGGCCAGCAGCATTTATATTCAAATTCTTTTCATTTTGACATTCTGTTGGACAGATGTGATGCTTGATCAAAAAGAGAGTAAATGAATAGACTGAGAAGCTTGATTATTATTATCAAAAAATGCATCTATGCTGCCTTCCAAGTTGTGACATTATGACTACATTTTATGTGACTGTATGTATTTTTTTAAATATTTGAAGTCGAAAACGCTCAGTATATAATCTGATTAATTGATGAATCAAAATGCTTTATAATCTCATTTATTTATTACATCATGGCAATTAGACGTTTACCACTATAAATTATTTCATTGCAATATTGCCTTAATACACTGCACTCACTAAAAGTGTGTATTTTATGCTAATTCTTTCTTAATAAACTTAGACTTAGAAACAAAGTTAATCAGAAACAAAAATGCAAGAGCGTTTGCACAACATTTCGACATTGTCGGGATGTCATTGTCAAGTGACATCCCACCGATGTCGAAACGCCATGCAACCTTTCTTGAGTTTTTGTGTTCTTTTGTTTAATCAGTGCTATTTACTACACTAAATAGTGACAACTGTTGCACACGTTTAGAGTGTGCACTCTAGATTACTTACAACTAATTTGATTTTTTAATTCCAGTAGAAATCTCACTGTTTGCTCACAGTTTTCAGCTTCAAAAACATATTTAATATTTTCATCAGAGAGCACTTGGAACTTTACCATTAGACCTGAAGGTGGAAAAAAACAGTATTGGATATAGTGCCATATTGAAACATTATAAGCAAATTGAAAATGCAATCACTAGGAAAAAGGAAAAAAATTATACTCAAGCGCTTATTAAAAAAGATAATAAAACCCCTGAATTCTTAGACTTAAGGAATCTAGAATAGTGGTGTGGCCTTACAAGGCTGAAACCCTCCAGCAAAAAAGCCTGAAACTCTTATAGCAATAATATGTAAAATGGACGATAAAGACAATTAAATAATGACATTTTGAGGTCGTACTGACCTCATTATTCAGATTGGATGTTGTTGAGATTGTATGAAAAGCATTCCATGCATAAATCAAGCATTCAAATTTCCTCATGCATTTATTAATCATTTTTACTCAAAACTATGTTCTTATTCATTGTTGCTTACCACTGGCTGGCTTGTTATCTGCTTCTTCTAAATTGAAATAAAAAGAGTTTTATGTGAGTATTGTGTTTTAGTCTAATCATGAGAAGAGCAGCTTGGACGATAATGATGGCAAAAGTGACTGAAACTTAATATGATTCTGCACTGTAATTCTGCCAGATAACATTGTACCAAATTGAGTCTGCTAAGTCAGTCAGTCAATCACTTGGTGTAGATAAGTTGTGAGACATGATTAGCAGTTGGGCCTAAATAGTGGAAGATTCGCAATGGCTCCTTAACCACAACAAAAAAGATAAAATGTTTGGCAGAGCATCTAGCATCCCTGGGAGCTGTTTTCGGCCTTTTGAGCCTCATCAGTACAGCACTGCTAGAGTACTGGCAGTCAATATGTGAGAAAAATAAAAGTACAAGTAAGTTCTTGCCAAAACTTCAATTAGTAATGAATAATATATCTGAGTTATGTCATTCACTTACCTCCCATGACATTAAATGCTCCTCTGACAGCCATGGCATAGAGTAATGGTAACTCAGGACTACCCTGAGGGGTTGCTGACGGCAACTGGTGAACCAGCAGTCTGCAAACAGTAATAACTTATAATGATGAAAAGACACATTTCTTAACATATTACACTATCAATGATGGAATGAAGGAATGAATCAATGAATCAATAATTGTAAAAATTGTAAAAAGAAAGTGTAAAAACTATGTACTGAAATTGCAATATATAAATATGTAAAAATGTAAATAATATTATTTTCTACAGAGGAGGTCTGTCTTACAAAAGAAAAAATGGCAAAATAAATTCATTCATTCATTCATAATCAAATAGACAGTAGATAAATATTAAATAACTTTAAATTTATTTATTTATCTACTAGTAGTCTATTTGATTGTTGGCAGAGTTAGTTATTTTCAAGCAATCATGTGAGGCATTAGTTTTACATTGCAAAGAGTTATTAAGATGTTTATATATGTTATATATAATTCTGATCCAATTCTAGATGCTCTTTTATCCTCATGGTAAAGTGACAAGTAGTTTTGCCAAATAAATATTTCATATACACCACAGACAATATGTACTATTGAAAAACAAACTCCAGCTGTCTTTAGTTAGTAAACAGTTGTAATTTTTACTTCAGTTGATAAGCCACTGCTGCTTTTATAAATGGTAAAAAAGGTGTTATGATACTTACGCGATATCCCCCAGTCTTGTAATCATTGATACTAAACATCGTGTATGTACTGAGTCTTTAATTAAATCACCAGCTATACAGTAAAACACAGTTAAAGAAAATTATCATCAAATTTTCTAGTAAAACATATTCACATTTTAAAAGGATAAACGTGACATGAAGGGGGTGGGGGGTGGGACACTCTTTGTTCTAGACATGTGATGTAGCTCCTGGAATAGGGATAAAAAAATAGAAAAATCACATCAGAAACAAATGCTTAAAAGATATGAACATTTTCAATCCTAAAAACCACCTTTGAACAAAAATACCCTAGGAAAATACCCCCCAAAAAACTCATTCATCAAGTTGAAACAACACTCAATCCCTAATTAAAATGTCAGATCCAGATGATTATGACCTCTTCAAAATAATCTCATCCCCACCATATGAGTATGGAGCAACACTTCCCCAACCACCTGGAAAAACTACATTTGACAGTGGGATTTTTGAACAGATTAATCTATCATAAAAATGTTAAGACATAATGAAAAAAAAACGAATAATATCTATGTAATGCAACACATTGACAAGACTGGCTGAGCTAATAATCTTGTGTGTAAGCGATTTCATATCGAAATATCTTAAACTTATTAATATTTCACAAGAAATGTGAAAAAAGTGTGAATATCTAACGACAATAATCCTAAGGAATTAAACTCGATGAAGTATTTACGTAGATTCTTTCTCTTGGTGATTAAACTGGATTGTGAACGAATTCACATTAAATTATGTTACTGGAATAATATCGTAGAATTTGTAAGCAAATTATAAAACAGACAAGTCATGGTTATTTATTTACAAACGAACAATATTACTGTATGCGATCTACGTCATGTTTAACTAATTCTTTGTCATGAGAAATAATTAGATATTCACCTCAACTTCATTATTTTACAAACTATAGGTTCCGCAAATCATATTTTCACTGAATTTTCTTTTCTCAAATAATAGTTGTCATAATATATTTTCGGGTAATGAAATTTGAGCTGCAACGAGGAGTTTGACACCACAACAAGTTGAATGCCAAAGACCGCCATTGATTTTAAGCCCTGAAAATCCATCTGATTTAGAAAAATGTAAATGCAAAGATGAAGACAAGAAAATTTAAAATAAATCGATTTTTAACACATTCATTAATTTCTATTTAGGACGAGAAAACTTGGCGAAATATAAACATTGCCCACGGGGGAGTGAGTTGTACAAATACAAAATTAAACTAAAGATTTAAAGCTACTCAAACTATGAAAGGATATGTTTAAACACTTCTCGTCTGGTTGAAGCAATGCTTGTACTTTCTGTTGAAGTCTCATCGTGTCTGATGGACCAGATACAATGCCTCCAAGGAAAGGAAATGGTTGTTCAGCTCACATTCCTTGTACTAATCCGCCATGTTTGTTTTCACCCGATGGTGACTGGGGTCTAGTGTACACAGGAACCCCACTAAAGAGAGGATGCTCTCAATAAACAAGAAAAAACAACTGGGGGATCCCGGGCGATTCTATAAATGCTAAACTTGAGTTTCGTGTTCTCCATTACGCCGTATAAGCCTCGATTGCAGGAAAAATCACGGGATGTTCTAAATACAAAAGAATATATACCTTGCTAGGTTAATACAGCGTAAAGAAAAACGCGAAACAGTCTTAATGATGGGGTGGCCGGGTACTAAGGGAATAAGAAATCTGCGCACCGATCGACATCAGCCGTGCGAGAACAGCTGACTTGCAGCTGCATAAAATTCAATATAAAAGCCTGGTTTCGATATGATCACTACAATCAGCTAGGATCGCTGAAAAATTGAAAAGAATCCCATTTTTTTCTATTTTCCCTGAAAAAAAAGCTGTGTGTTTAGATGCGATGGATCGCTCAACTCGATCGCTGACAAGGAATTTTAGCGATCCCAGCGATTTTTTGGAGATCGTAGCGATCAAAGCGATCGGAGTGATTATATGGAAACCAGGCGAAGCGGTACGCTTAAGACATTTTCCTTTGTATCCAGCTGTTTCGTATAAAGATTTATTTCTAATTACCAAAGAATATCCAATTTTACCGTGTTTTTCTTGAACCAATTGAGTTGTCATGTGACCTTGTTTAATATTCTCTCGTGATATTTGCGTGTGCTTTAGCCACACATGAAGCTGTAGTTAGATAATTGGTCCGCACGCTAAGCTGTACAAGATCACGCTATTATTTTACATAGCAGGTACATGTATGTTTTTACGAAAATTTGGAGATAAAATATCAAAAACTGAACATCACAAAAGCCATGACAAGACAAACACAAATTCGAACAACCAACAACGAATAAAAAATAATTATTATAATGATTAAATAAAACAGTTGGCAAATAATATGTATGCGTCTAATTATCATTATGTTTTTGTAACTTTGTACAATGTGTTAGTGTTTGTAATTATCAACTTGTAAGAGATATTATGTTAGACAGGACTCTACTTAAACTAGATTAAGCTAAATAGATGTTCCTGTAAAAATATTGTTGTAAAATAAAATAAAATAAAATAAAAATTAATAATTGAATGCAAAAAGTATATAATTTACACTCAAAGAGAAACACTGGCATACAATGAAGTAATAATACAAAGTAGAATAAAAGTTTAATACGTTATTTCATTGATTTTTGAAAATACTCTGACCCAACTGAGCAAAACATGTGAACGCAAAAAAACAACAACAACAACAACTATCAAAACAAATAATATGACAACAACTTAGCCGATAATTGCATTCAACTCTCAGTAGTTTGTCCTCGTTTTTTCGTGTGCTATTTCCAAACTCACCGAGGCCAGGGTCAAAACTAAAACTGCTGAATCCGCCTGTCAATGATGTCACGTTTTTGCCTTAATGTTCCATTGATTTCAGTTTGACAACGATTGCACAGAGAGTCATTTAATATTTTTAGAAAATTGTGAAGAACGCTGGGATACTTTGCTGGTATATATATTTTGAGTTTTTTTGGGATTCGTGCAGGCAAGAAAAAAATAACAGTATTGTTAAGGTAACAATGATCTCTTTTTTTGTTATTTTAGCTTGACGTTATGCAATCTAAAATGAATGTTTATCTCTTCTTAATCCTTTTTTCTTAATCCTGATTTTCGTTGTATTCAACTTTTTTTCGTTCTCTATCTTTTTCTTTTTCTTCTTGTTCTTCTTCCCTACTTCTTCAGAACTTCTTCTTCTTGCAGTTGATATTTTGCTTCTTTCACTATTTACCAATTGTTCTTATTTCTTGTTTTTCTTTTTCTTCTTTACCTATCATTAATCAGTTATGTAAATCGCTCTAGCTAGCACGCTGTTACCGTTTTCAATTTATTTTCATGCAGCTATAAATACTACAATTAAGAGTGAATTAGCAACGAACACTTTTTGAAGTTGCAAAGCCAAGTAATGTCAGTAAAGGAGAGTTTAGATTAATCACGCTCCAAGTTTGCTTAGGGTTCTTTCACTAGATTCTACGTGTATTTAAAGTACAACAGTAAGTACACGTTATTCATCAGGGGCCGGTTGCACGAAGCCTGAATAAAGTTATCCACTGGATAAAGTTATCCACTCCAAAGGATTTCTTTAGAATTTATCCACTGGATAGCGATTTATCCGCTGGATAGCGCTATATTCAGGCTTCGTGCAACCGGCCCCAGTTGTTTTCTTAATTTTAGTGTTGGTTAGTTGGTTAGCTGGTTAGCTGGTTAGTTGGTTAGTTGGTTAGCTGGTTAGTTGGTTAGTTGGTTAGTTGGTTAGTTGGTTAGTTGGTTAGTTGGTTAGTTGGTTAGTTGGTCAGTTGGTCAGTTGGTTCAGTTGGTTCAGTTGGTTCAGTTGGTTCAGTTGGTTCAGTTGGTTCAGTTGGTTCAGTTGGTCAGTTGGTCAGTTGGTCAGTTGGTCAGTTGGTCAGTTGGTCAGTTGGTCAGTTGGTCAGTTGGTCAGTTGGTCAGTTGGTCAGTTGGTCAGTTGGTCAGTTGGTCAGTTGGTCAGTTGGTCAGTTGGTCAGTTGGTCAGTTGGTCAGTTGGTCAGTTGGTCAGTTGGTCAGTTGGTCAGTTGGTCAGTTGGTCAGTTGGTCAGTTGGTCAGTTGGTCAGTTGGTCAGTTGGTCAGTTGGTCAGTTGGTCAGTTGGTCAGTTGGTCAGTTGGTCAGTTGGTCAGTTGGTCAGTTGGTCAGTTGGTCAGTTGGTCAGTTGGTCAGTTGGTCAGTTGGTCAGTTGGTCAGTTGGTCAGTTGGTCAGTTGGTCAGTTGGTCAGTTGGTCAGTTGGTCAGTTGGTCAGTTGGTCAGTTGGTCAGTTGGTCAGTTGGTCAGTTGGTCAGTTGGTCAGTTGGTCAGTTGGTCAGTTGGTCAGTTGGTCAGTTGGTCAGTTGGTCAGTTGGTCAGTTGGGTAGTTGGTCAGTTGGTTAGTTGGTTAGTTGGTTAGTTGGTTAGTTGGTTAGTTGGTTAGTTGGTTAGTTGGTTAGTTGGTTAGTTGGTTAGTTGGTTAGTTGGTTAGTTGGTTAGTTGGTTAGTTGGTTAGTTGGTTAGTTGGTTAGTTGGTTAGTTGGTTAGTTGGTTAGTTGGTTAGTTGGTTAGTTGGTTAGCTGGTTAGTTGGTTAGTTGGTTAGTTGGTTAGTTGGTTAGTTGGTTAGTTGATTAGTTGGTTAGTTGGCTGCCTGGCTTGCTTTCTGGCTGGTTGGTTGACTGGTTGGTTGGCTGGAGTGGTTGGTTAGTTGGTATTGCATTTTTTTTTTTTTTTTTTTTTTTATTTTGTATTTTTTTTAAACTTCCATGGTCATATGGCATCTAAGCATCAAATTTAATTTTTTTTAATTAAAATTTCTTCCATCATTATAATGACATTTTATAATCTTGGAAACTTTCTTGGCGCGCCCCACTGAGTAAAGTATTTTCATTGTAAATGTAAATTAGTTCTAATTACTTATTACTATATCTCCTCCTACCAGATAAATAATTAAAGCTTTTAGTCCGTTACTTTGACTCTTAAATTTGACAGATCGACCGCTCTAATGAAAAAACAATCTTGTTTGGTTCTAGCCCGAGGGCTTCCGAGTAGAGTTCGTTGGTCGTATATCGTAAATCAATGCGGATTTGATGCCATTTGTGATACCGCGTCAAATACACAACGGTCTTTATGAGTGAATTTGAGAGCTAGTGTGAGTAAGCCTGAGTTCTTGTGAGGTTCTGTTTACCTACCAATCTACAAAACAAACATATTGCGGCTCAACAAACAAGCATAATTGAAACATTCAGTTTTTGATATAATATTTTTGTTACAGGTTGTTTCGGTTGGTAAATTGAGTTTTTTTTTTCTTTCGTTTTTTTTTTGTTTGTTTGTTTGTTTGTTTGTTTGTTTGTTTGTTTGTTTGTTTGTTTGTTTGTTTGTTTGTTTGTTTGTTTGTTTGTTTGTTTGTTTGTTTGTTTGTTTGTTTGTTTGTTTGTTTGTTTGTTTGTTTGTTTGTTTGTTTGTTTGTTTGTTTGTTTGTTTGTTTGTTTGTTTGTTTGTTTGTTTGTTTGTTTGTTTGTTTGTTTGTTTGTTTGTTTGTTTGTTTGTTTGTTCAACACGCTCTCTCGGGAAGGCGCCGTTGTACATTGTGCGAATTTTCTAACAAGGACACCGGGGATAACCATAACGAGCTGCACGCCGGCTACCGGGGAAAGGCTTCAGTTACCTCAAGAGCAATAACGATGTGCTCCTGCGTGAAAAAATTAGAAATGGTCATTATCTGGCTACAACAGAAAGAGTACATGAATAGTGCAGAGCACTTCGAAATCATGTTCTTTTCTGAACCGAATTTTATAACTGAATTTTCCTTATTTACTTTTTGTATTTTTTAATCGATTTACAAAACAACATGATATTGTCTTTCCAATTTTTTATGCAATACTGTTCACTTTGTTCCGCTGGCGAAAGAATGAGCTCATAATGTACGCTGATATGCATCTATATGTACTCCAGGATATTGTTCCCTGAAGTACTTTAGTACTCGAGTTCTTAATCTCTACCAAGATTTGAATAATAACGGAATCCAACTGTGTGTGTGAAAAAGATTTGATGATATTCGACAAATACTCCTGATTGATAAACCGGCTACTAACGCACATTGACAATAATGAGAGTAAGTACTTTCGCTGTCCGATATATCGTTTTATTCGTATTTTATTGAGAAATTAGTTGTTGCTTCTAATTATTAGTTAAAGGAAAGTACATATCCCAAAGTATTAAGCTATATATTTTCTTTTAAATGAATTGTTTTCTTTTTTGTTTGTTTATTTGTTTGTTTGTCTGTCTGCGTGTCTACCTGCTTCAGGACTGCTTGATTTTTTTGTTTGTTTGTTTGATTTTTTGTTTGTTTATTTGTTTTATTTTATAATTTACTAATTATCAATATTTTTTGCTTTTTATTTGTATAAGAAAAACAGCATCGATCAATTTCAAATGCATAAATTAATTATTTATCTTCTCATTCACTCAAAGTGTACATTATCATTCATATAATGAATAGAGCTTAATAATGTTTACGCTCAACTTCGTTAATTTACTGGATCGTGCTTAGCAAACTACCTGTGGGGTACCCATAGGCAACATACTAGGACCTCTTACATTAACAAACCCCAATGAGTCAGCATACATCACGAAACTTGTAAATGTAGAGTAAAGTTATTCTTTAATACATTATCATTTGTGAAGCTTTATGTAATAATAATTAAATCGCACGACCAATTCGAGATGTAGTCGGATGGAGTACCCAGGGGATATATGCTCGGACCTATTATAAATAAATTTATCAGGCATAGATAACTAAATACAAATAAATTAAAGTTACTTAAGTTAAAGTTATTAAAATCATTAAAGTTACAAAAACGGATAAAATGCGTGTTGACGCGGCATGCTACAAGGCACCCTACTAGGGCCTACAAATAAATGACACGGATTGTAAACACGGAATTATATCATATGCGTTTTTGAAAATCATATTCTGATAAACTTAAAACCAAAACCAAAAACTCTCAATAAGCAGTTTTTAAATAGTCATACAAACAAGTTAAAATGACATACGCATAAACATAGAAGTAAACAAACAAGCATACTAAAACGTACACAAAACAAACAACATCACCCAAAATGCAATGTGTAAACAACAAACACGCAAGCAAATGAATGTGAAGTCAATAAAAGACAATTAAACGGTGGCCTTATTTTGAACAACCTTATCAATCTAACTTGGACTATTCAACAGCTTACTTCGTTTTGAACAGGATGATTCAAACTATTATGAGAAAACTTTACCGAGGTGCGTGTAATCAGTAATTCAGTAATCAGTAATTTGTCTATATGCTAAAAAAAGTGCTATTAAACTTATTATTATATTAGTTGACGATTAACAAAACAGTTGAACGGTCAAAATTAAACAAAACAAAAACACAACAAAAAGTACAAAATTGGATTTCCTGATGCCTTCGTGGTTGTATTCTTAAACAAACGGTTCACGAGAAAAAATTCTACGTGAAAGTTTAAGCGCAGCGGTGAGGCACGGAAAGACATAGTACGCCGAATAAATTTGAAAACGCAACGTTTTTACACAGACGCAGACCAAATTTCTATAATCAAACAACATTTCTAATAAATGTATAAATGTAGATAGAGGTCTTTACCGAATATAGTTAATTGATTTGCGTTTTCAAATTTGTCCGGTTTAGATGGCCTAAAGTTCGCTGTAATTTTTCGTCCGCTTAGGATATTGTTATCTGTCCATGTGATAAGAGTAGGCTGGTATGAATATATTAATGAGTTTTTGTGCCGTGATAAATGATAATGACAGCAAATCAAATTATGTAAAAATCCCACCAAATTCATTAACTATGATTTGAAGATTGACATCCCATTAAAAACATGTAATTTACCACAGAAAAATGCCGTGTTTTTACATCATAACTTGAAAACTAATTGTTCTGTGAGGTTTGGGTAAGTATATGACAATTAAACCATCATGATCTTGATGAGCATAAATCAAAAGCCCACAATGGATAAGCAACTATTAATAGTAAGGAATTAAATCAAAAGCATACGTTAATTTTTGAACATTTGTTTTTATATCTTAGCCAAAGTACTTGTTAAGCGTCTGCTGTTACGATCAAACAATATTAACATCGCATTTTTATCATCAAAACGTCATGAAGAAGGTTTGAAGTTTGAAATTCAATCTGCTGTTACGACCAAATACTAACATCGCATTTTTATCAGCAAATCGCTCAAATCGTCATGAAGAAGGTTCGAAATTTGAAACTCAAAGGCGTAATGTAATGGAATTATTGTTTGGTTAAAAACAAAAACGCATTGCTAAAATCTTGGACAAAACTATTTGGTGCATTAGAGCTTCTTAGAGCGTTCATAGAAATCACGTTTTACGTTTTTAAAAATACAACTATTTGATCATAAAACACACATTGGTTTGTTGGGTAGAGGAGGAAAAACTAAAGAAAGTAAGAAGTGTACGTAAAAACGGAAAATGTACCAAGAGTTTTGTTTAAGATTGTAGCTTTGAAGCATGCATAGCCGTTTTCAGCAAAATTTGGTAAAGCCGTGTGAAGTGTTACCATGATAGTGTGGAGTACCCCAAGGAATCATACACGGCCCTAGCCTATCGCCAAGTGACAACACATTGATTTATGATATCAATCGTTATCTTTTATCGGAATCCAATCAATTACATATGCCTTCGTTTAAAGATTAATCTACAATTCAAAGTTCTTGGAATGTAATCACATTCAACGGATATTACAAATGATAAATAGAAAGGTTTATATACTAATAATGATATTATCGAGTACTATACGGAATTGTAGACTCTCACGGATGTCAATAGCATGATAAAATGTCTCAATCGTTATCTTCATTAGGTGTCGAACTGAATTCTTAAAAGGAAAATACCATGCGTCTCGGAGTCTATCTGTTAAATATATGAGCCTGTTATTATTGCCAAATCAACTTGATAAATGTTTAAAAATCAAAATGCCTCCTTTTAAACCATATCAACTGAAACGTACTTACTGTAATAAACGTAAACGAGTTAAAATACGATGCCACTGTGGAGTACCTCAAGTAATCATACTCTGTCCTCTTATAAATATCAATCAAATCACTAATGGTTTCGCCCTCACTCATTTTGAGAGTGCAGTTAAAGATTATAAAAGTGTTAATTTTGATCGAAAGAGAAATATAAGCGTAAATAGGAAGTGGTGAACTAAAACAACTTTAAACAACTGAATCCGTCAAGTTAAAAAAGCATCAATGTACACTTGAGGTTTTAACTGACAACTTAGTTTGCAACATATAGCCGCTTTGCACTATCGCAAGCATATTAAAACAGATATTTAAAAAATCAGATGTGTATTTAAATATTTATTGTAATTTGTATTTGTTTATTAGTTGTTACTGCTATATTTGCGGCTAGAACTTCATTTTTGTAAATAAGATATGTACTTTATCATATATGGAATAATGACCATCATCGATCATTATTGATAATAATATTGTAACATCACAGTGCTTGATCCACGTTTTATGAAGTAATGAGTGTCAAATTTGTTCGAGACTACGAGGCACCTTGACTAGCCTGCTGATCATAAACTTATTAAATCTGAAGTAAAGCAAATAAGTTAGAGATTGATTCGTGAGCCTAAACGCTGTTTTTTTATCAGTGCTAAGCAACACCACAAGGGATCGAACTCGAATTAGACCTTTCGCACCGAAGAACCGGGATGGCTGCTGACACAATGGTTTAAACTTATTTAGCAGCCATGCACACCTAACAGTTACTTTTAAAATTGTGAATTTCCATCTTTTTATTTATTATTGGTATAAGGTTTTTGTAAAAGTTTGTATTATAATGTTTTTTGATTGTGTAAATAAAATGAATTGAAACCGTTCAATTACACTGACAAATAAAGTAACTAAAGTAACCAATATTGGAGATCCGGTGTAAAAGAACAAAAAATTGGGCATGCTACATCAAACTTTTGTTTGAAAACAGATCTGAAGTAAACGCATGCATATATCTGTATTTTTTTGAAAACGAAGACGATTTTGTTTTTCGCGCTCTTTTTTTTATTTCTTCCACACATAGGAGTGTTTTCGGTAAGGTTACCAAATTGAAAAACACGAAACCAACTATGATCGAAACTAGATCTTCTATAATCAGAACTGATGTCATATGTAAGTGTGAGATTTATTCATTCCGAGTTACTCATTCCTCGTTAACTGTTTGTAGTTATCAATGTAAGACGAAAAAGATCTAATCGCTCCAGGGGATACTTGAGTTTCTCGAGTACTCAGTCATTCAGTACTCACAATCAGTTGATTGATATCTAAGATGATAAGATTGTTAGATCTGTTTAGCTAATGGTAATAGTAATAACGAACACAGTCGATTCACACGAACGAAGCGTGTATATAAAGGAGTATTGCAATTAAGTTATTTAGTGAAAGGCAGGACGTGAACTTAGCGTATAACACAAAGAGGAATATCTTCTACAGTCACTTATAATTACTCGGTCTTCCGTAGGAAGGCACGTGTTATAAAAAACCCTTTTTATTCGACTATTGTTTGAATGTTAAGATCTTTTCGATTTCGTGGACCGTGAAGTGGAAGTTGTAACTGCTCTGGTATATTACAGGTATGTTTTCAATAGTTCAGGTACTTACTGAAAATAGTGTTTAGTGAGTGTACTATTTAGTGAGTGTATATTAAAGATCATCAAGAGAGTTGTCAGAGGCGTTGTAGTATTGATCCTGAGTATAGGAAACGACAAAAATATTGACGAATTCGCAACCGTATCGAACTCTCGAGTTCTGATTTGTTATTAAATTGATTTCTACAAGCATTTGATTGCTGTGGTGTTTCAATAGATAGATTGAAGCGGTATCGTACATTTCCGCTGTCTTGAGCTTCACACTCATGCCCAAAAACGACTCCACCGTGAGTGATTGTGTAGACGTAAAGTATTTAAGAGTAAATGGTCTGAACCCAAGCGAATAATGAAGTATAAATAGATCGTCCGGATAAGAGCAGTCTTGAGAAATCTTTAGAGTAAAAAAGTTCACGAGAAGACAGTTTTCTGTATAGCTGACGTTGCATGTTGCTTTTGTTTTTGTTGTTGTTAAAATAATGCTGAGCGGTGTTGTTGATGTTGATATTACATTATCGCTGTTGTTTTATCTCTCTTTGTTCCGTTACACGAGTAACACTTAACTGTAAAGTACTTCTGGATCTTGAAAAAACGTAAGTTTAAAAAAGGCGCTTGTAAAATATTGAATTGCTCCTTTAAACTTAACGACCATTTCCGTTTAACTGATAATCAAAACAGCAACATTTAATATGGATAAATCTTAATCCATTGCACCAATAAACGTTAGCTTGCGTTCGTGATATTTAACAAGGAGAATTCCAAAGTGGTTTGTGAAGGGTAATCCAACTCAAGTATGTCATACAATTGATTGGCTCAGCATATAGAGAATTTGTCTGCGCATGTCAGAAAATTTTAACTCGCGGTCATGTTTACATTTTTTTCTCACGATCGGGGAACTTTTGAGTCCCAATCGCAATCTTAGTGATCTTCAATTTATGAAAATATAAATGAATACTTAAAGTCTATCACTTTGTAAGGTGCTGTGACTAAGTCAAGCAAATGTGGAGGTTTTTGATCTCAAAATATTTTTGAGCAAAAGTCAGCAAAACGAAGAAGAAAAGCACAAACCTACTGCATTCTGTGAGGACTGCTGCCATAATAAAAGAAATAGCAGAAAACTTTTTCCGCAGATTAAGAATCAAAGCTCATGAGAATTGTGTGGAACAAAATGATTTCTTATTGAGGATCGATTTTGTGGGGTGATGAGCAATTTATTTGCGCATTTTGCAAGTTTTGGTCAACTTCTTGATCAGCGGTATGTTTGAGGGGCTGCGCCGAAGCTAAATATAGGTGATGCGAGTCGTCAAACCACATTTTACATCACAGCATTGTTATTTTTTTAAGAAAGATTGCCACAACGTGATATTGCGAAATTTGTTGACAACATGGTTGTGTTTCTCCTCTCAAGCAATTTCGACTGATTTGAATACCGAACTTGAAATTAGGCTATAAAGATCTTGATTAATCCAGATAATTGTGAAAACACAGATGAACCACCAAATTTTGTAAATTTCTGGTCAGGCTTTTGTTGATATACTTCTATCTTCACTAAATATAAACTTTAACTCAAGCACGGAGAAGATTTGTCAGTCTTACTCTATGGTCAATTTTTTCGCATAAATTTGAAGAAAAGTCGAGCTTAAATGACATGCGCCGCTAAGTTTTTCCTTGGTATGCTTTCTTTAATAATCTTAGATTAGTGTTATACTTTTGGTTTTCGATAGAGTATTGGCCAAAATCTTTGATCGGCAGTCAAAGACGACCTAGTCTCGTTGTGAAAGCGGCCATATTGCAGAATCTTGCAGATACTTCATGTTTATAAACAAACAAATTGTTATGCTAATGTCCAACAAGAACTATAATAAGCCGTACGGAAATAACGACCAATCACTGTATGGTTGGAACAGAGACTTTCGTCAGCTGAAGTATCGCTTTTGTAAATTGGGATTAAAGGGGATTTAGAAGGTATTTTTCTTTCGCGTGATTATAGTGGCTTCTGCCATAAACTTACGACATATGCTGATTGGCTCTAAATGTTCGTCTTATGACGTTAAATATATATGTTGCTTTGCATAAAAAAGCGTCCTGTGGAAAAATAGAAAATTAAACACTGTCGGTTTCCTTGGAGAACAGCACAAAACTCTTTTATTCACTCAGGGCACAGCTCACCTTTGGCTTCTATATCTTTGTCCATTAGGTAATACATTTATACAGCTATTAAAAATACCAAAAAAAAAAAAAAAAAAAAAAAAAAAACACAAAATACATTGTCGAGGAAAAAAGGGAATTCCGGATTCCAGATATAGACTTCACGACCTAAAGGTATTGTGGGATTCCAATATTGATAAGAAATAAAGCAGTAAGTTTATTAAAATTAGCGTCATTTACTCAAATTGAAGATCTCTGATGGTCGATAAAAGGGTATATGAATCTTCTGTAGCTATTCATAAAAAAAAAACATTACCCATAGACCTTTTCAGTCGTGTAACTGACATGCGCAATCCGGTATCCGTCATTCTCACCGACAATGGGTTTTGAAATAGTTGTATGTAGGTTGCTTTGTACAATAAACACGACGTTTGCTAAATCTCCGTTTTACTTTTACTTTGTCAGTATCTTCTATATAACAGAACTTAAAGTATGTAGGTTGCTTTGTACAATGAACACGAAGTTTGCTAAGGCTCCGTTTTACTTTTACTTTGTAGTATCTTCTATATAATAGAACTTAAAGTATGTAGGTTGCTTTGTACAATGAACACGAAGTTTGCTAAGGCTCCGTTTTACTTTTACTGTGCAGTACCTTACTTAAAGTAAGTAGGTTGCTTTGTACAATGAACACGAAGTTTGCTAAGGCTCCGTTTTACTTTTACTTTGTATTACCTTACTTAAAGTATGTAGGTTGCTTTGTACAATGAACACGAAGTTTGCTAAGGCTCCGTTTTACTTTTACTTTGTAGTATCTTCTATATGATAGAACTTAAAGTTAAAATCAGTTGCAGTTTGAATAAATCTTGGATAGCGCTATGTCAATTCTATTTGCGGTGGATGAATTCAATCCAGGTCCCTCAGTTGCAAGTGGCCTCTGGGCAAATTTTTCCTTTCAAGTACGGAAGCATATTAAATCTGATATTTGAGTTTTTTATTATGCTTGTTACAAATTGAGCTGAGGCCATATGGTTATCAATAAATCAGTTATCGAGAAGCCAATTTAAGAACCGATTAGATGGTCGACAAGTAGGATAGCTTTGTTGCTTGTTTGCCGAGCCCTGAGGGAAAGGGTTATTGGAGGAAGATTGGCGGATATATTGGGATTGATGGGTTAGTTTGTTACACTTGCGTGATAGCGAATGTTGTTTGTTGTTGTTATGAACTTTATTATACGACTCTTTCGTGGAGTGCAAATACTCAGCCGTATTGCACGGTAAAAAAACCGGTTTGCAGAGCTAGTTTTAGCGTGCGCTCTTCTTGCCTTAAAAACTCGGAAAAATGCAATCGCAACTCGCAAAATATCCACCTGTATTTTACGAAAAACATTTGATAAGATATATGTATGCCGTTCAATGCAATATATTTATTTCAAGGTTGTACACAATAACCTCTAAAAGTTTTCTAACTTATGGACTTCGATGTAAAATAATGTTCATGTGGATTACAAACAATTTCTCAAAAACAAAATTAAACAAATAGAGTGTAAATACCACTAAATAGCGCTATTTTATGCTAATTCTATTGTTTTCTTTTCTTCAGTTAGTGCTATTTACTACTAAATAGTGACAACTGTTGCACACTTTTAGTGCGTGCACTCTACCATTATCATTACTATTAGAGTTCACCCAAACGATTCTCATCATATTCATGGCCATTATGCATCTCAATATTGTCATCATCCAATATGTATCTATGGCGACATCAAGAGGAATAGACGACTTGCAGTAAGAGGTCACGTGACACTATCTCCACTAAATCGTGCCGCTTTGTAAAAATGAGGTCCAGAAGCGAAGAGAGCATACTAGAAGTAGTAAAATTATCAAGTTTAAGATCGTCATACATAACCAAACGGAAATAGCAATAATTTTAGCATGGAATTTTTCTTAAAAAATTAACTTTCGGAAAAGGGCTTTGAGTGGCGATCGCTACCACCAAACACGTTTTTAAGATTTACAATTTATTGTTATTTTTCTTATGTTGTGCATTAGAATCAAGCCTCTCGCAAAGAGAATTCTGGGTAACCATTTTGCGCATAACCATAATACCTTCTGTGTTTTGGTGGGAGGTAGTTTGTCTGGTTAGGGGAGGGGAGGGTAAGGTTTTGTGATACAAATAAAATTAGAGTAGTTATTCAAATACAAATGACTTCAATGACAACAATTATCACCAGAAAATCAGAATGCATTACGGGGATGTGAAAGTCGATAATGGGTCAAAATTGTATAGTTATCTTTTTTTTTCTTTTGTTTGCTAATATTTTATCTAACTTCATTTCAGTTTTATACAGTGATTGGCCAGCTCTGTGAAAAACAAGAAACAGCTGCAGAATACTAGTAAACTTAACAATTAAATGAGGAAAAAACTAACTGCAATTGCTTGTGGTATTAGTAATTTGTACAACAAGAGAAAATAACTTCCAAGATAAAGTGAAAAAGTATCTAAATTCCAAGTGCACAAACTTCAACAACATAAAAACGATTCTTGAAACTAAAATTAACAAAATAAATACAGAACTGCAATTAATCGTGGTTTTGGAGGGCTTCTTCAGTCGTACATTAAAGAGAGAAACTACTCTCAAAGATATTCATATTCAAGGTGTAAAACAAATGTGAGTTCTACGTGCTTATAAACTCGAATGAATTCCAATAACGATGACCTAAGACACAAACTACAATGCCGTATCGTTGGAAGAGCGCTTCGCAAGATGGGCGACACCCTTAATAATGAATATCATCAAAGACAGCAAAGGTCTGCTTTACAACAAGCATGTCTTGTTGCTGTTAACGTATTTACGTGGGTAGTACACGAGTTATATGGGTGACATGTTTAGACAAGTTATGTAAATGCGCACTGACGTGCTGACGGGGACCAACAAGCCGCTAGTAGTCCTGGCCAAGAGAGTATGAGATAAGAGAACTTATCCCTCGTATTGAACTTTACCCTCATCAGGGCATCTTTTCATTCTATTTTTAAACTGAAAGTATTTCGGGAACAGAACGTGATTGGCCAGGTTGCAGGAGGCGCGGTCGCATCGTCACAACATCTCAAGACAAAAGTGCGGAGATTATTAACAAGTTTCTCAAAATAGCACGACGAGTAGAGCCCCTGATGGGGTCCAGGGATCATACTCTCTTGTACTGGCAAACCTGATTTAATGGTCTAGAGGACAATGTCTCTTCAGTCATAATTGAAGTATATAACGGCTACAGCTATACCCACATATATATTAACCGCACATACTCAGGGCGTTTCTGTGAGGCAATGACAAGACACACATGTAATAGGGTATTTGCATGATGACGTCATTAAATATCACTGACAGAAAGCTTTTACCATTTTTTTTAACAAAAAATCAATCTCCAAAAGGATATTTCAATAAGAAAAAAATAGCGAATATATCTGACAATTTTAGTGAAATGATGCCATTGTGAAAATGCGATATACAGCTATTCTTGAAATCAAGTGGTTGTCCAGTTGAAAGACAATTTAGTCAATAGCAAAGTCATTTGCATATCTCAGGTTTTTTTATTTTTTTAAGAAATGATGACTCAAAATGTACAAAATAACTTCATCACATAATTATAACACGGCTCATGATGTGCGCAGCTTTGTATTGTTTTTTTTATTTCTAATCTTAAAACAAGAAAACTGACTGAAACTTGAATATGCAAATGACATTGTTATTCGCTATAAATCAATATTTCAACTGGACAACCTTTTCAAGCATAGCCGTATATTCAGCGGTAAACGTCAGTGTGGGAGGTTTTACGAGTTTGATTCATAGTGGCTTTACATTTGCTGACCTCAGATACATGACGAGCAAATAAGAATGATTGAATGGAAGAACAAACAAACGGAAGGAAAAAAATGAAAAAACAAGTGAACGAATGAACGAGTTTATAGAATAAGTATTCAATCAAAAGTACAGCAAAAAGTCAATAAAATAAAATAAAAAACGAATAAAGATGCTGTGTTGATTATGTACAATGCTTTCCCATCATAATAAAAGATTCATTTTAATGTGTTTGATTTTTCAAAGTCACATTAGCTATTTTTGGTCAGATATGAGTTTTATCTTTTAAAGGCAATAAGGAACCGGACGTCAGCGGAAACAGCATGTAGCTTATCCAGAAAAGTGTCTCCATGTGAAATATAAACAACTTTATTGAACAACGGAAAAATATTATTGTATCAAGAAAATAAATCCAATCTAAATAAAGCAGTGAATGGTTGCCATTTTAATATGAGCCTCTTCAGAGTATTGTAGATATTTTAATCCCAGATTAAATATTCCGTCTCCCCCCCCCCCCCCCCAAAAAAAAAAAGATATATATATTTTTTTTTGAACGTTGCGTTGAGACAATTTATGGCGAATGAAAAAATTTTAATGCTTTTTTATAAAGAAAAGGATATATTATACTTTAGCCTACAAAAGAAAACTCTTTTATTTCAATCATCATACAAGTAAGGCATCTGTCTGAATACTATTGAATTGATCCAAACGCTGCACTTGAATGATTTTTAGAACAAAAGATTTTTCTTCTGCGGTCTTCGCTCTAATATCTTTCATTCTTGACACCCCTTCCTGAATTTTTCCATAAAATAAAAATCCCCCCGTAAAAAAATGCAAAAGTTCACGCTCTGCTGTTCATTTTGAACACGGATTTATAGCATAAATGTTTATTGCTTTATAGCGTAGCATGTTTGAAAAGTTGTTAAAAAAGTAGATGAAAATTAATACCACTGCTCACTCTCCTGCTTGGCAGGATAAATTTGAAAACGATATTCATGCAGCTTAAATTTAGCAACGAAACCTTAAAGGTTAGCGCTGATTAAACAAAACAATTTGCATAAAATTGTTTCAGATTCATGCAGATTAGAGTGTCCGTGTAGAAGGCTGATAGCAAAGTTCAGTTTTTATGTTACTTTTTCCACTTTACTACGAACCATTCTCAGCATGAAACATTTTTGCAAAGAAGAATGCTATCTTTCCTGACTTTCACTAGTCGGTCTTTTGCTAACATACCAGTATTGTCTTCCTGAAAATGCCGCTCAGATCGGCGATGCACTAGTCAAAGATAGCGTACCTCTTCTTTGTACCCCAAGGGCTAGCTAAATCAAGATCATGATATATATCTGAGAAGCGGTGATTGCTCAGTGTTAGAACCTTATTGACAATACGACTGACGCCAAATAAAGAGAAAAAAATCATAGTTGATCTTGTGTTTGTATTTGCTTTTTAATCTATGACCGTTCTCATGCATATTGAGTACTGGTGCATAATTTAAGATTAGGGCCGGCTGTTCTCGTGTGGTAAGGATAATTTGGTAATTGTGTCCTAACGTAAAGAGTCAATAGAGAAAACTTTATATTTCGTCTACATGAGTTTAAACCACGAGTGGTCTCGCTTAACAGAGACGAGATATAACTGCCTCGCCCATGGTTATCTGCCTCCATTGCAGCCGTCTTCTCTGGGTCGCCGAACCACATAAGACGTCTGTATACAGGGTTACTCAATTGCACGGCGGAATTGTCTCTTAAGCTAGTAAAGCGGGCCTTAGATTGTTTCTCTATGTTGGTTCTAGTTCATAAAAAAGCGAACTAGCACCGAGTTATGCATGTGCACCTAAAACTGGTAGCAATCTCTTGCAACCTGCAAACAAGTTGCGTGAAAAATTTCGCAACGACCACGATTTTGCTCATTGAAGAGTAGCACATTGGTCGTTTTTTTTTTTTTTTTTTTTTTTTTGCTATGACGTCCACGGTAATAAATTGCAAAGTGTACCGTTCTTCCTGCTGATCAAATAATGTATGAAATGTTAGTATTCTTTGTAAAATGATCATGAATAAAAAAATCTCTTACTGTTTCACTTTGATTAGTCCTTCCTGCCATTGTATGGCTACGGATTAGCATTTTTATAAAGATAACATAAAAAATGGTCTTAGATAATTTGAATTCAATGTTTGTTGGAATTAATTATTGAATTAATTATTGAATTAATTAATTAATTACTGTTTGTTTGTTTGTTTGTTTTACGTTTAATGATAACAATTTTCAACACATTTTAAGAATAAAATTTAATGAGTACAATTATTATCTTTGAAACATTGTGATGTCATATGGCAGCAATAATGCCATATTCCATTTACTCTCATGATTTCAATTTCATTTAAGAGTTTTAATTTCAAACGGTTAAAATGCATTTAGGTCAAGCTTAGATATTTCAATAAAATAGCAAAAACTTGAGCAAACAGCGTCGAGTGGTGCAAACTGAAAATTCAATAAAAGATTTATTAAAAAATTCAAATTTTGTCTATTCAAACTATTAAAACAATACATCTACAAAATTTGCTTGTTCTTGCTAAATTTGGCGTATATTGATTTTACGTTATTTAGAACACAATACCCGAGGTTTTTTTCGATTTTAATTTCCTTTGGTTTATTTTTTATGGTACTGTCATATATAGAAGCGTGTGATATGTAGCAAGCAAACGATTTATTGACTGCTATATAAGATGAATATTTTATACCATTTCCACTCCGGTAATTTAAACATGAAAATGTGCCATGGTCTAAGCCAATCACAGTTCATCCCTCTGTCATTAGACGTCGTTTATGAATACAACGTAAATACTGCTTTTGTTCGATGCACAATAGCGAAAAACTATCAACTTGATCGAAACTTGACTGCTAAACATGTAAGGCCGAAGAAAACACATAGTCTCTTCGTCCGATGGAGACTTTAAAGCTTCTCCACTCTCACTGAAATTGCAGAAGGTAATGTGGAAATTCTAGCTTTTCGAGAGCTTGCTTCGTTGGACAGATTATCGTGATGCTAGCAGAGTGTGCAATAGTAGGAAATCTAGCGGACTCGTTGCGACAGCAAAGTTTGGACGATTTCAGGGATTTGGAAGTACTTGAATCGCTCGCTCACTGCGGGAAACGCGCCAACTTTTCGCCGAAATTTTCGCGCGGGGAGACATCTTGTTCTACATTCATTTTGGAGGCAGAAAGTTCGCAAGAGCATCAAAGGGAGTGCAAAAACTTGAGAAACAAATCCAAACCGTTAGCCAACCAAAAAATCCACGTAACATCTAAGGAGACCGATTTGAAATTACAATCAACTCTTCCGGAACTACTGACAAAACCCAAAATGAAATCGACGGGACTTTTAAACGTGGACTTAAAGCGAGAAATGTTGAGCTCGAGCGAAGAAGAACTCAGTGAGCTGTATGTTAAAAATAAAGTTTGTATGCATGGTAACGAGAATATCCAGTATTTAATGGCCCCTGGTTGCCACTTTGAGGCCCGAGTTAAGACAGACGAGCAGCAGTCATCTGGAACAGGTCAACACAAAGATGTAATTCATCGAAAGAGGTACAAAAAACCCGAAGAAGGCAAAACTAGAATAGTCAAAAAAATCAAACTCTCGCGACCTTCTTTGGACTTGGATAAGATGCAAGCTACGCGATTACGGTGCGATAAAAAATTTGTTCTAAAAAATGGTAATATTTTTGCTCCAGTCGATGCAAACTAAGTGAGAATTTAAAGCCTCGAGGTGTTAACTTTGTTAAAAGAGCTAAAGCTCCCTGGAATATTCATGAAATCATGACTTTATATCCATTTATGGACACGAAAACAGTTAAATATACTGACAATTTGATTAAGTCACTTTGGACAGAATCAACTTTCTAGATACTTACGCTTTAATATTCTGTTGGATAAAGCATCGAAGCGCACACGAAATTAAAACAATATTTCATCTATATAACATATGATTTTATCTGTTAACTCTAATTATTGCATGAATAGAGTTTAGAATGAGGACACATTTACACCAATACATTTCTCGTTGTAAAAAAAAATTAATTAAAGCGACATAGTTGCGGACTAAAATTGAAAACATAGTTGGTTTTTCAAAACACCAAATTGTTGTCGCAGCGATAGAATTTTGTCACGGTGACTTGCCGCATGAAATCCAACCCAACCAGTGCACACTGAAGCGACTTGTCACGGTAACAAGTTTTTAGAGTTTATTGTTTTACTTTCGGTGTGAAAATTACAATTTCAAATTCATCGTGCGGCTGAGGACATGGCTTCAGTTTCGGTTTTGTGAGACCACTAAAGTAAACCTTAAAGTAAAGATAAACTTCACTAAATGCCAAAGGCCAAATTAAAATTGAAATGACAAAGAAATGGCAGGGAATGGCTGGCTACAAACATGAGAGTAGAACAAAAGAGATGGAACTATTTCAGCGTGGAATTATGCATAACCTGTTTATAAGAACATATAGTTTATAGATTAACTATGATTAGAACAATCTTGCTCTATTTGAGAATGGTCCATTTTCGAATTCTCTTTTACATAGACTTAGCTAGCGTCATTTGTTCGCGTAAAATATTCAAAAATTGTCTTTTTCACGCATGTAGACACCACATTTGCAAGGGCCGTTGCTAAGCAAAAGAATACACTACACGCCTTTAATTTGAGGGTAAAGCTGTTCAAAAAAGAATTCGAAATTAGACCATTGCACGAGCAATCAACCAATTAGTATTTTATATATATATCTATCTCTAATGCTAGCAGACACTGCTGCTGGCAGGGAAAGTTTTTCGTCTTTATTGCTCATTTTTCTTTTGTTGTCTTTCTTTTTCTAATAATTTTATTTTGTTTATTTATTTTTGTTAAAACCAATAAAATACCATATTGAATGCACATAACGGTATCTTTCATTTCAAAAATTCCCATTTTGTGAAAGAAGTAAAACTATCCGTACTTATTCAATTAAGTATACAAGATCAGATAAGTATAACTTCAAACTTAGTCGATCAAATGGATAAGAACATGACGTCATATTTGTGCATTAAAATCGCTCAAGACGGCACTTTATTTTTAACAATTAAAATTGTAAAATTGATTATAGATGAGGGGTGGATGAAAATGGAGCCAGGAGTCCACAAGATAAAAGTTATCCACAGCATGGGATTTTATAGAATATAACCGCTGTGTGGGATGGTGCTATATAAGCTTTTTGCAACCAGCCGCTGCATTAAGAGTAGTCGCGCCGACCGCTCGGGGCCTCGAGGTCAAATGACAGAAGATCAGAACTTCGCCGTCTTTTACAGTTAATCAGCAAATCGCTTGAGTAAACTATCGAAAATATACACTGCAAAATTGTTGAATTCCTCTCTCAGATGAGCTGATTTCGTGGCATTTTTACGATTGCGTGACGGTTTGACTGCGTTACAACAGTTACGTGAAAGGGTTGGATGACCGTGACGGTTCCATATAATCCAATTTTCTTTCGATCACTTGCGGCCGTTCTCGATCGTTCTCAATTATGTAAAACCAGGCTTAACACAAAGACTTACTGGCAGACATAAGTCAATAGTTCCATATATCTTCTGTTATGGGATCCCTGTGGTTTTAATTCGATATTTTGATAACAAAACGTTTTATACGTCGTTTGTGTTTTGATTTGCATTGCATTGGTGAGAACGAGTGTGAATTCTTCTTGACATATTAGCCCGAGTGCTCAAAAATAGATTCGTGCAGGAGCGTTTATGATACGATGCATGCCCGAGTGTTTATACGATACATGCCCGAGTGTTTATAACACGATGCATGCCCGAGTGTTTATAATATGGTGCATGCCCGAGTATTTATTATACGATGCTTGCCCGAGTATTTATAATACGATGCATGCCCGAGTGCTTATAACACGATGCATGCCCGAGTGTTTATAATACGATACATGTCCGAGTGTTTATAATACGATACATGCCCGAGTGTTTATAATACGATACATGCCCGAGTGTTTAAAATACGATACATGCCCGAGTGTTTATAATACGATACATGCCCGAGTGTTTAAAATACGATACATGCCCGATTTTTTATGATACGATACATGCCCGAGTGTTTATAATACGATGCATCCCCGAGTGTTTATAATACGATACATGCCCGAGTGTTTATAATACGATGCATACCCGAGTGTTTATAATACGATACATGCCCGAGTGTTTATAATACGATACATGCCCGAGTGTTTATGATACGATACATGCCCGAGTGCCTATAAAAACGAAAATTATAAATATGTAATCCATAGCACGTAGAAAGATGTGTATACATACAACCCCGTGCGTTGTTAGGTGTGTACAAGCCCGAACAAGCGCATGAAATTAAAGGAGCCATCTCAACCACTATGCTTTGTGCGCCTCTGTTATTGTTTACATTTGTGTAAAATCACAAATCTACAAAATGTATTCAAAAATCAATCAATAACCAATAAGGAGCTCTAAAAAATTCACTTGTATGGCGTGAGTGAGACAATGTGCAGTATTCGAAGAGATTTTATTTCTCTAGCGGCCATTTTCGGTCATCTCGAAAATGGCCGCTCTCATCATATAATAGACCACAGGCCCGCAAATCATCATGGCTGAGACGATTTCTTACGATTGCGTGATGGTGTGACTGCGTGATGACAGTTAAGTGAAAGGGTTGCGTGACAGAAAGTGCTTGTGTGACAATGTTTCGTACTTTAGATCACTTTACGGCCACGCATTATGTCACGTTTAAAAAAAGAAAAGTAAATAATGTCTAAAACTGGAACCAACCTTAATTTTTAATGGAAACAAAAAATGAAAAAAAAAATTTTTTTTCTAATTTTACATGTGCAATTTCATTTTAACGATATTCAAATCTATTCATGTATTACAGTAAATACCTAAAAAATAGCCGTATTTCACTAGAGCATTATATATACTTCTTCGTAATATTCAAAAACTGAGATAAAAATTTTAATTTTGATTAAATTTGATTGGTCATTCAATTTTAACAGCCACGCAAGCGCGAACAACCGGCAACACAAATAAACTCAAGCTAGATGTTTGTGACCGTTTTAGCAGTAGAAAATATATAGAATATTATAAAACTTATGTCTGTACTTGTGTATCGCTATTTTCTTTACCTTCCTAGAGATTTTCAGCCAATTTGAAGCAATAGTTAGGAAATTATTTAATGTTTCGCGCTACGTCACACACGGCTGCCAACGGTCGACAGAATTTCTCTTCTAGCTCGTCGAAAATCACAAATTAACCTAAAACCCCTTCGGATTATGTTTATTCGATAAATAATCATTACACTATATGAATTTTGTTCCAAAACTTCCACAATATCAATAGGAAAAATCCATTTTCATTGACGATATATATTGCCGTATGTTGATCGATGCTGTATATCGATTCCATCAGGATTACAACGGATTTTAGTTTTAAATATCAGCTGTGACATAATCTCGATTCCCCATTGGTCGATTTGTACATTGGCAGTAAAGGCGCATGCGCAGCCGAAAGTCCAAGATATCTTGGACTTTTCAGTGGATTCAACCTCGTCCCCAGGGCCCCTCTTCTTCGCTATTGACAAGATGGCGGACGCTCGAAGAAAGACCCTGGCAAACAGTGGTTTGTCACGTGGTCAAATACTCCAAGATTTTTGGAGTATTTATTGTCACGTGATTTTTGGCCAAAATGGCGGTGCAGTATTTTGAAAATGTTCGTGAGAGAGGACTATGGAAAATTCAAGTTGATTTAAAAGAGAACGGTAAAAACCCAAGTAACCATATCAAAAACTGAAACTAAATGGTCATCAAAGCCGTGTTTAGCTAGCGTTGCTTCGCTTGGATTATTTTTCAGCGATGTTTTTGATCCGATGGAAAAAGTTGGTCACACAAGATATGATCGAGGGATACAAAAACATTTTAATGGATCTTCGTAATCAGGTTTAAGGCTGTAGTATTAGCTATAAAATTATGTGCTTAAACGATTTAAATTACGATCATTACTCATCAGATACTTTATAAATCTATCAATTCATATAATATCTTTCATGATTCCTTAGTACTTGCCTCAGATGTCAATTATCATAATACAAGATTCTCTTCTTATAACAATTTCTATAGACAAAATGTACGTACAAACTATAGTAAAACGACATAATTATCAATTCACTAGCTCCAAAGTCTGGGAGACACTACCCAGCTCATTCAAACGCCTTCCTTATGCATCCTTGAAGCGGATGTATAAGGAATATTTGATAAACAATGAACAGTAATAAAATATACTACAAATAGATACATTATATTTTTGTTATTATTGTTATCTTACAAAATTATTATTGTTGTTGTTTTTTTTCTTTTCTTTGTTTAGTTTTTCCTTTGACCCTTAAATGAAAATTACGGCAGCCAACTCGAATTAAGCATTGCTCCTTTGGCTGCCGTACACTATGTAATTCAATATCACTGTCAATATCACAAAATATTTATCTGAATGTATTATATATAATCATAAATGTTGTAAAATTATGTAAATAGTGTAAATAAAATTGAAATTGAAATTGAAATGTATAGATGTATATGCTAGAATATTTTCTTATATTTTTCCCCCGGGCCTGCGGAGTAATTAAACTATAAACTGTTACCGGACATATATCTGTAAACTGAAAATGATAAAAACTTGTAATACTGAAGAACATGATTGATTTATTTTTTGATTGGTAGTGTTTTAAACGGTTTAATATATTTGAAATTACTCGTGCAATACCGCATCAACTGGCCATCGTCTGACAGCTGGTAAAATAACAATGAAAACTTAAATATGTTTATATGGTTATGATGTGTTCGTTAGTTTTTCATTGTCTACTTAAAATTGATGTAATAAAAGGCATTCCGCCATCTTGCGAGAAGATGGGCACTGGGAACGAGGTTGCAATGGATTATGCCAGATTCCTTGTTTCGAGCCGCTGGCCGAAGTAACGAGGACTCGGGGTACGAGATTGTTTGGTCAATCTCGCACCCCGAGTCCTCGTTACTTCGGCCAGCGGCTCGAAACAAGGACTCTGGCATAATCCACTGAAAAGTCCAAGATATCTTGGACTTTCGGCTGCGCATGCGCCTTTACTGCCAATGTACAAACCGACCAATGGGGAATGGAGATTATGACACAGCTGATATTTAAAAATAAAATCCGTTGTAATCCTGATGAAATCGACATCCAGCATCTATCAACATACGGCGATATCGTCAATGAAAATGTTTTTTTCCTAGTGATATTGTGGAAGTTTTGGAACAAAATTCATAGATTGTAATGATTATTTATTGGGTAGACATAATCCGAAGGGGTTTTAGGTTAATTTGTGATTTTCGACGAGCTAGAAGAGAAATTCTGTTGGCCGTTGGCAGCCGTGTGTGACGAAGGGCGAAACATTAAATATTTTCCTAACTATTGCCTCAAATTGGCTGAAATTCTCTTGGAGGGTAATGTAAATAGCAATACACAAGTACAAGTCCTTATTTACATGGCAGGATTATTAAGGCAGTTTTCGACAACTTTGAACTTGTTATGGCGTTTTTTTCGACAATATCCCGTGAATCCAATAAATCTAGCTTGGTTTGGTCGGTGTTTGCTTCGAAGAATTTTTTTAATTTTCCCCAAATGTTTGCGTGTTAACATGGTGTAAACAAGGTAAATCAAAGTTATACTGCTAGCAAGACATTTATAGACATTAGTAAGTGTTTTTGTGTATACATTTTCGAGTAAATTTAATTGAAAATCTATGTCATGGTTTGTTTCTTTTCGCATATTTATCGATGTTGCTGACTCGCACATAAAATACTTGGATCCGTTAAGGACAAAAAAAACTATTAACAGTGAAACATTTGATGGATAAAACACATGTTCGTGATATTTTACTTTGTTTTTCGCTTTAATATTATCATGAATATTGCATGTCAAAATGCACTAAATAATGTGCAAGTTTTCAATTATATAATTCAATGTATTTTCCGATTCCTTCTATAATTATAATCAAGAAGTGTTTTGAAATATCACTCATAAATTGCATACACGAGTAAGACATAACATGAGAACCGCAAGAATGACGACAATGAATAACAATCATATCAAGGTTAAACACGATAAACACTCCATCAGAGCGTCTAGTTTTATCCATATAAGACATGAAATATAATACACCCTTTCCGAGAAACTTTGTCATCCGTGTAGCCTGCGATGCCGGCGGTCTGCGGTTTGCCGGGAGAGAAGTGAGGAAAGACCGCCTGCCCGAAAACCCTGGGATTTTCGTTGCCGCCTACTATACTGTTTATCATGCTGTGACGGACCGCCCACTTTGAATATCCAATAAGAATCGAGCATCAACGAGCTGCAACATGATATGTTTTATCAAGCGTAGCGCCAAAACAAACTTTTTTTCCTTAAAAATAGATATTTAAAGTTAGAGTGAACCTTATTTTAGTAACTTCACCTATTTCGGGTAAGATTTAACTTAAGAAAATGAGCAATGCATGAGCAACAACTAAAGTCTATGTAAGCTAAGTTCGATCGCTCAAAAAGTCCTTATTCTTGTTGTAATTTTACAAAATTCGCTTTCGTTTAGACAGCCAAGCATCAAATTAACAAAGTACTCACCTCTTTCCACTCCAAGTTTCCACTGTGTGTGACTCGTCAACAACTACCAGGGAAACATCTAGTCGGCATTCTTTTAAAACTTTGATAAACTTCGGTTCCAACGCCTGTTCTGCTGACGAGTACACAAACTGCGGAGGATTCTCGATAATAAACTGCAGCGACTCTCCTGATAATTCCTCCGCGCTGCAGCCAATTGACTCTAACTCGTTCAACTGATCAGCGCACAATAAGACTTTTGAGCGGCGAAATCACGATAACAGTTGAAGTGTTTCTTGCAAGACCAAACAAGGTAAATATGAGACTCTTCCCGAATCCTGTAGGAAGAACAGCCAGAACATCTCTTCCTTGAAGGAGATTCAAAACAGATTTCTTTTGCTCTTCTTTAAGAGTGAGGTTTCGATTTCGATTTCTTAAATATAGCAGAGCTTTCTCTAAAAGAGCTTCGTTTGTAATCGACGCCATCTTCGATACAACTTGACGAGAGAAAAGGTGACAGGACGTGACATTGACTATTTTGATTGACACCGGTTTAGCCAATCAGAAGTCTCCGTCCTCCAGCGGACGGGCGACCCAAAATCCCAGGGTTTTCGGGCAGGCGGTCTTTCCTCACTTCTCTCCCGGCAAACCGCAGACCGCCGGCATCGCAGGCTATCATCCGTGAAGCTAAACTCAGATGAACAAATATCGCAGAGGATCATGGGGTGATAGATGTTTCTATCACATGGTCATTTTTGCACGCGGGAATTTTCAGACCAATGCTAGAATGGCCGATCGAAGTGAGCGAAGATTAAACGTTATGTTAAAAAATTACATTCTCTTTCGCAAGTCATCACTCAGAGCTCGTGGCATGACTGTTTACATTAAGAAATGTTGAGCATCCCATGATCCCCTGCGATATTTGCTCATCTGAGTTAAGCTTCACGGATGACAACGTTTCTCGGAAAGGGTGTATCAACTCACTGTGTGCGTGACGACGTCAAGCTGTGAAAGGTCCGAGTGCCAGGCCGGTTTATAGTCAAAACTTATCAAAAGTCGTCACAAAAATTACCGAGCTGAACTCACTCCAAGCTTATGTTTGAATCTTAAACTATGAATAACAAAGGTTTTGACTCAGTTTTCGACGAAAAGGATGGCAATAAAGGCGTTGATATCGCAGGAGAAGCTAAAGTTCGACCAAAGAGCAAGTCGAGCAAGAGCAAATTCCATCCAAAATGGTCGTCAGTAGTACTTAAATCTTCATCTTCAGAAATGTGTGAGTTAAGTAAGAAGCCAAAAGCTGCAGTTACAGATGTCCACGATGCTGTTCGAGAAGGGACTTTCGATTTATTGGAGCAAGCGATTTCAAAAGCGAAGAAAAATCGATCTTTGGATAACCTCGACGACATCGGGCTCTCGAACTTGCACCATGCCGTAAGGTACAACAGAGTCGAGGCGGTCGCTTCGTTGTTGAAACACGGTGCACAAGTTAATATTCTCACTCGAGATGAAAAAAACACACCACTTCACATATCTTCGCGGTAAGTACTTTATTTTAAACTTATTTTGATTGAAAATTATTAATCGATTGATAGAAAAACGCCGCTTGTCAGGGGCGGATTAAAAGGCCACGGCCCCCCGTTTTGTCGAATAAAAAAAATAATTTTAATTTTTTTTTAATTAAAAAAAAAATGACGTAGATTCAAAAATCACATTGTAATCACAACTGTTTGTTTTTATTTTGACGGCTTTTCATTGCCAGAATCCAACTCCAAAATTGAATCTTTTTTCGCATAAATTAGGATAAATATAAAATTTAACTATAATGCTAAGGTTAAGGGTCGTCATTAGTTTTTGCAAGCACAATTTTTTATTACATTGTTAGATAAAAAATACTTTATGTGATCCATATAAAATCTATAGCATGCGACTTTTCAAAGACGTAACATAAAAACGCAAGGAATTTTTCCGTGATGTTTTCGATGGCAGTTGGTAAATAAAACATTTTGTTAAAAATACAAAAAACAAATCGCATAAAAGATAACATCGGACATCAAAATTTATGCTAGCCTGATTTTCAGACGGGGCCTGGGGCCTGGGCTTCACTCCACCCCCAAACACTTTAATGATTTTAATGATTCTTTGTGGTGTTTTGTTCAAACAAGAAATAAAACAATCCGCAATTTTCCATATAGTAAAAGAAATCAATAGCACTGTCCTTGGAGCAGCTGATGGGGTGCAAAAATTACTTGTTTTTGCTATAAAACTGGAATTAAAAATGAATTGAAACATTGTGAACTTTCGGAAGTAACTCAAAATAAAAATGTACAACATACTTTTCAAACGTCAGTAGCTTAGTATTACAATTATATTTTTTCGAATATGACCATTTAAGGGTCCTGACTACTTTAGAACAACAACGACGCTTGAAACCTGTGCTCGCGAACAAGTTACCGCTGAGAACGCCGCGCGCGCCAAATCCCTCAAAAGACAACATAAGAATACAACACAAGGAGACTTCGAAAATTATACTTCAACCAGCCAAAACCCTCATTTTTTGCGCGGGACTCTATATTTTTCCTCATTTTTTCTGAAAGATTTTGCAAAAATCTTTCTTTTGGCAAGATTTGAAAAAATCCTGATGACTTTTCAACATTACACGTGATGGTAAGTGGTTTAGGGTTTCACTTTTCAAAGCGATTTTAAGTCAAAGACGAAAACAAAACTGTAAATTTTCGCAAAATTTTAAAACATCTATAATTTATTTTCCCATATTTGTGTAAAATAACGTGTGGTTGAGATTGCCTGTAAAAACTACGTCAATAGCTTTATTAGTTTTTGAGTGATAAATTTGTTTGTGAAAAATGCATTTTTCGTCATTTGTTCTTCAAAAATGTCAAAACATGGTTCCGTTCAAACATTTTTATCTCGAAAACGGGCTCGGGACCATATAGATTTCTATCCATTTTTCGATTAATTGATCAATTCTCTATAAAATATCTTTCTAAGAAAAAATTGTGATGACTTTTTGCTTAAGTAATCAGGCCCCTTAACATCTTTTTAATTGCATTCTCAATTATCCAAAAACATAATAGAAAATCAATTTTGCTCTCTCAAGTTTTTCTTCTGTCAAAAAACTATAAAGGTGCTGGCATAAAATGTTTTTCTTAGTAACCAAATTATTGTTCATAGTTCATGTCTTATATGGATAAAACTAGACGCTCTGATGGAGTGTTTACTCGTGCCCTTGATGGCCTTGTTATTCATTGTCGTCATTCTTGTCATTGTTATGTCTTACTCGTGTGTTCAATTTATGAGTGATATTTCAAAACACTGATTATAATTAAAAAAGGAATCGGAAAATACATTGAATTATATCATTGAAAACTTGTACATTATTAAGTGCATTTTCACATGCAATATTCATGATAATATTAAAGCGAAAAACAAAGTAAAATATCACGAACATGTGTTTTATCCATCAAATGTTTCATGCATGAAAATGAGCTGTACTTTTAATAGTTTTGTTTTTTTGTTTTTTTGTCCTTTACCGATCCAAGTGTTTTATGTGCGAGTCAGCAACATCGATAAATATGCGAAAAGAAACAAACCATGACATAGATTTTCAATTAAATTTACTCAAAAATGTATACACAATTAAAAACACTTACTGATGTCTATAAACGTCTTGCTAGCAGTATAACTTTGATTTACCTTGTTTACACCATGTTAACACGCAAACATTTGGGAAAAATTAAAAGATTTCTTCGAAGCAAACACCGACCAAACCAAGCTAGATTTGTTGGATTCACGGGATTGCCGACAAAAACGCCATAACAAGTTCAAAGTTGTCGAAAACTGCCTTAATAATCCTGCTATGTAAATAAGTACTCTTTTCTCTACAATAATTGAGCTTTTTGGTTATCGGCAACGAGTAATAAGAGGTAAAAAACAGAGTTTGCTTTGCCAATTCCTCTCAAAACAACGACCAGAGATCGAATGCCGCGTGGAGGATAATGACCAGTGCGCATGCACGGCGTTTTTTAGACTAAAAGGCTGATGGAACAACGTTTGTTTTCCCACATTGAAGGCCAAAAAAATATTTGGAGGGAGTTCCTTGTTTTGATAATTAAATCCTCAAAGTAAATGGTGAAGCGAGTATACTTTTCCAGGGTGGTAATAGTGACATCACATGTTCGACTTGGAATTACTCGCTGCATTTTAAGACTCGTGCCGGCGTAGGCTGGGCACAAGTAATCAAATTGTAAATATGAATTGCGATGATCCGTGAAAGTTGACTATAAGATTTTAATCAGGCTCTTGAAATGCCATGTCATCTAAAACAATTAACTCTAAAGGACCTTAGAGTTTTTTTGTTTTATTATTATTATTATTTGTTTGTTATATGTTGAGAAGAAAACGTCTAGAGAAACACATCTCGCGTGTTTCTACTTACTGAAAGCAAATGTATTATAAAATACCGTTCTGTTTGTAATTTTATCATAAAAATCTGTGTTTGTGACTATTAAATCAATAATAATTTAGAAAAACTGTAAAGCAGAAGTCGAAAATAGAATTTTTTTCACTTCAAATTAATGATTCATTCATTCACTTATTTGTCTGTTCGTTCGTTCGTTCCTTCGTTCGTTCGTTCGTTCGTGTTACTGTTCCCTGTTCTCTTACTGTTCCCTGTTTTGTGATCGTCATCTGGCTTTGCAATGTACAACATCATGGAGTTTGACTCATAATTTATTCATGAATTCAATTATTTATCAAAACAATTTATTTATTCACTCATTAACTCATTGGTATGTTGCACATTATTATTACTCTCCTCCTCTAGATATGGCTGGCTTGACTCCACAAAACTGCTCCTCGAGCATGGTGCCAATCCAAACATTTGCAACGTCAATGGAGTTACACCTCTTCACCTTGCATGTAGGCGTGGTAACAAGGAGGTAGTTTCTACATTGTTAGATAATACAAGAATTCAAGTGAATATCCCTGATAAGTCGCTAATGATACCCCTTCACGTGGCTGCCACACAGGGTGATGGTGAACTATGTCAAATGTTGATGGACAAAGGTGCAGACTACCAAGCCAAGGCTGCTGACAAGATGACACCGTTACTTGCTGCCGTAGCCAATGGGAATCAAGCAGCTGCTGATGCAATATTCTCAAAAGGTTGGTGGACTTGGTAATTGCCGGGAATTGTTTAGAATATGTGCTTGTTTGTTCGATGGTAAATTGATCGAAGAGTTTGTTAATTGATTGATTGATTAATTGATTGGTTGATTGATTGATTGATTGATTGATTGATTGATTGATTGATTGATTAGTTGGTTGGTTAACTGGTTGGTTGGTTAACTGGTTGCTTGGTTAATTGGTTGGTTGCTTGCCTGCCTGCTTGCCTGCTTGCCTGCTTGCCTGCTTGCCTGCTTGCCTGCTTGCCTGCTTGCCTGCTTGCCTGCTTGCCTGCTTGCCTGCTTGCCTGCTTGCCTGCTTGCCTGCTTGCCTGCTTGCCTGCTTGCCTGCTTGCCTGCTTGCCTGCTTGCCTGCTTGCCTGCTTGCCTGCTTGCCTGCCTGCTTGCCTGCTTGCCTGCTTGCCTGCTTGCCTGCTTGCCTGCTTGCCTGCTTGCCTGCTTGCCTGCTTGCCTGCTTGCCTGCTTGCCTGCTTCAAACCTCTACCCCTCAGCTTACGCGACTGATTGCTGTCTCGAGCATTTCAAAGTTGTCTAACAACCTGTTGTTGAATAATTTCTTCAGTTGTAGAAGTATCGGAGAATGACGTGTCGTTCATCACAAAAGATCGTGACATCGATAGTAACACCATCCTCCATCTGGCCGCGTTGACGAATAACCTAAAGATAGCCAAGAAAATTGTCTTGTATGAGAGGAATGTCAACATACCGACCAACAATTTCGTGACGCCTCTTCACGTTGCAGCTGGAAAAGGACATCTTGAAATGGTGGAATTACTGGTGGAAAATGGTGCTCATATTTATACAAAGTCATTCGATGGAAGGACAGCCTTGCATAAGTAAGTTAAGAACAGTTTCAAACGTTTAATCAAAGATTGAAAGATTGAAAACGATAAACTGTGTGATGATGATCATGATGATCGATGATGGCGATGATGATAATGATGATGATGATCGATGATGATGATCGATGATGGTGATGATGATGATGATGACGATGATGATAATGATGATGATGATCGATGATGGTGATGATGATGATGATAATGATGATGATAATAAAGATGATGATGATCGATGATGGTGATGATGATGATGATAATGATGATGATGATCGATGATGGCGATGATGATGATGACGATGACGATAATGATAATGATTATGATGGTCGATGATGATGATGATGATGATTCACAAAAATGTAAATAAAATAAAACTGTTCAAACGGTTTATCAAAGATGAAGTTGATGGTGGTGGTGATGTTGATGATGATTCACTAAAATGTAAATAAATGATAAAAGAAACTGTTTAAACGTTTTATCAAAGATTTAAAGATTGAAAGCGATATACTGTGATGATGATGATGATTATGATGACCAACGAACATGTAGATGAAATAAAAATAAAATGAATATTTTACACATCTCATCCACATAGTGGTTATTCTTGAGATGCATGCTCACACTCGCTACCCATGCATTAATCATTTTACACATCTCGTCTACATAGTGGTTATTGTTAAGATGGACACTCACACTCACTACCCCTACATTAATTATTGGACACTCATCTTCTCATACATATTGGTCATGCATTTCTTTTAGAGCTGCATCGTTTGGTTATAACAACATCATCTCATTCCTGATAAACAAAGGAGCTGTAGTCGATGCTGGCGACTACATTAATAAAACACCATTTCTTGTAGCTGTAGAATCAGGACAAACGGATAGTGCCTTACTGCTCCTGTCGAAAGGTATTCAATAGCAAATGAATGAATGAATGAATGAATGAATGAATGAATGAATGAATGAATGAATGAATGAATGAATGAATGGATGAATGAATGAATGAATGAATGAATGAAATAACAGATAAATAATCACCTAGTGGTTATTCTTTTAAGAATAAAAAAAGCTCACACTCACTACCTCTACATTCTATTTTTCCAAATAACGACTCACTTGTTGAATTTCTGAAAGGCGCCAACATCAATGCTTATGATGCAATGGTCAAGAATTGCCTTCATCTCGCCATTGCAAATGACCATCTGGATACGTTGAAAGTTATCCTCGAAGAACCTGGTTGTATAGAGAATCTCAATAGTCCTGATATACAAGAACGCGTCCCTCTGCACTATGCTGCAATGTGCACAAATATTAAGGTACAAATTTCATGTTAGACTCGTTTGAATGGGAAACAGTACCGTATTGTGTTGTAACCGTAGTTTCTAAGAAAACATTCAAATTTTTCAAATGAAATAATGTAACTTAACAAACGTTTTCAAGAATAGCTCAGTTATTTTCAAAGATCTTAAGATGACATGATTAGTGTGTTATTAATTTTTCCAGGTTCTTCATGCAGTTCTCGCCAAACAAACACGATTCGCTTTTCAAGACGAAAACCAACAAACCCCAATGTACCTTGCGGCCGAGGCTGGCCGAGTAGGTCATGTTGAGGCACTGGGTCAAGCTGGTTCACCTATAAATGAGAGAGATGATGAAGGAAAAACAGCTTTACACGCCGCTGCAGCCAGAGGACACAAGTATGTGAACTATAGTCTGTCTGTCTGTCTGTCTGTCTGTCTGTCTGTCTGTCTGTCTGTCTGTCTGTCTGTCTGTCTGTCTGTCTGTCTGTCTGTCTGTCTGTCTGTCTGTCTGTCTGTCTGCCGTGTCTGCCTGCCTGCCTAGCTGGCTTGTGTTATATGCCAATTAGGCACAAAAATAGTTACTTTATCGAAAAGATTGTCTTCAACTTCTCACACTTTGTGTAATGCGGTAGTTCAAGGCACAAACCATGCAACCAATATTTACTTTATTTAACCATTTTTTGATATGCATCGATTCCTTTTCGTTTGTTTTCTAGGAAAGTTTGTCTAAAACTGCTAAAACTAGGAGCAGATATCAACTACCGCGACAACAACCGATCAACTCCTCTCATGTGGGCATCAAAACAAGACCACTGTAAAACATGCGAGGCTCTCCTTGACAGCGGAGCACGTATCGATGACGTCAATAATCATGGCGGGACCGCTTTACTTGAAGCAATTCGATACAATCACGTGCATGTGGTAGACATGTTATTGGACGCTGGCGCTTCGATATTGTTACGTAACAACGACAACATGGGAGTGATTGACGTAGCTGTAAGATGGGGCTCGAACGAAGCAGCTATGGCGATTTGTAAGCACCCTAGGTAATGTCCTCTATTTATTATCCTTATATTATTTTTTTATCTATTTATATATTTTTTTAAAACATCTTATTTCTTATCTACAGAGGTTCTCCGGGCTTGAAAAAATTATAATAAAAACTAAATAAAAAATGCAAATGCGATGTGGGTTCGGCTCATAATAAATTTAGATTGGAAAAATCATATAAAAAATTATGCGTTTGCTGTTTCTTTTTTGCGATATCGTATTACATTCTTTCATATTCATTCATATCTTAACGTATCGTCGTATCGTACTGTATCGTGTCGTATTATATCGTATCGTGCTGTATCGTATCGTATTTTATTCCATAGATACTGAGATTTACGCACGGAAATTCCATTTAGTAAATATTCGTTTGCTCACTGCTCTCAGCCAATCAGAGACGCGAACGATGTTTCTCACTAGTGAAAATTCATCGTTCGCGCTCCTGATTGGACGTGCAATGTAAACTCACTAGTGAGTGAAAATCGTACGTGCAATCAGAAGTGCGAATGGTCAAAGCTCACTGTCAACAAACTTTCAGGCGGCTTTGCTATTCCAGAGCGAAAATGACTGCTCAACAATGCAGGTTTAGGTGCTTCACCATAAAAAAATAGCCAATTAAAAAAACCTTTAGAATTGCAAACGAAGCAAAATAAGAACGATGATGGTGAAGAATACTTTTTTTGTGAATAATTCTGCCGTCTAAAACACAAATCGAGAAAAAACAGCTGTGTGATTTCGCTGCCAAGACAACTCACTTATTCTAGTGCAAACGTCTGAAATATCTGCTACTTTCTAAAACTAAAAGATGCCAGGAGCTTGAAGGTACTCATCTGCTAAAGATATTGAATTTTTGAGTTAAGTTTTCATTGAGGAAACTTTGCCGATTGATCATGAAACGGCTGCTCTACAAAGCAACCAAACAACAATCCATTTTCAGAAGAAGAAAAAAAGCACAAAAAACACTGCTCTCACCCAGAAAAAAACAAAACATAAAAAACGTTAAGAACAATGCAACTTAATCACCAACAGTAGAAAGCCAGTCTGAATTGTCAAAAGGTACAAAAACGTTTTAATCAACTTTTATCAGTTGCATTCGAGCGAAGGCTAAGTATGTCTGCAAAGTCGCCCACGACGAATGTAAATTAACTTGTCTTATGAAAACAAAATGATATTATTATTATTAAAGATATTATTTCATCTTTGATTCTTTGGTGCATTATTTGTTCGGGTTGTTATTTTAGTTTGCTTCAATCTTTAATTTTTTTACCGGTACTAAGCTTTATTTTACATGTGGTCTTATGTCGTCCTGTCTCACTTTAGATTGCTGCTCTGATATGAGACAAAAATTGTCAAAAATTTCCATTTAAAAATCTCAGTATCTATGGAATAAATAAATTACACGATGGAAAATGCTTGTACGATTTTTATGCACTCGCTCGTACCTCGCTCGTTCGTTTTATGATACAAACAACTCGTGAATAAAATCCCGTACGTCGCACTTTTCATGAAATAACCTCTATGTATCGTATTATACCGTATAATCGTATCGTATTATATCGTATGGTAACTTCTTGTATCGCATTATACCGTATAATCGTATCGTATTATATCGTATGGTAACCATATCAATTTCCATCAATACCAAAAGACTACATCTCTAGCAAATAATCATGTATTTTCATTCATTCATTCATTCATTCATTCATTTATTCATGCATTCGTTCATTCATTCATTCATTCATGCATTCATTCATTCATTCATTCATTCATTCATGCATTAATTAATTAATTAATTAATTAATTAATTAATTCATCCTTTCATTTATTCATTCACTCATTCATTCATCCATTCATTCATTAATTCATTCATTTATTCATTCATTTATTTACTTTATTTACTATTTTAGTTTTTTTTTAGTTTTTTTTTTTTTGTTTTTTTTTCGCAATTCTAATCAATTGCTGTATACCTTCAGATGGCGAGAGGTTTTAGAAGACACTTCTGGTCCGTACCAGCACACACCAATGAAACAGCTAATAACTCATTTCCCTGAAGCAGCTAAAGTGGTCATGGACCAGTGTGTCTACCCTGTCAGTCAGACCAGCAGCACCCACCCTGACTATGCTGTACAATATGACTTCTACCTGCTAGACCCAGGACCGGACGACCCTGCTGCTTTAAAGGTAGCTTTCTATAAGACTATTTATTTATTGCAAACACTAATTGTGTTCAATAGTTGTCACTATTTAGTAGTAAATTTAAACAAAAGAAAACAATAGAATTAGCGCTATTTAGTGTTATTTATGTTGGGCACTTTTGGTGTGTGCACTCTATTGTGTTATGGGCGAGTGAGTGTGACAAATACTGACTAAATAGAGGGTTTTCACATAGCGAGCTATCCTATGCTAATGAGTCCTAAAAAATGCTAATGAGAATTGCACGTGGGAATGCACGCTTTGATTCACAAAGACAAAGGCAAGTTTGATCAACTGATTATCGTTAACGTAAACGCGATAATCAGCTGATTGAGTTTTCCTTTGTCTTTCTGCATCGTACAATGTACAGCGTACATTCCCACGTGCAATGCTCATTAGCATTTTTTAGTACTCATTAGCATACGATAGCTCGTTATGTGAAAACGACATAATAGCTGCAACTACAGTTTGTCAGTATTTAGTTGTTTTTATTTCATGTTTTTACTGCGCTCTACAGTCCTGATTAAACATAATATAGTACGATGTCACTGAATTAGTAGCACTGACATTCATTCACGATTCTCATATTTTGTAATTACAGGGCAATCGCTATTTTGGTCCCAAAACGATGGTTAAATCACAACGATCCGACCTCCTTTTGCATCCGCTTACACAAATGCTACTTGAAAAGAAATGGGCGACTATTGGTCGATTTCTTTACTCGCTCAACTTTGTAACTTATTTCATCTTCATCTTCTCGTACTCTGAATTCCTGATTTCGGAGAGGAAACAAATAAACTTTACACAGTGGAAAGACCAGAATAGTACTGGTTCGGCGTCGTCGTTGTACAATAAGAGTAATTTAAGTCAGTCCTTTCCAATATTTGTGATGTCGTTTGCTGTGTTTCATATGGTTAAAGAAATCGTACAGATGTTTTTTCAAGGGAAAATTTATTTTACTGAGGTACGAGTGTGGTGATGTTTTTAATTATTTCTCTCCAGTAAAATAGCTTAGTTTAGCTCATTACACTGGGGACTGACATAGTTATTTATCTATTTACTAAAGCCCTGGTTAAACGAGGCAACTTCGTTCGCGTACGCAAGTTTACACAATGTTACCTGGTTTTGCCTTTGTGTGGAAACATTGTTGCCGCATGAGCAAAAATATTTCTGAAACAACTGTTGCATTGTTGCCTCGTTTAGCCAGAGCTTAAGTGTGTGCAACAGTTGTCACTATTTCAGTAGTAATAAATAGCAATGTTTAAACAAAAGATAGCAATAGAATTATTAATTTGGTTTTCATGTCGCACACTTCTAGTGTTTTCACTCCGCTAAACTCACTTGAATCCCTCGATCATTTCTGTATGACAGTGTGGTAATGAAGACAAATTCGGCACGTTTTAAATTTCTACTTCGATATCTTATTCCACTATAAGAGCGTTTTCACATAGCGAACTATCAGTTTTAAAAACGAGTTTTAAAAATTGCTAATGAGAAGAGAAGCTCTACTAATGAACATTGCACGTGGGAATGTATGCTTTGATGCAAAAAAGGCAAAGTCACGTTGGAATAGATGATTATCGTGAAAGTTCTACTTTTCGTTGGAACAGCATGAAATGTTTGTTTTTTAAAACTTCTTTGATTCTGATTTTTTTCGTTATTTTTGCTTGTTTTACATCGTAATCTACATGTCCATGTGCATAAATCATTAGCTGATCGTGCTCCGCTGGCTCATTAGCATGTTTCACATCTCATTAGCATAAGATAGGTCGTTATGTGAAAACGCTATATTGGTGAAACAATACAGCTCCATGGCGTAGCGCACTTTCCCGCTTAAAATTACCACGGTAAACCCCAGAAAACCAGCTTTTTTGTAAGAGCTCGCTGACACAGACCCAGTAAATATAACCATTTGTAAAACTCACCAGATTTGCAAAATTTCCATTGCAGCTAAGTAATGCTCTAGAATGGACTCTTTACGGTACAGTTGTAGTATTCGTTGTCCCTTACGTGGCAAGCCCAAGTTGGGTCGATGAATTTTACGGCCAAATGAACGATCCAATTAACATGTGGATCATTGGGATCATTTCTATATTTCTTTGCTATGTGAACTTGGTTTTATTTCTGCGTCGTCTTTCTGTGTCTGGGCTATACATTACGATGCATATAGAGGTCATGAAGACGCTTCTTCGAGTGATGTTGGTGTTTTCTGTGTTCTTGATATCGTTTGATATCATTTTCTTTATTCTTTTCAAAGAACAGGTTGGTATCATTCATGATAATGGTGGTAGTGATGATGATGTTGATGATGATGGCGATTTGTTGGTGATGACAATGAATATGGTGATGATGATGATGATAATGGTGATGATGATGATAATGTATATATTGATGGCGTACGTACATACTCTTGACGATTATAATGTTAACATTTTATTCACATTTTCCAGGATGTCTTCAGATCGTTCGGATATTGTCTTATGAAGACGACCGTAATGATGTTGGGAGAAATCGATTTTTCTGACGTGTTTGTATCAACCATCGAAAGCACAACAGGAAATTCGAAACAGGCTAATCCTCAGAATCCCTTTCCCGAATTAGCTTTCGCCTTCTTATTTCTCTTTATATTTATAATGTGTATCGCATTAATGAATCTATTGGTGAGCAAATGCACACTGGGTTATATATTATTGTATTTTTCATCATCATCATCAACATTATTATCATCATCATCATTATCATCATCATCATTATCATCATCATTATTATCATCATTATTATCATCATCTTTATTATCATCATCACCATCATCGATCATCATCATTATTATCATCATCACTATTATCATCATCATCATTATCATCACCATTATCATCATCATCATTATCATCATCGTCATCATCATCATCGCCATCATCGATCATCATGATCATCATCACACAGTTTATCGTTTTCAATCTTTCAATCTTTGATAAAACGTTTGAAACTGTTCTTGACTTACTTATGCAAGGCTGTCCTTCCATCGAATGACTTTGTATAAATATGAGCACCATTTTCCACCAGTAATTCTGTCTGTCTGTCTGTCTGTCTGTCTGTCTTTTACTATACAGTACTTATATCGTACCATCAATCATAGGTCGGTCTTGCTGTTGGAGATATCGATAAAGTTCGGCGAGAAGCCACACTTAAAGGGCAGGCCATGCAGGTGGAGTTTGTTGGACAGTTAGAAAGCAAATATCCAAGAATCCTCACGCGATTAGTATACAAAAAGTTTATCGTTGATCACCCAAATAAAGTTGGGAGGTTTGCAAGGTATGTTGTGAATTCTGTTGATCGCAAGCTGAGTAGATGCTAGGGATTGTTACCATCACCGGCCTTTCTTTCTTTGTTGAGAATTCGATGGTATTTAGAGTGTTTTCAAAAATACATCCAAAGCCGCCACAAAACGACTGCAAGTAATCGCTAAATCCAAACCGCCGTAAAACTAGACCAAAACGATCTCATTTCAAAACAAACACAAGTTCAAATTATTACTCGTAATTGATAATCGATAATAGATAGAAATGGCATTAATAAAGTTGATTTTTTGGTGTGCTATTGCGAGAAAACAACGAACAAACAAGTTTGCATGACCAAAACTATCCCAAATTCAAGGTTTGGGCTTTTCCGACGAAAACGAACAAAAACTACCAACAGAAACGATTTTTCAAATCATGGCAGTATTTATATATTGCATTAAGTTACTTACATTTTCTTCATTTCCATTGATAATTTGTCCATTTACACATTTTTTCTTGAGAAAAACGTCGTGCTAACTTTCGCACACCGGCCGGCTCTGGCATCGACTGACAACATTTTCAAGGGTTTGTCAAGGTTTTCAGCCAATCAGCGCGCGAAAAATATCGTGATTAATTGATTTTATTTTTTTGAAAAAAAAAAACATTTTGTTCTAGTTCTTTAATTAAAAAAAGGCATATAATAAATGCCTTATTAACCGAGCTTGGTCGGTCCGGTACAGGAGAATCTTGACCTCGGTCGGGTCACTGTGTTCGGTCTGTACTTTTCGACATCGGTCATGATTCTCCTGTACAGACCGACCAAGCTCGGTTAATAAGACCTAATTATTATTATTATTATCATTTCAGAATTTTCAGTTTCTTTGCACGCTCAACTACTAGTTCTACTGACAGCCTGACAACTAATGATGACAATGACTCTTACAAAGAATTGAGACGTGATTTAACTAAAACCAAGAAGCGAGTTAAGTCAATGATGGTCGTTCTAGAAGCACAAAATAAACTACTGAAGAATTTGTCGAAGAAAATCGATCCATCGAGTTTTCAAGGAGATGATTTGAGTGATGTTGAAGATGTGATCTCTCCACAAAGATCGCTCGATGATTTTGCGACCCCTGCGTCTGATAATCAAAAAGACGTAATTTCGTCTCTATAACGTTAAATAGATAGGATCATGGATCACAAAAAATTAGGATCAGTGATCACAGCCTTAGGATATGGGGTCATGGAGTTACACACCCCGATATTACAGACATCCCATGAATGATAGTGAGTCAGAAGACAGCGAGGAATAAGACGACCAGTTGAAATGTACCAAGTGTAGCAAAATCATCATGTTCTCAGATGGTTGAAAGAACACGAAAAAACCTGCGACAGAAAGAAAATAGAAACAAAAAAAGAACAAAGAAATGACCCAGCACCAAAAACACGTACGACTGAGAAGTTCTAACTGATCTTTTTATTACTCATGAGCAGAAGGGCATTTGGTAATGCGCATGCGTCAGCCTTTGTTCTAATTTGCCTAATTTTGCCGCCATTTTGGATTTTATTCGAACGTAACAACAAAGTTGTGAATTCACGAGACGATCACAGAAAAAGTATTTGTCGTCATGATAAGATACAGACATGAAGTTAAACTATACCGATTGGAATTCCTGTGTGGGTATTGACAACTTCACTGCTCGCAGTTATTTTAAAAAAGAACGGTCTCCAAAGATTACTAAACTTTTAAAAATGCTTATGCGTGAAAATGCACATCAACATGTGTGTCTCTGCTGAAAAATCTCATGAATTCACAACTTTGTTGTTACGTTCGAATAAAATCCAAAATGGCGGCAAAATTAGGCAAATTAGCAACCTCGTCCCCAGGACCACTCTGTTCACTCTTTTTCCAAAATTAGAACAAAGCCTGACGCATGCGCATTACCAAATGCCCATTTTTTTTTATCATGGTGATATAATTTGGGATGTGCTGTTCATTTTCCTTTGGTAAAAATTCCAACACTCTTGCGTATACTTCACCATTGAAAATCGTTTTTTATAACTGTTTTAGGGAATTGCTTTCATGCACTCACGCTACAACACTCACGCCACAACACGCTTGACCGAAGTTGTATGTGGTCAGTTTTGAGGGATACCAAGTCTCAAAGTTAAGGGTATACGGGATATTTACGTTACATATGTAGGTGATACGGGATCTCAATACCCCCCTAACTGGCCTCAGTAATTTCTTGTGCTTGAATATTGATGTCGGCTGTCGATCTGACGATACAATTTTGCACAAGCAAATGGCCTTACTATGGAACACAGTGGTTTTGTTCGTTCAAAATAGGAGGTTTTATAGCTAATATGTTTGTCTATCTGATTGTAAAATTTGGATGGCGTTGGTCGCTTGGTTCGTCTCATCAATCTTTTTAAACACAAGATGCGATATAACTCAGCATTCAATACCAGCAAAAAGATATGCTTGCACAGGCTAATCACTAAAATGTGAATTATTTTAAATCATTTTTTGACATCAGTCATATTCATGTACGATAAATTGCGAAGATGAAACAAAACAATAAATATTTATGGACCTCTTTGTTCATACTTGTAGTCAAAATGCCCTATAAAAAATATTGTCAAAGCTACAGCACTATAGCGATTTACAAACAAAAGTGGGACAAACTACATCAAAGCAGCTTCCAAATATAAATAATGACCAATAGCTGACTTATTTGAAAGACATACATGCATACTTCTGACCCTTTCCGTATTTAGTGTATTAAGAATGATAAATATAGTGAAAACTCATCCAAAGGAGAATGTTTTAACAGTTTGCATTACTTTGTTTACTATATACAAAGGTCCTCCATAATCATATACATAAACATACCGTTAACATTTTTCCTCAATTTTTTCATTATATTGCATGTTAACTTTTTGCAGTTCTTTGACTCAAAATTAATACAAAGCAAATAATGCAACAGCATCAATAAGAATAAATCTATAATTATCGTGGGGAAGAAATGTCCATAAAGAAATATAGTGAGGTAAACATGTTAAGTGAGCTGAAAATGAACTAACCGCAAATAAAAGGATTGATGAGAAGTACAAGACCATGTCAGTAGGTAAAATATACATCAAATGAAAGCTTAGAAAATGCTTTATAAAACCTCCTATTTAGAAGTATATCTGTTTAGTTTTTGACTTTTGATCCCGAGAACGTCCAGCGAAAGTAAAACAGAGTAAAAATCACAAGAATTAGTTTGAATCGGAAAATAATTGCACTCTACTAACACTACAATATACAAAAAAGACACACTCACAATAAATTGAAGGGTTGGATGACTGCGTGATAATTCTGGCATCGTGACAGAAAGTGATTGTGTGACAATGTTTCGTACTTTAGATCACTTTACGGCCACGCATTATGTCACGTTTAAAAACAGAAAAATAAATAATGTTTTAAACTGGAACCAACGTAATTTTTAATAGAAACAAAAAAGAAAAATATATTTTTATTTTTTTATTTTACATGTGCAATTTCATTTTAACGATATTCATATCTCTTCATGTATTACAGTAAATACCTAAAAATAGCCGTATTTCACTAGAGCATTTTTATTCAAATACTACACTATTTGTTGTAGAATTTAAAAAGGTACAAATATCCAAAAAAACTTAAATAAAAATTTTAATTTAAGCCAACTGTGATAATTTCATTCAGAAATAATATTAATTCAAAACAACTCAATTAAAAAATATAAAAAAATTATATGAAAAGAATTTGTATTTTTATTTGAAAATACTCTGAAAAACTCCCTGAGTCTCTGGTTAATATCAAACTTGAAATAAATGAAGAACTTTGTAAAATGTACATACATAGATTTGTTTACATAGTTGTATATCAACTCACTGTGTGCGTGACAGAGTCAAGTTGTGAAAGGTCCGAGTGCCAGGCCGGTTTGTAGTCAAAACTTATCAAAAGTAATCACAAAAATTACCGAGCTAAACTTACTGCAAGCTTATGTTTTTATCTTAAACTATGAATAACAAAGGTTTTGACTCAGTTTTCGACGAAAAGGATGGCAATAAAGGCGTTGATATCGCAGGAGAAGCTAAAGTTCGGCCAAAGAGCAAGTCGAGCAAGAGCAAATTCCATCCAAAATGGTCGTCAGTAGTATTTAAAACTTCATCTTTAGAAATGTGTGAGTTAAGTAAGAAGTCAAAAGCTGCAATTACAGATGTCCACGATGCTGTTCGAGAAGGGACTTTCGATTTATTGGAGCAAGCGATTTCAAAAGCGAAGAAAAATCGATCTTTGGATGACCTCGACGACATCGGGCTCTCGAACTTGCACCATGCCGTAAGGTACAACAGAGTCGAGGCGGTCGCTTCGTTGTTGAAACACGGTGCACAAGTTAATATTCTCACTCGAGATGAAGAAAACACGCCACTTCACATATCTTCGCGGTAAGTACTTTATTTTAAACTTTATTTTGATTGAAAATTATTGATCGATTGATAGGAAAACGCCGCTTGAAATCACAACTGTTTGTTTTTATTTTGACGGCTTTTCATCGCCAGAACCCAACTCCAAAATTGAATCTTTTTTCGCATAAATTTAGGATAAATATAAAATTTAACTATAATGTTAAGCTTAAGGGTCGTCATTAGTTTTTGTAGGCGCATTTTTTATTACATTGTTAGATAAAAAAATACTTTATGTGATCGATATAAAATCTGTAGAATGCGACTTTTCAAAGACGTAACATAAAAATGCAAGGAATTTTTCCGTGATGTTTTCGATGGCAGTTGCTGAATGAAAAATTAAAAAAAGACAAAAAAAAACCAAAACAAATCGCATATACTGAGTATAATTTCAGTTAATTCTGTTAAATAAAGATAGCATCGGATATCAAAATGTATGCAAGATCACGACGAAATATTGAAGCAGTTATGTATTAAAATTTATAATTAACTACAATTTATAAACACTGTTGGTAAAACACTTAGAACTTTCATGATTCTTTGTGATGTTTTGTTCAAACAAGAAATAAAACAATCTGCAATTTTACAAAAAAAGTGAAAAATTAATTGTGGTTTCCATGGAGCAGCTGATGGGATGCAAAAATTAATTGTTTTTGCTATAAAACTGAACTTAAAAAGGAATTGAAATGGTGTGAACTTTCGGAAGTAACTCAATTTAAAATGTACAAAAGACTTTTCAAACGTCAGTAGCTTAGTATTGCAATTATATTTTTTTCGAATATGAACATTTAACATCTTTTTAAAATCATTTAAAATTACCCTCTCAATTATTCAAAAAATCATAGAAAATCAATTTTTGTTCTTTCAAGTTTTTCTTCTGTCAAAAAACATTCTTAAAATATGTGTGATAAAATTTAGAAAATTCAAGTTCCATAAAATGTTTTTCTTAGTAACCAACTTATTGTTTATATTTAATGTCTTATATGGATAAAATAAAAATGTTAATATGAATTGCAATCATCCGTGAAAGTTGAATTTAAGATATTGATAGGCTCTTAAAATGCCATGTCATCTAAAACAATTAACTCTGAAGGACCTTAGGTTTTTATTTTTGTTTTATTAATATTATTTTTTTTTGTTTTTTGTTTGTGATATTTTTAGGAAAACAAAACGTATAGAGAAACACATCTAGCGTGTTTCTACTTACTTGAAAGCAACTGTTTTATAAAATACCCGGTTTTGTTTTTAATTGTATCTTAAAAATCTGTATTTGTGATTATTGAATCAAGAATAATTAAAAAAACTTTTCAAGGACATCAGCAAAAGTCGAAAATAGAGTTTTCTTCACGTCAAATCATTCATTCGCTCGTTCGTTCGTTCGTTCGTTCGTTTCGTTCGTTCGTTCGTTCGTTCGTTCGTTCGTTCGTTCGTCTGTCCGTCCGTTCGTTCGTTCGTTCGTTCGTCCGTCCGTCCGTTCGTTCGTTCGTTCGTCCGTCCGTCCGTCCGTTCGTTCGTTCGTCTGTCCGTCCGTTCGTTCGTTCGTTCGTTCGTCCGTCCGTTCGTTCGTTCGTTCGTTCGTTCGTCTGTCCGTCCGTTCGTTCGTTCGTTCGTTCGTTCGTCTGTCCGTCCGTTCGTTCGTTCGTTCGTTCGTCCGTCCGTCCGTTCGTTCGTTCGTTCGTCTGTCCGTCCGTTCGTTCGTTCATTCGTTCGTTTCGCTCGTTTCGTTCGTTCGTTCGTGTTACTGTTCCCTGTTCTCTTACTGTTCCCTGTTTTGTGATCGTCATCTGGCTTTGCAATGTACAACAACATGGAATTTGACTCATAATTTATTCATGAATTCAATTATTTACCATAACAATTCATTTATTCACTCATTAGTATTTTGCACATTATTATAACTCTCCTCCTCTAGATATGGCTGGCTTGACTCTACAAAGCAACTCCTCGAGCATGGTGCCAATCCAAACATTTGCAACGTCAATGGAGTTACACCTCTTCACCTTGCATGCAGGCGTGGTAACAAGGAAGTAGTTTCTACATTGTTAGATAATACAAGAATTCAAGTGAATATCCCTGATAAGTCGCTTATGATACCCCTTCACGTGGCTGCCACACAGGGTGATGGTGAATTATGTCAAATGTTGATGGACAAAGGGGCAGACTACCAAGCCAAGGCCGCTGACAAGATGACACCATTACTTGCTGCCGTAGCCAATGGGAATCAAGCAGCTGCCGATGCAATATTCTCGAAAGGTTGGTAATTGCCGGGAATTGTTTAGAATATGTGCTTGTTCGGTGGTAAACTAGTCGAAGAGTTTGTTGATTGATTGATTAATTGATTGGTTGGTTGGTTTAATATGTTGGTTAATTGCCTGTTACCTGCTTGCCTTGATTGTTTGATTGAATAACTTCATAACTTCATTAACTTCATTAATTCAATGATTGACTTAGTGACGATTTTTCCTTCAAACCTCTACCCCTCCCCTTAAGTCAGTGATTCCTCTCTCGATCATTTCAAAGCTGTCTAACAATCTTTTGTTGAATAATTTCTTCAGTTGTAGAAGTATCGGAGAATGACTTGTCGTTCATCACAAAAGATCGTGACATCGATAGTAACACCATCCTCCATCTGGCCGCATTGACGAATAACCTAGAGATAGCCAAGAAAATTGTCTTGTATGAGAGGAATGTCAACATACCAACAAACAGTTTTGTGACGCCTCTTCACGTTGCAGCTGGAAAAGGACATCTTGAAATGGTGGAACTGCTAGTGGAAAACGGTGCTGATATTTATACGAAGTCATTCGATGGAAGAACATCCTTGCATAAGTAAGTCAAGAACAGTTCCAATCGTTTTATCAAAGATTGAAAGATTGAAAACGATAAACTGTGTGATAGTAATCCTGATGATGATGATGATGATTACGATGATGATGATGATGATGATGATTCACAAAAATGTAAATAAAAGAAAAGAACCTGTTCAAACGTTGTATCAAGATTTAAAGGTTAAAAGCGGTAAACTGAGTGATGATGATGGCGATGATGATGATTAACGAACATGTAGATGAAATAAAATTAAAATAAATATTTTACACATATCATCTACATAGTGATTATTGTTATGATGGACACTCACAATCACTACCACTACATTAATTATTGGACACGCATCTTCTCATACATATTGGTCATGCATTTCTTTTAGAGCTGCATCGTTTGGTTATAACAACATCATCTCATTCCTGATAAACAAAGGAGCTGTAGTCGATGCTGGCGACTACATTAATAAAACACCATTTCTTGTAGCTGTAGAATCAGGACAAACGGAGAGTGCCTTACTGCTCCTGTCGAAAGGTATTGAACAATAAATGAATGAATGAATGAATGAACGAAGGAATGAATGAATGAACGAATGAGTGAATGAATGAAAGATTAAATGAAGCAAAGACCTAACATATGAAAGATTAAATGAATGAACGACCTAATAAATGAATGATAGAATTATTTAATGACCGAACAAAAAAGTGAATGAATGAATGAATGAATGAATGAAATTTTCCACATCACACCCACATAGTGGTCATTCTTAAGATGTAGCTCACACTCACTACCTCTACATTTCCAACTTACGACTCACTTCTTTAATTTTTCAAAGGCGCCAACATCAATGCTTATGATGCAATGGTCAAGAATTGCCTTCATCTCGCCATTGAAAATGACCATCTGGATACGTTGAAAGTTATCCTCGAAGAACCTGGTTGTATAGAGAATCTCAATAGTCCTGACATACAAGAACGCGTTCCTCTGCACTATGCTGCAATGTGCACAAATAGTAAGGTACAACTTTCATAAGATGTTAGAATCGTTTTCGTTTGAGTGGGAAACAGTACCGTATTGTGTTGTAACTGTAGTTTTTAAGAGAGTCGTTTTCGTATGAGAGGGAAACAGTATCGTATCGTATCGTATCGTATCGTATCTAATCGAAGCTGTAGTTTCTAGGAGAGTCGTTTTCGTATGTGTAGGAAATAGTATCGTATCGTAGCCGTAGCCGTAGTCGTAGCCGTAGCCGTAGTTTTTAAGGAAACATTAAAATCTTTTAACTGAATTCATGTAACTAAACAACGTTTTCAAGGATAGCTCAGTTACATTGAAAGATATTTAATTGACATGATTAATGTGTAATTTTTCCAGGTTCTCCATACAGTTCTCGCCAAACAAACACGATTCGCCTTCCAAGACGAAAACCAACAAACCCCAATGTACCTTGCGGCCGAGTCTGGCCGAGTAGATCATGTTGAGGCACTGGGTCAAGCTGGTTCACCGATAAATGAGAGAGATGATGAAGGAAAAACAGCTTTACACGCCGCTGCAGCCAGAGGACACAAGTATGTGAACTATAATCTACCTGCCTGCCTGCCTAGCTGGCTTGTGTTATATGCCAATTAGGCACAAAAATAGTTACTTTATCGAAAAGATTGTCTTCAACTTCTCACACTTAATGTAATGCGATAATTCAAGGCACACACCATGCAACCAATATTTAATTTGTTTAACCATTATTTGATACTCATCGATACCATTTCGTTTGTTTTCTAGGAAAGTTTGTCTAAAACTGCTAAAACTAGGAGCAGATATCAACTACCGTGACAACAACCGATCAACTCCTCTAATGTGGGCATCAAAACAAGGCTACTGTAAAACATGCGAGGCTCTCCTTGAAAGCGGAGCACGTATCGATGACGTCAATAATCATGGCGAGACCGCTTTACTTGAAGGAATTCGATACAATCACGTGCATGTGGTAGACATGCTATTGGACGCAGGCGCTTCGATATTGTTACGTAACAACGACAACATGGGAGTGATTGACGTAGCTGTAAGATGGGGCTCGAACGAAGCAGCTATGTCGATCTGTAAGCACCCTAGGTAATGTCCTCTATTTATTATCCTTATATTAATTTTTTTTATCTATTTACATATTTTTAAAAATATTTTATTTCTTATCTACAGAGGTTTCCAGAGCTTGAAAAAATTATACTGAACGTTTAATGCATTGTAAATATAATAAGATATGTATTTTCGGCTCATAATTAAATGTATATTCAATTTCTTCCTATGAGTGCATATAGTTTGTTGTTTCTTTTTGCGATATCGTATTTCATTCTTTCATATTCATCGCAATGTATCGTAGTATCGTACCGTATCGTACCTTATCGTATCGTAACTTATTGTATCGTATTATACCGTATAATCGTATCGTTCTGTATCGTATCGTATTATATCGCATCGTAACTTATCGTATTATATCGTATATATTATCGTATTGTATCGTAATCGTAATTTGTAAAAAAAATCGTAACTGTAATCTTTTTCTTTCTTTCTTTTTTTTTTTTTTAATTCTAATCGCATTGCTATATGCCTTTAGGTGGCGAGAGGTTTTAGAAGACACTTCTGGTCCGTACCAGCACACACCAATGAAACTATTAATAGCTCATTTCCCTGAAGCAGCTAAAGTGGTCATGGACCAGTGCGTCTACCCTGTCAGTCAGACCAGCAGCACCCACCCTGACTATGCTGTACAATATGACTTCTACCTGCTAGACCCAGGACCGGACGACCCTGCTGCTTTAAAGGTAGCTTTCTTTAGGACTTATCTTTTATGATCACCAACCAACCATGAACCGTTTTGTTCCAATTAATCTAAGCTCCAATTGCCCTAACTCACTATGACGTCATATCAAAACAATCTTCAAGAATATATTGTTTAAACGCAAAAAACCATGGTCGTCAGAGGGGATCAAATAAACACAAATTTGCCCTTAATATTATTTGGCAAAGATAAACACATATTATATTTCAAAACCAGGCTATTTTAGAGTTAACTGTCTCGATGTGAGCAATTTTTCCGAATTTTCGATTGAGTTTGGCGATTTTATCCTCCACGTGAACAAGAGGTGACGTCGACACGGGTGAAAAACGCACTGCGCACACTCGGAAAATGGAACACTCAGGAACGCTCGGTTTTTAATATTTTGATTCATGAAAAAAAGCCGATAGATTTTTTCAAAAAAGTCTTAGAAACGTCGCGAATACTGAAAAGATTTTGATCATATTTACACAGTTTATAGTTTTCATTCATAGGCAGCTATGATGAGTTTTGTCAAGAAAACAAAGTTACGGCAATAGGTTTTTTATACACTTTTGTACTAACTCTCTTGCAAGGCCGGCCTTTTACGACTGAGTGAAACAATTTTCAAGTTGACAGGGCCCTTTACACTTGACCTTCATAATTTTTTTAATTTTATTATAATTTTTCAAGCGATTTTTTTATTGGTAAACATTGTATTTCAGGAGGAAATATTAGAAACACGCTCGTTTCCGAGAATGACAATACCATTTTCGGAGTGTGCGCGGTGCGTTTTTCACCCGTGTCGGTGACGTCATAATGAACTAGGGCATATTACCATCCGATTGAAAACTAACCAATCATGATTCATCTTGATTATGTTCGTATAAACGTCGGTACCATCCGAATGAAAACTAACCAATCATGATTGATCTTGATTATGTTCGTATAAACGTCGGTACCATCCGAATAAAAACTAACCAATCATGATTGATCTTGATTATGTTCGTATAAACGTCGGTACCATCCGAATGAAAACTAACCAATCATGATTGATCTTGATTATGTTCGTATAAACGTCGGTACCATCCGAATGAAAACTAACCAATCATGATTCATCTTGATTATGTTCGTATAAACGTCGGTACCACCCGAATGAAAACTAACCAATCATGATTCATCTTGATTATGTTCGTATAAACGTCGGTACCACACACGCATGAAAACTAACCAATCATCATTCATCTTGATTATATTCGTACAAACGTCGGTACCACACGAATGAAAACTAACCAATCATGATTCATCTTGATTATGTTCGTATAAACGTCGGTACCATCCGAATGAAAACTAACCAATCATGATTCATCTTGATTATGTTCGTACAAACGTCGGTACCATCCGAATGAAAACTAACAAATCATATGATTCATCTTGATTATGTTCGTATAAACGTCGGTACCATCCGAATGAAAACTAACAAATCATATGATTCATCTTGATTATATTCGTACAAACGTCGGTACCACACGAATGAAAACTAACCAATCATGATTGATCTTGATTATGTTCGTATAAACGTCGGTACCACACGAATGAAAACCAACCAATCATGATTCATCTTGATTATATTATACTCGTACAAACGTCGGTATGAGTGGGCGTGGTTAGCCAAAGTTCGAGAGTAGTTTGTTGAAGTTCGGAGTTTTGATTTACGGTTAGCGTTCGAGAATTTGTGTTCGAGAGTTTGTATTCGCAGAAAACATTGCTGCTTAAACACACGCTGACATTCATTCACGATTCTGATATTTTGCAATTACAGGGCAATCGCTACTTTGGTCCCAAAACGATGGTTAAATCCCAACGATCCGACCTCCTTTTACATCCGCTCACACAAATGCTACTTAAGAAGAAATGGGCCACAATTGGTCGATTTCTTTACTCGCTCAACTTTTTCACTTATTTCATCTTCATCATCTCGTACTCTGCTTTCCTGATTTTGGAGAGGAAACAAATAAAGTTTACACAGTGGCAAGACCAGAATAGTACTGGTTCGGCGTCGTCGTTGTACAATAAGAGTGGTTTAAGTCAGTTCTTTCCAATATTTGTGATGTCGTTTGCCGTGTTTCACATGGTTAAAGAAATCGTACAGATGTTTTTTCAAGGGAAAACGTATTTTACTGAGGTACGAGTGTGGTGATGTTTTCAAATATTTCAGTCCAGTAGAATAGCTTAGTTTAGCTCATTACACTGGGGACTGACATAGTAATTTATCTATTTTTGTTTTTTGTTTTCATACAGTGCAAACACTAAAAGCCCTGGGTAAACGAGGCAACAATGTTACGGCAACTTCGTTCGCGCGCATGTTTACACAATGTTGCCTGGTTTTGCCTTCGTGTGGAAACATTGTTGCCACAGCAAAAATGTTTCTTAAACAAGTCAAAAACATTTCGTTGCGCGAAAGCATTGTTGTCTCGTTTAGCCAGGGCTTAAGTGTGTGCGACAGTTGCCACTATTTCAGTAGTAATAAATAGCAGTGTTTAAACAAAAGATAGCAATATAATTATTAATTTGGTTTTCATGTCGCACACTTGTAGTGTTTTCACTCCGGTATACTCACTTGAATCCCTCGATCATTTCTGTATGACAGTGTGCTAATGAAGACGAATTCGGCACGTTCTAAATTTCAACTTTCTACTTATTCCACTATAAGAGCGTTTTCACATAGCGAGCTATCAGTTTTAAAAACGAGTTTTAAAAATTGCTAATGAGAAGAGAAGCTCTACTAATGAACATTGCACGTGGGAATGTATGCTTTGATGCAAAAAGGCAAAGTCACGTTTGAATAGATGATTGTCGTGAAAGTTCTACTTTTCGTTGGAACAACATAAATTTTTCTCAAACTACTTTGATTCTTCTTTTTTTACGTTTTATTTTTGCTTGTTTTACATCGCAGTGTACATTCCCACGTGCAATGCTCATTAGCTGCGCTCCTCTGGCTCATTAGCATCTTTTACATCTCATTAGCATAAGATAGGTCGTTATGTGAAAAACTATATTGGTGAACTTAAAGCCGGTACACACTAGGCGACAAGTCTCAGCGACTTGTCCCCGCGACATGTCGCCTCAGTGTGCACTGGTTCAATATTTGTCGCCAATACATCTGATTTGTCGCTGCGACTGGTCGCACGAAATCCAACCGGTTGGATTTTATGCGGCAAGTCGCAGCGACAAAATTCTGTCGCGGCGACAACAATTTCCGCTAAAAATACCTAATACACACGGGGGGAAATTGTCGCTGCAACATGTCGCGGGGACAAGTCGCTGCGCCTTGTCGCCTAGTGTGTACCGGCCTTAATACAGCTCCATGGCGTAGCGCACTTTCCCGCTTAAAATCACCACGGTAAACCCCAGAAAACCAGCTTTATTGTAAGAGCTCGCTGACACAGACTCAGTAAATATAAAGATTTGTGAAGCTCACCAGATTTGCAAAATTTCCATTGCAGCTAAGTAACGTTCTAGAATGGACTCTTTATGGTACAGTTGTCGTATTCCTTGTCCCTTACGTGGCAAGCACAAGCTGGGTCGATGAATTTTACGGCCAAATGAGTGATCCGATTAACATGTGGATTATTGGGATCATTTCTATATTTCTTTGCTATGTGAACTTTGTTTTATTCCTGCGTCGTCTTGCTGTGTTTGGGCTCTACATCACGATGCATATAGAGGTCATGAAGACGCTTCTTCGAGTGATGTTGGTGTTTTCTGTGTTCTTGATATCGTTTAATATCGTTTTCTTTATTCTTTTCAAAGAACAGGTTGGTATCATTCATGATAATGGTGGTGGCGATCATCATAAAAATGTTGTTGATATTAATGATGATGATGGTGATTTTTTATGGTGATGACAATAATGTTGATGATAATGGTGGTGATGATGATGTTATTGATGATGATTATGGCATTGATGATGAAGAATGATGATGATGATAATGAATGATGGTGATGATGATGGTGATGATGATAATGTTGATGATGATGATGACGTACTATCTTGACGATTACAAATTAACATTTTATCCCCATTTTCCAGGACGTCTTCAGATCGTTCGGAATTTCTTTTATGAAGACAACCGTAATGATGTTGGGAGAAATCGATTTTTCTGACGTGTTTGTATCAACCATCGAAAGCACGACAGGAAATTCAAAACAGGCTAATCCTCAGAATCCCTTTCCCGAATTAGCTTTCACCTTCTTATTTCTCTTTATATTTATAATGTGTATCGCATTAATGAATCTATTGGTGAGTAAGTGCACACTGGGTTAAATATTATTGAAGTTCATCATCATCATTATCATCATCAGCATTATCATTATCATTATCATCATCCTCATTATTATCGTCATTATCATCATCTTTATTATCATCATCATTATCATCACTATCATCATCATCGTGATTACCATTGTCATCATTCATCATCATCGTATCTTTGTTATTTTGGGTGTTTGTTGTTTCCATGTTTTTGTTTCTTTCTTTGACTGTCTGTCTGTCTGTCTTCTTGTCTGTCTGTCTGTCTGTCTTTTACTATACAGTACTTATATCGTACCATCAATCACAGGTCGGTCTTGCTGTTGGTGATATCGATAAAGTTCAGCGAGAAGCGACACTACAAGGTCAGGCCATGCAGGTGGAGTTTGTTGGACAGTTAGAAGACAAATACCCAAGAGTAATCACGCGATTAGTATACAAAAAGTTTATCGTTGATCACCCAAATAAAGTTGGGAGGTTTGCAAGGTATGTTGGGAATCCTGTTGATCGCAAACTGAGTAGATGCGAGTGATTGTTACCACCATCGACCTTTGCGTCAGTTGTAAAAGCGCCGGTCTATCGTATCGGTGGTTCGATGGTCCAGCAGTGGGAATTCCATCTTCTCACCTCTGCGTCCGAAGTTCAATTCTCGTAACGATCGTGGTGATATTTGAAGTTTGTTTGTTGTGTTGTTCTCTAATCATGACACGAGGGTTTGTTTTTGACGATCGCCGGTTTTCCTCCCTCATCAAAATCAACTTGTATACAAAGATGTGTGTGAAATTATGAATGTAGATAGAAGTGGATGTGAGCGTTCATCTCAAGAATCAACACTCTGTGGATGAGACGTGGAAAATAATTATTTACCATTGTTTATTGTTATTTATTATTAATTATGATTGATTGTTATTATTTATGATTGTTTATTAATTATTAATTATGATTAATTATTATTATTTATTGTTATTTTTTATTATTATTATCATTTCAGAATTCTCAGTTTCTTTGCACGCTCAACTACTAGTTCTACTGACAGCCTGACAACTAATGATGACAACGACTCTTACAAAGAATTGAGACGTGATTTAACTAAAACCAAGAAGCGAGTTAAGTCAATCATGGTCGTTCTAGAAGCACAAAACAAACTACTGAAGAATTTGGCGAAGAAAATCGATCCGTCGAGTTTTCAAGGAGATGATTTGAGTGATGTTGAAGACGTGATCTCTCCACAAAGATCGCTCGATGATTTTGCGACCCCTGCGTCTGATAATCAAAAAGACGTAATTTCGTCTCTATAACGTTAAATAGATAGGATCACGGATCACAAAAAATTAGGATCAGTGATCACAGCCTTAGGATATGGGGTCATGGAGTTACACACCCCGATATTACAGACATCCCATGAATGATAGTGAGTCAGAAGACAGCGAGGAATAAGACGACCAGTTGAAATGTACCAAGTGTAGCAAAATCATCATGTTCTCAGATGGTTGAAAGAACACGAAAAAACCTGCGACGGAAAGAAAATAGAAACAAAAAAACACCTACGACTGAGAAGTTCTAACTGATCTTTTTGTTACTCATGGTTATACCTAATTTGGGATGTGCTGTTTATTTTCATAAATTCCAACACTCTTGCGTATACTTCACCACTGAAAATCGTTTTTACAACTGTCTTGAATTGCTTTCATGTACTTGGAGCAGAATCGCTACATGTAATTATATTTATATTGCACGAATATTTTATTACAACCACTGAATAATAGTACAATCACTGAATAATATTACATAATAGCTTGATAGATATAATAAATTTGATATTTTGATAACAAAATCAACTTTTTATTACGTCATTTGTGTTTTGATTCGCATTGCTTTGAGGAAGCGAATAAGTATTGATTTCTGTGAACATTAGATCGGAGATTGGAATTCTCTTCTCTTCTCTTCTCTTCTCTTCTCTTCTCTTCTCTTCTCTTCTCTTCTCTTTCTCTTTTCTCTGAGGGTCCTGAAGGGGGAGGGGTATCAAAACCCAATTCCCAGCCTAATTTTTATCCAAATCCCAGTGATCATACTAAAACTCCCAGTCTAAGTGGTGCAAACAAAATATCGCGTGAACAATGACTATTTTTGATTTGAACTACTTATTGCTCACTGGGCTGGTCTTAAAATTGTAATTATTCCACCTTTTGTCTCCTGCCATGTGAGATAACAGATAAAATAACTCAAAATATGGCGATTTCTCTGGACAATATAATAAGAGAAAAATCCCAGTACTGATTTTGAATTATTTTTCCCAATCCCAGTAATGGAAAAATCCCAGCCAGAACAAAAGCCGAATCCCATTTCCCAATATCCATTCAGGACCCTCTTCGCTTCTCTTTCGTGCATAGAAAGTCCACCGGAGTACACTAGTATTTTAAAAACCTGCTCAGTGTCACCTTACCTGACACCGCTAATGGAACTCCATTTGTAAAAGATCTCATTCCATTTGATTTAAGACAGGTAATTCCACAAATAGTTGAATTGAATACATTAGAAATCCAAAGGACGAGGAGGCAAATACTTGCAATATGAAAACGAAGTCAACATTAAGATTTGCCGGCGTCCTGATTATATTTTCCTTCGTTTTGATATATTTTTATCGCCTTGTTGATTTTTTTTAATGTATATAAACAAAAGCAACCACCATAAATACTTGACTTGTTCAGTCGGTGTCGATTTTTTTTCTCCCGAAAAACAGTCATTTGCAGTACACGAATAGTTGAAAATTTTCCTTCTTTACAAAAGCAAATGTACAGGAATCGTCATCAGTAATATTAAAATTGTTCATGTTGTCTCCTGGTATCGATTCATGATTTAGATGCTACTATTTTACTTGACAATGATGATACCGATGTTATCGAAGAATAAGTTACGGTGGCCGGTAAGGACAAAACACTAACATAACATTTCAAAAGTGTCTGACAACATTTCAAAATTGCCTACAACATTTAAAATGTACGGTGGCCCATAAGTGCCACGGCAAAATTTACTTTGTTCACGGCAAAACATCTTTTTGGTGACGGCAAAAACTTTCTTCGTTTGAGCAGCAAAATATTACTCAAGACAAAACTTGCTCACGGTAAACATTTTTTTTGCACGGCTAAACCTTTTTTGTTCGGGCGGCAAAGTTTTAATTACTCACGGCAAAACTTACTTTGATCACGGCAAAACATTCTTTGTCCACGGAAAATCTTTGTTGCTATATAATGTATTAAAAGTCCACGATTTCTGTGCTCCGAGTACAGGATCAAAATGGCGGATGAAACAAATGAGAAATCAATACTTGAGTCTTTGTTTTATGGAGGATATAACTACAAGGAAAATAATTTTTATACTTTAAAATCGACCTTAGAAACACGTTCAAAAGATAGGTGAAAAAATATAAATTTCAGAGGAACATGGTCGAACACCACTCGTGCAGTCAGTGTGAAAAAGATCAAAAATCTGAAACAAAATTAGGTTCGCATGATAGATGACTGTGTTGAGCTCCAAAACGTATTTACTTACGGTGTTACCCACTGGCATATAGGGAGCTTCAATAGCGTATTTAAATAAAAAGAAAAGAAAAGAAAAAAGTTGAAGGAAAAATATTTTCACGTGAAAAAAGAATGTTTTGCCGTGAACAAAGAAAGTTTTGCCGTGGCACTTATGGGCCACCGTATGCAACACCCAAAGAAAAAGATCATTTATTTCAATCCATCATTTTAAGCTATAGTCTTACAGTTTATGTATCCTCTGCTCCTGAGCTTACAACTGTTCAAAACTTTTTAGATAGATGTCATGAACGTACATATATTTTAGAACGTAGAGATATCATAACTATAATGAATCATAGCGATACAAAATGATTTAAAACAATTAAGTACACAAAAGATCCCCCACTATATAACATTTTTCCTAGAATAAATGGTCTCAGAAAGCAGAGCATGCAGAGACCTCAAGTCAAAACAGAGCGGTTTAAATCAGTTTTTATAAATAGATTAGCTTTTGATAATTTAGGAATTTAATTTTTCTTTTCAATTTTTGTAAAATCTCCCTCCCCCCCCCCCCCCCCTTCCCGGGTAAAATAGCTTCTAATCTTGTAAATATAAATATGTGTTTTATTTATATATTAAAGACATTATTATTCTTTTTATCTACCATGTTACAGAAATAGTCGAACCAAAATGTAAATTAATTAGATACTGTTAAAATATTGATTTTTCTTTTTCATCCAGTTTCAGTTTCATATCATCATTGGCTTTGCTTCGGTTCGGCTTTTTCCCATCACACTTCACGTAATCTTCACAATTGGGGAGATAGCGTTACGCGTGACAATAGAAAGGCATTTACTGGGCATTTACAACGAATCGAACTACAAATCCCGTGAACTATTCACTAGCCCTCTACGCAGACTTGTCGGACAAGTCTCCGAAGCCTTGCTCCCTTTCCCTTCCCCTCCCCCCAACAGTCTCATCAATATTTATCCATCACACAAAAGTGTCTCAAAATATATATTTTTTTTCTTCTAGTGGAATCCTACCACGTAAAGAAATTCTTACAACAGAAACTTAGCAAAAAAGACATATTCTTGTTTTTAGAGGAGGTCAATCAAGCTAACAAGTCTCAACAAGCTCGTACACTTCATTCTGCGCATGTACATCAACCAGAAACTCCTCGAGACGTTTGCAAAGGATCATGGATTGACAAGTACAAATACTACCATAATTACTCTCTTGGTGTATCCGATGCCCGAAGCCGGACTCGTTTTCTCGTCTACTGGTGCGGTGGCCAATTCCGCGGGTGTGGGGGATTTGGTAACCGTATATACGGTATTGTATCGTTGTTTTATCTCGCCATGCTTACCAACCGGGTCTTTTTAATTCACTGGGAAGGACCGGAGAGGTTTAATGAGTTCTTGAAACCGAATCAAATAGATTGGACTTATAAGAGACGATACTTTAAAGGAAAGCGCCGTTATAAAAGATATTGGGGCGTATACGGCCCTCCTCCGGGATTTGACAGCTCCCGTATAGAGCCGGAGGGGACATTTTTGTCTTTTATTTCCGAGTCGGCGAGTCTCGATGTTGTGTTAAGTCACCAAGTAGAGAAAATAGGTTCAATTCGATATATTGCCGAGCAGCTGAAAATAAACCCTTTGATGAAAGAACGATGGAGCAATCTTGGGTTGCCTATGGTTACAGAATCCTTCACTTTGATTGGCTGTGCTTTTGACTTCCTTTTCAAATTATCACCATATATGGAGCAAGAATTACAAACTGTAAAAACGCGCTTGAAATTGACACATCCAATGATTGGAATACATATTCGAACAAGTGATCTTCACTGGGGAAGTTCGAACATTTATAGTGTGCGCACGCGCAGTGTAGACCGTGTCCTCAATTGTTGTAAACAAATCAACAGCTTGCTACAAAGCAGATATAACTCCACTGACGAAATCAAATGGTTTTTAGCATCTGATGACGCTGATTTGAAAACAAAGTGGCAAAAACTCCTTCCAGAGAAAGTTGTCATCAATGACGCTATTCCAACACATATAGAATTTGCACCAAAGAAATCAACAATGATAAATCTTCTGGTTGACATGTTTCTTCTAAAAGACAGCGATTTTTTGATAGGGACTCGAGACAGCTCGTTCACAAACGTTGCGATAGGTCTGGGGAGATTTAAAGCAAAAGACTGGGTATATGGGGAATATTGTGATGATCTTAACATCAAGATTAGCCGTGACTATGACTATGTTTTTAACAAGACGTTCATAAGCAATCTTCATCCGGAAAGATTTTCAAAACCCAGCTAAATTCTTATATATTCTAATAATTGAATTTGGAAAGAAGTGTCCTCAAATGAATGATGCGAGAGGAACTGGAAGGAAAAGAAGACGAAGTAGCTCGTTATGTGAAAACGCTCTTTTAGAGCATTTACGATAATCAGCTGATCAAAGTTGTCTTTGTCTTCTCATTAGTATTTTTTTGGAACTCATTAGCATAGGATAGCTCGTTATGTGAAAACGCTCCATTAGAGTGCAAACACTAAAAATGTGCAACATACATACCACTAAATAGTGCTATTTTATGCTAATTCTATTGTTTTCTTTTGTTTAATTAGTGCTATTTACTGCTGAATAGTGACAACTGTTGCACGCTTTTAGTGTTTACACTCTATGTCCATGAAATAAAATCCAAATAATGACTACCATAGTTAATGGAGCGAAATGGTTTGGAAACTCCTTTGTTATAAGTTATAGTACACTTTTTTTTCAAGCGTGACCGTGCACAATCTTTTGTTTCACTATTGTTTTAATTACCCTTGTTGGATATAATAAGGCTGAGTGAACAGATTTCCACAATGGGTTTATTTTGGGTTATCACAGGGAAAATGCTACAAAACCCAATATTAGGTTCGAATTTACCCATATTTTCCCCATTAAATGGGAACATTTCCCATTCAATTCCCTTTTCTGAAGACTTGGGAATTCAATTTTTTTTCCTGTGGGATTGCGTTGTCACACACTTTTCTATTTTTCATGCTTATGATTTCACTGCGCGCATTCTTGATTACTAGAGGTTCAAGGTTCAAGGTTTTTTATTTTCCACTATTATAAGTTAAATAATTGTACATACATATGGTGAATATTGTGGAAGGTGCAGGGACTACAACCAGTAGGGTTAACAAACGTCCCTGCGCCTTAAAGAGTATAATCTAGATTTGAATATTAGCCCCCCACTCAAAACAACTCTCCGACGCCCCTGCTTGATTGCACTACAGTGTAATTGTTTTGCTATCTATTAAAAGAACAAACGAGACAAAAATTCACATATTAAAAAGTTTATGGTGCGAAAAGTATATTTTGTCAAAAGAAAAATCAACATTTATAAAAAACAAATAATAATCCAATAAAGTTATGAGATGCATTTAAAACTAACAATGTTACTTCATTTATGTCAAAAATTGCAAATATTGGTTTCTAGGACTTGGGGAAATATGTCAACGGAGTTGTTTGGTCGGCCATATTTGACTACCCAGTCGAATGAAATTGAAACAAATTAACCACGATAAAAAAAGTCTAAAAATACCAAAGATCTGATAATTTGAGTAGATCTTTCAAGTCAATAACAGAAAATTTTAAGATATAATTAAACGGTCTTGAAAGGAGAAAACTTGAAATCACTCTTAGGTTTAGGATCAAGCTTTTTATTTTTATTTTAGACATAGACATTTTAGCAGGACTGCCGAAACATGTCTAAAATAAAAATAAAAAGCTTGATCCTACACCTAAGTAAGATATAATTAAAATACCAATAATTTACCCAAACTTTTGAAAATCAATTTACAATGAACTTTGACAGAAACCCTGCTTTATGATAAAAGCAATACTAATTTTCATTATTGCTGCCGCAGCGAGTGAGCCTGAAGCGAGCGAGCAAGGCAGCAACCCTAATCTGTAAAGGGGGTTAAAATCTCGATTTTACCCCATAATGCACCGCAAATTCGTTTACCTACGTCCCTTGCGCGCCTCGTATGTTGTTATTCGACACCAATATAAGTCTTCCTCGTGCTTGGATTTTTTTGTGGTCAAGGTGAGTGAAACTGTGTGTCTTTCTAGTCCAATTTAATTTTTTTCTGTGATAACTGTGCAAGACGCTCGAAGAATAATCACTTGGAGTAAATACAAGTGATAATATTAGGAAAGTTTTATCGTATAACTAAAATAGATCATAATTTCTTAAGCTTGCGTTGGACGGATCGTCAGTTTGAAGTGCGACTGTTCGTTCTAATATTTGTAATATTTCACATTATGATGGTACAAAACTATAGATGGCTAAGGCAGACGAAGATTTGCATTGATTACGATTAATTTGTCGATATTTGTTATATATTTGTAGATATACGGCTGCTATTCGTGTCACTTGTGTTGTAGGCGTTAATTATTACAATAAAATTGAAATTAGATATTTGTAGTTCATTTCTTTATGCTTTTACTAGGTATATTCATTGACTTGCTTGTTTTTTTTTTAGAGTGTCAATCAAGATATGGTTATATGTGTGCTGCGCTCCGCAGCGAGCGAGCCTGAAGTGATGTTATTGTTCATTTAAATACAGTGCTTTTCAAGCTTAATAAAACAAATACCATATTACAAGTTTTTATTATTTACTGATTATTTTCATTAAAATTTTATAAGATTGAATATTTTTAATTAAACAATTAATTTCAAAAGTGCAAACAGTAAGTCAATGAAACTCGATCTTACTGGTTATTGGTGCCAAGTATTAAAATGTACCATGCAATTGCATTATTTACTATTTCTTGAGTGTCACCGTTTTCTTGCTTGTACTTTTTTATAGTGATTCGCGTACCTTCCATTACATTATGATTTTTAAAAGAATAAATATGTTGAAAATAAAATTTGGGAATTGAAACTAGTTTTTGGTGATGTTGACATAGTCCTTATTGCCAAATATCGAACCATAATTCACTCACTTTCAATTGTTTGTAACAACAAAAATTTCAATTCATTTAAGCAAAAATCTAAGGCAGCATTTTGCTACCTGTTAGGTAGACTAGTTTAATTAATTAAAATGTGCATCAATACGATGCATGAAAGTTTAGAGGCCGGTACAGACTGGGAAGCTTGCTCCACGTTGCTCCAACATTCTCCCAAAACATACTCACGGATTAAGCTCTCTCTCTCTCGCTTCTGTACAGCGCTCTAACGAGAACAATAACTGCTGCGCATTTAAACGATAATGGTCTTGGTTTTTGTACTTTCGATTGCTCGTTCGTGACGTGTGTACTAATTTGAACAAATTGTCTGTGAGCATGTTTTGGGAGCTTTGCCTTAGAGCAGGATTCAGAAACATTTATCCGAAATATTTTAGGAGTAGCGCTCATGCGATAAGGTAGCTCGAGCACCAGTGCAGACAGCAAAACATAGGAGCAAAACCCTCGACAATTAATTGTCCACGTACAATGCCTACAAACGCTACTTCAGACAAGAATACCTGCTTAAGGAACAAGCTTCCGTGCGTATACTAACCTTTAGACTGTCCATATGTAATTGTGCCAGATTCAATTGAAAAATCTAGTAAACTTGTAACTTAAAAACAACCCAATGTTTAGTATTCCAAAACCAACACCTCCTTTGAAAACCAAGGGTGAGCTCTCCAGCAATGGAAACTTGACAAGGGTGGCGAGAAATGAGCTAAATAACAATACGCCATGAAGAACTTGACGCGTGTATGTTGATGGAATGTTAGCTTCTGGTAGAACCAATCTCAGTGTTGCATTGTTATCAGGTCGGAAGAGCACTGCAGCTAGCACAGAAAACATCGATGCAATCACAGACAGCGAGGTTACTTTGACGTGGTCTTGGGCGGTACTACAAAATCGAAGCCCAGCGCAGACAAAGATGACATACACAGGCCCACAAAGAACTCTCGGCTCACGCAGAAAGTTTTTCAGCCAATCTGGCTTGCGAAGAAATTGAGTTGTGGCGAAACCAAGAGCTAGATAGGCAAAGGTACTCTCACTGATCTCTGCATACAACGCGATGTAAATACTCAACCAAATACCAAACGTCTTCAACATTTCGTCTTTACAATGAAGCATATTACTACAAAGCAAAGCTAGGACAAGTAGATGAGGACCGTACTCAAAATCCTCCACAGAAAATGCAAAAACGACGGGCACTGATACATGAAGAACATCTCTCCTTGTGTGAACTTGGAATGAAAAACTTCGCTTGAAGAAGATTGTAAGGAGTCTTCCTATCAAATAGGAGGTGGATAGCTGATGGATCTTGGTTCTGTAGGCGTCCATTTTGTAGTATTATCAATGTAGAATTTCCAGGATAGGCTTTTCAATCGTGAGATAAACTTTTTTGTGAAACGATAGACTTGGTTTTTGCGTCTTTAAGTTTTTTCTACTCTTTAGCTTAATTTTGCCAGCAGCGATCTGTGTAGACTGAGCCGTTATTTGTAGGCTGACAAATAACTGATACTGCTGCGCCAAAGTTAAAGCTTTCATTTTCATTTTTTGATTCCAAACCGGACAATTCTGAGAATTTAACAAGACAAGACCAAGCACGTATGAATTATATTATTGATGTCGATCGATTCCCAGAAGTAAAATGCGATGTTGCAAATTATCCACAGGTAACCCATACATTTGTGATTTATCGAGAAATTTCGATTACACCTTTGAAACCGCTTTTATTATAGCAGAAATAATTCGTTGTTCGAGCCAACGTTTCAAAACTTTGTTTGAATTTTTAATCACATTTATTAGGCAGATACGTTTTATCATAGTTAGTATACTAACTATGGTTTTATCGTGAATCAATTTGTGATAAGCTCCGCCCATAAAAGTTATTGACACGAAATAAATCAAAACAAAGCCATGAATTAAGAAACAGCAGATCGCGATGCACCAAATTTTGCTGTAATTCCAATAGGAATTAGTTACGTAAAATATGTCTTGCTTGGGCATTCAGAACAACTATGAATAGCACTAAAAAAGGGATGGAATAGATTTTACCGATTCTGGGAAGTGAATATCACCGCTGAGTGACGTCATTCCTGATTCCAAGAAAAGCCATGATGAAGTTCACGCGCGATTGTGCGCAAACTGTGTGAAGGTCAATCCCGCCGCGCTTCATAGTATTCACGCAAATGGCCCACAGAAAAAACATGAAGTGAGCAGCACCAAAGCGTGTCACGACTGTGTGTTTACAGTCATTTTCTGATTGTGTGGACTCGTTTATACACTTTTTAAAAAGCTTAATTTTTCAAATCGTTGCAAATCTCATTACACAATCAGCCTATTTAGTTATATGGACAGTATTAAATACGTAAGTTATCATTTTGTATTGAAAACTTCGTAATTCTACGAGTACTGAGCGAATGACTTGCATACAGTCTATCCAAACTCGATTCGCGGATAAGTTCTTACAGGCAGTTGACATTGGAAAATTAAATCATTTGTCACTAGAGAGAAAATAAATACCCCTGAAATAGCTAACTAACTAATTCCTAATTAGGAGCATTGTGTTGCCTAAGTTGAATTAGTTAAAAAACAGACGAGCCTTGACGACCTTGACAAGTAAAGGCAAGTATACGTGCGCTTTAGCTGCTCCAAGACGCGCTGATTCTAAACTGCTGAAGACACATAGCAATAATCACAAAACCTGAAACACTATTTCATTGGGCATGATTTTTCAAGTCTTAATTCTACATGTTCTGATCTAGCAAAAGCCCGTGCTACTTTCATACTTCACGGAATTCCTATTTCTTGTCTGGTTTTCATATGATCGAGAACGATCGAGAACGGTCGCAAGCGATCGAAAAAAAAATCGATTATCGGGAAACCAACGTTTTTCGATCTTACGACCGTTTTCGATCCATATATGATCGCGATCGAAATCGATCAAAAACTGTCGTAGGATCAAAATCGTTTGCGATTATATGGAAACCCGGCTTAAAGGCCGGTACACACTAGGCGACAAGTCGCAGCGACAATTTCCTCCCGTGTGTACTAACATTTTTTTTTTTTTGCGAAAATTGTTGTCGCCGCGACAGAATTTTGTTGCTGCGACTTGCTGCATGAAATCCAACCGGTTGGGATTGCTGAACCAGTGCACACTGAGGCGACATGTCGCGGGGACAAGTCGGTGCGAATTGTCGCCTAGTGTGTATCGGCCTTAAGCATTCCCTGCTAGTAGAGTCTCTTTCGTTTGTGATTCCCGTGACGAGAAAAAAGGGAGACTCTGAGAGAGAACTGAGAACCTTACAAGATTTAATATTTCGATATCATTCTTCAAGCTCTTGATGATTGATTATGACAATTATCAATGTTTTCATTATTCTTATTCAGTTATTTTAAATTCAGGATAAATTAATCAAAAATTCATAGTTTGAAATTCAGACTCATTTTAAGATAACCATATATCTATCCAATCTTTATTCTGATTTCGTCAGCAAATTCTATCGCAAGAACACCCAATAAAAACATCGGGTAGTCATAGCAATTTTTTAACTTGAAGGCGCGCGACGGCTGGCTGTCCCAAACCATCTAGTCAAAACAACGTCATTTCTAGGAAGCCCGAGGAGAGCACTTTTTGGAATTATATCCAGTACAAGAACTACAAGTCTTATTGCAGACATCGCATATGAACGCATGGCTACGATGGTGAACTTCTCTACAAGCATTGCAAAAGTAGTCTGGACCATATCGCTGTTCTGGCCACTGTTTGCGACATAGCCATGGGATTTTATCGGGCCATTGACCTATAAAAAACAGAGAGGACAGAACGACTCAGCATTGTTAGTTTTTAAGCCAATTCATAGTTGTGGCATCCTTCAAGTTAATAGTAAAATGTTGTAGGACCTTCTCACACGATTCTGGAATGAGATTCATTCCAAAACGACTTTCACTCCGGAATGAAGTTCGTACTGCATTCACATGGTAGTTCGACTGGTTATCGCTTTTAGTGCGAAATAGAAGTGCAACAAAGATGGCGTCCATAATGTGGAAAATATCGGTGTTGATGATGATGGTAATAGCTGCAAATAATTTGTCTATAGTTATTTTTTTAATTAGCCAAGAAAAGAAACCCATCTCGTCTTTTCTTCATGGCTTTTACGCATACCCAGTACTACCCAGTCTTTTCGGTTTATGTTTTTCATTACCGAACGATGTTCGTTCCGAGTTTACATGATTCCAGAATGAAAATCTTTTCCTGAACGAGATTTTCATTCGGATTGAAAACTGGAATGAACTCATTCTGGAATGACTTGACCTCGAGCAGTATTTCATTGTGGCATCATGTGAACGAAGACATAGAAGTCTTACGGGGATGGAATGAACTCATTCCAGAATGAATCTCATTCTGGAATCATGTGAACAGGCCTTTATAATCCTGCAAGGGTGTCCTATAAATCAGACTAACCATGATCTTGCAGAGGTTTTGCGATTTTTTGGTAAAAGTCCTGAAAAAATGAGCAACATTCATAATGTTGATAAATATATAGTTTAGAAAGAGAAAGATGCGAAGTGATGTATTTCATTACAAACAAATGAAAAGAAACAGAAACAGAATTATCAAATAATTAAAGACACGCAAAAACCAGCTCGTGAAATTAAGCAAGCAAAATAAAAAAACAAGCAAATTAAAACTGATAGAGTGCACACACTAATAGTATAGAGTGCAACATAAATACCACCAAATAGCGCTATTTTATGCTAGTTCTATTGTTTTCTTTTGTTTAATTAGTGCTAGTTACTACTAAAAAGTGACAACTGTTGCACACATTTAGTGCGTGCACTCTCATAACATTGACAATCAAACAGGTTATCGAAAAGACAAACAAACAAACAAGTTTAGTAAGAGACGGGTCATTAGATATTTGAGGGGGGGTGCAATTTTTTTGACAGGATATTTTTTTCCCATATGTGATGGTTGTGCAGGATATTTTCTTCCTCTTTGCACGATATTTTTTATTTGCACATCTGCCGGGCACGATATATTTTTTTGCCCACTCAACTAACACTATACCAAAACTGACAGAGAAATTCATTAAACGAACAATTATTATGGATCTTTCTTAGGGTACGTCATCACTAGCCTGGATAAATTTGAAATCGCAACTTTATTTATCCGGTTAGGCCTTCCGTCCACACTAAAACGCATGAATGCGAAACAATTTTATGCTAATTCTATTGTTTACCGAGCAAAAGTTATGCGTTTTCAAATTTATCTGGCATAGTGTAGCCAGGGTATTATACTTTCTGGTTTCAGTGAATTAATACCAAACGTTGATGGTGTTGACCTACCTTATCTGTTGGCGTGGTTTCTCGGATTGGTTTTGCCGACACTTGATGAACCAACACCAAAACAGCAAACAGAGGCAATACAGCAAAAACTTTCATAATTCAGCCTCGACTCTTCAGATGCTAACCAATATGTGCACAAAACAATTCTGAGGGAAAAATCAATTAAGTTAGTTAATTATAAGCCGCAACAAAAAAAGCAAAAAAATTTGTTGCCATCTGGGCGAGTGCAGTCTTACCCCCGGGGGGTAAACGATCGGGGATGCTCGTCGTATCTTTTAGGGGTAAAAATCAGCGATTTGGTATCTTTTAGGGTTTAAAATACAAAAATTTGCCAAATTCTCACTTTTTGGTATCTTATAGGGGTTGAATAGCACTGAAATTCACGATTTTGGTATCTTTTAGAGATGAAAAATTTGCGGAGCCACGCCCTTTCGAAAAACGTCAGGTATCTTTTAGGGGTATTTTTGAAAAAATTCCGACGAGCATCCCCGATCGTTTATCCCCGGAGTCCCCCCCGGGAGTCTTACTAAACGAAGACTGTTGCTGTTGGTGTCGAATGTTTGAATAGTTCGAGCCCAGGTGAAAGTGATCATGTTTTGTGTTACCAGTTGATGCGTTTGGTCTGGCTTAGAGTGTATTGTTGAGATGTTACTTTTTGGGCGAGCACATGACCTTGAAAAAGACTGTTTTTTTGGTTCTGCTCTACCTCGTGAGTATTAGTACTGAAATGAGCAAGGATGGCACAGTTGGTTAGTGCGTGGACGTCTGTGCGAGAGGTCATGAGTTCGAATCCTAGTGACTCCCACATCTTTGCTTCGACTTCATTCTACTCTCTGTGTGTCTTACAGTAGCTTTAAATACCCATAAAAAAGGAACATTGAATAAAAAAGGGAGGAAAACGCGCACCGCCGGCCTCCAGGAAGACCAGATTTAACCTGAAGGAACTACTGACGTTAAATATAGTTGCCTTTTTTCCCTAAAGTCATTTTCACTGAGATGGACATAAAATCTAAATGGTACTTGATAAAATATTCAATCAGGCATCTTACCTTTGAAAACACGGCTGACTCTGACAGCAAGCTTTCTAAACTTACTTTTTCATTTGTTTTGTAAGGATATGACAGAATAAACCATTTTCAACGACCAGTGAAATACCTTTTTGGTTCTGTAATATAACTTCATCGACAATACATTTTTAACTGGTTTTGCTTTATCTTAATCCTGTAAAAGGATTATGAGGCAACACCATGTCTGTGTACTCCTTCTGATCTCAGTATTAGAAGAACAAATGTAGTATGGCAGAAATATAATAGATGCTTTTTGTTGTTGTCGGCAATTATGAGAAAGACTTGGGGATGGTACTGTTTTTCTTGATAGCTAAGAAGTGTCATTCTGATGGTGTTGATTTCATTCTCCCTTCCTTTTTTTCTTCTCGATTCCTTTTTTTCAGTCCTTTATTCCTTTCTACAATACATTATTTTTTTCCTTCCTTTTTTCTTTCTTTGCTTTCCTTCTCTCCTATCTTTGGTCCGCTTACTCCTTCCATGCCAGCAGAGTCTCTCAGTTGTTTGTGATTCATTTGTCTTTATGACGTCACGGTTTGTTTAAGGATAAAATCGCTAAAACTAATAGAAGATCTGAACAAAATTGCTATTGGAGAAACAGTTTATTCACGAAGGTTTTCGGATGTAATATGTTTAAATTCGTAGTACATTATAATATTCTGTGTATTTGATAACTATATTTAATTCTCTTTATAATTTAGGGCAGATTTTAGAGCTGATCTTTCAGTGAATTTGCGCTGATTGACCCCATCTGACGACCATGATACTTTGCGTTTAATTAATAGACTGTTTTCACGTGCCGTCATAGAGCATTTAGGGCACAATCACAAACGAGAGACTCGGCTAGGAAGGAAGTCCCCCTCGACCACAATCGTCCTCGCAAAACAATTTCTTCGTGTGATTACTCTTTCTACCTTTGTAGCGATTAACTAGACAACTGCCTTTTTCTTAATCAGTGAAACTTTTTTTGCACCTGTAAAACACAGCTTAAAAATCCGCTTATTCTTTGTTAACTCGGAAAAATAGTTTCAAATAAATCTCTAGCCAGATGGGGTATTAACCGCCCATTGCGCTGGTTCAACCAGGAAGAATATGAATAATTTATCATTTTTTCAGTCTTTTGTGGAAATTTTATCTCTTCGACGCTAATGAAAATAAAGAATTCCGATATTTTATGAACCTTTAACTTGGAAGAATGTACACAAATCATCCAAAACGTAATCATGATTGAAATCGTTAATAAATTTTACTTTTATGCTTCAGCTTGATTAACGTTTTGACACAGTTGGACAGCGCGAGAGGTCTCGAGTTAGATTTGCAGTGAATTCAAATCATTGATATACGATTTGCTTTTAATAGTGTAGAAATATATTTAATGTAGAAATTTATAAATCCCTTAAAAAAACATTGATGTTAAGACTTCTTTCTGTAGCTTTTAGTAGTTTTAAATACCCGTAAAAAGAAACATTGATGGAAAGAGGGGAAAAAGTACGCACCGTTCGTCTTCCTGTGTTAACAAATTTCTTATTATTAACGGGAATGTGCGGATTGCTTTCCATGCATTTTTCTATTGAAATATGCTTCTTAAGCATCGCCTTTTGATTGAAGTAAAATGTACGATAACTAGCCGATAAAACTAGTGTGGACTGCGTCAGTGTTTCCAAGAACAAAATTGGAGTAAAAGTGTACGATAACTAGCGGTTAAACTAGTGTGGACTGCGTCAGTGTTTCTAACAAAACAATTGCAGTAAAAATGTACGATAACTAGCGGCTAAACTAGTATGGACTGCGTCAGTGGTTTTATATTGAAAACAAAAAAAGTGATTTAAAGTTGTTTTCAAAAACCCGTGAAACAAAATGCAATGAATAAAATGATTAAGGAGTAATAAAATAAAATAACCCGAAAGCACTAAAGAAGCGTGGCCAGTAAAGCGTAGTAAGAGAGTCATTTTGTCATGAGTGGTAAACGGTACGGTTACGATACCGCTACGATACGACAGATAATTCGAATGTTTTCTTAGAAACTACGGCTATGATACGAAAACTCTATTATAAATGTATTTCACTGTTTTTTTGAAAACGACTCTAATAAAGCCAATAAATATATTACACATTACTATTTTTTCCGTCTTATTTGAAACTTATTTGCTTTTACGTTTATTCATCATTATACGTGTCTTAAAAAAAGTAATTAACTTCATTGCCCATTATTTTAACATTTAAAATTGAAACAACCAATTCAATGGTATTCCAATAATTTAAAGCTTTTACTAGGCGATTTGCATCACGTAGAATACTACAACTACCAGAATGTTTTGCCAACTTTCGTTTGAATCGCAATTAGTGCAAATTGTTTTATTAATCTCCAAAGGGATTAAAAATTTGAATACGAAAGAGAATTCGCAAAGAATGCTGGTAGATGTAGTAAAATGTCACCATAATGCAGATCGCCTATCCATGGATGGTGTCGTCAAGTCTTCCGATACCGTCATTGTCAACCTCTAAACAATCTATTTCTTCCTTTATTTGGGCTTCCTGTGGCATTTGGAGTTCCTATTTGATGCAAGGGAGCTGTAACGTCCATCCCCTCCCCCATCGACAATATTTTCACTAGTTACCAGGGATTATCAAAACTGGATGCCCAAAGGAATTGCCACTGGAGAAGTCTATGTCAATGTATTTTTTTGAATACTTGTTGCTCGTTGGATTATTTAACAACAATGCAGACCTTCATGACACCGTATTCCATGTTTTGCTTTTTACTGTTGATGCGCGTTTTCAGATCTAGAGGGTGCAGGGGGAGTACACATCCTCCTGATAAGATTTCATGTCCTTGTTTCGATCCTCAGCATTTCATGTTTACTGGGTAGTGTGCACAGCTCCCTCCTGAAGAAGGTGCACTCCCCCCTCCTAAAACAATCCTGGATCTGCTGCTCCTTGTTTTGATATATATACCAGATTTGTTTGTATCTTTCATTGCATTTAGTTCCACAAGGCAGTATTGACCAGCCTTGCATATATCACCATGAGAATAATTGGTTTTGTTTGTGTGTTTGATGATATTGTTGTCTTTTTTTGTCTATTGGTTTTATCTGTCCAAAGCAATACATTTGTCAGTCTTGATGCTGTTGTTGATGTTATCCTTTGATTCTTATTTTATGCTTTTTTAGCTGCTGGGTGGCGGTTGTTTCTCTTGATCTGTTCCGAGGACTTGTTTGTTTAGTTCTTCAACATTGATGTTCTTTTCCTTGACAGCTTTCTATACACATAAAACAAACAAAAATAACTGAACAGTGAATTGCTTTTTGATAATCTCCAGGTTATTTAGCCAGGTGCAGTGCCTTACTAATTGAGACTATCTTTCATACTCACTACCATGGGAAAAAAGACAAGTGTGTTTATTTACCTGATTTTGCAATATCCAAATAACTAAACATGGAAAAAGGCATTTTTTTGGGAAAATCTCTGAAAACAAATGCCATTTTTCCAAGTTTAGTTATTTGGATATAATTTGCAATAAACAGACTTTGTATACTGTTGAAACAAGCTTTTTGCTCACTCTATATCTCATTGTATGTTCATGTGTATTTAAGGTAATGTAAGTTATACATGTCATCACAAAAAGAACACAGGAAAAAAATTGTGATTCCCAGAATGTTTTTTTTTTTTTGGTTTTTGTAGCATTTTCCCAACAATAACCCAAAATAAACCCATTTTGGTAATCCCAATTTTGAACCCAATGTTGGATTTTGTAGCATTTTCCCAACCATAATCCAAAATAAACCCATTTTGGGAATCACGATTTTTTTCCTGTGGAAGAGAGTACTTACTAACGTTTTGGACGTTATATACTGAGGATATAATATTATGTAACTATTCTACACATATCTTTGCATTCTGGGGAACCCCGAGAATAACCATGTCACATGACACAGAACAGAACTTCAAATAAGCTCAGTTCAACATTTGCAAACATTTTTTTTACATACCAGTAATTTTATTTTCACAAACTATTTAGATGATAAATATGAGGGATTGTGCTTACTGTGATTACAGTGTTTACAACAGCATAGTTGAAATGAAAATAACTGAGCGTTAATGATATGATGAATTTATGATAATCAATGATGATGATGAAGATGATTGGACAGATGATGATCATGATATTGACATAATATGTATAGCTGTTGGATTTAATGATATCAATGATGATGATGATGACGATCAAAACATTGATGTAATATATACAAATGTTGGATATATACAAATGATGTCATTGGTGACGAAGATGACATTGGTGATGATATGGGTGATGCCAATGATGAATGATGTTGAAAATGTGGTTGCTACTGTAAATGACGATTATTAATTAGATGGTATTCAAAATAATTGTGAAGGTGGAACTGATGATGATGTTTGGTAACTATGAAAATAAACAAGATCTTACTGCTTTTGCAATGCTACACTAAGTTTCACAATTGTTGGGACATTGCCATTTTTTTCCACACAATTTCGTTCTCTTCCACTTTTTTTCTTTTTCTCTCTACAATATCCCGGTCAACCCCCCCCCCCCCCCCCCCCAGAACAATGTTGACTGAGGTTTCATTTCATACCAAAATCATCACCAGTCATACCAACATTGTAACAGGGGAGGGGGGAGGCCCCAGAAAAATGGTCAACAGAAAAAAATGGTAATAATGTATGTCCCAATTTATTTTGAATCATAGTGTAGCTCATGCTTTAACATTCATCGTGGTTTTTGTATAATCCAAAACATAACTTTAATACAACGGCAAACACAAATATAAAGCAAAACTCACCATGACACACGTTTTGTACGTCTTGAATAATTCCTTACATGGATCAGAATGAACATCGCCCTTTAGAAAACGTTCCGTATACCATGAATTAAAACAAGCATCGTACTCTTTCTTGAGCTCATTGCATTCACTACCTACACTATTCATTTCAGCACAAAAAAAAATTAAAAACCTCTAAAAATTCCGGGCAAAAAAATAAATACGAAATTTGGAAACTTTCGAATGAATGACTGGTCAGCGGTTTTGAAATTAACCTATGAGTGCGCATATATTTTACGCCAAACCGTTGTACAGTAAAATTTCGTCGCAAATCCAACATGGCGGATGCACGCGAAATCGTAACTCTTCAATTTGGACATTTTTCAAACTTCGTAGGGACTCATTTTTGGAATATTCAAGAATCTTTATTTGACTACGATGTAAATCAAGTATCCCCAAAGTCAGAGATAAATAATGACTGCTTATTTCGCGTCGGAAAGACGCAAAATGGAGATGAAACTTACACCCCAAGAATGTTATCTTTTGACTTGAAAGGAAGCCTGCGAAACTTGAACACAGAAGGTGGTGTTTATTCTACTTCTAATCAAGCGATAGAATGGCAGGGAGAGCTATCTGTTCATAAGACTTACGTGGAACCGAAAAATGAGTTTCAAATGGACATCGACGAAGATCAAGTTATTGCGAATCCCTCGAGTGAAAGTGGTTCGCGATCAAAATGGTATGATTTAGATGATCGTGTAACAGTTTGGTCAGATTTTGTCGGGACTCAGTATCACCCTAAGAGTGTTAATATTATTAAGGAGTATTCCCACGAGGCAGATCATTTTGCTTTTGACATTTTCGGGTATGGACAATCACTATTCAAGGGAGATGATTTTCAGGATGAGTTCGAGAGTGGTCTGCGTTTCTTTGTGGAGGAATGCGATCACCTACAGGGTTTCCAGGTAAATTATCATATTTCCTTTTATGTGTTGATTGATTGTTTGTTTGATTGATTGATTGTTTGTTTGTTTGATTGGTTGATTGATTGATTGATTGATTGATTGATTGATTGAATGATTGATTGATTGATTGTTTGTTTGATTGGTTGATTAATTGATTGGTTGATTGATTGATTGTTTGTTTGTTTGATTGATTGATTGATTGATTGATTGATTGAATGATTGATTGTTTGTTTGATTGATTGTTTGATTGATTGATTGATTGATTGACTGATTGATTGATTGATGGAATATTGATAGGTTAATAATACCTATTGATGGAAGGATTCATTGTTTGATTGATTATTGATTGAACAATATTTTCATTGATTAATTGATCTACTGACTGACTGATTTATTTCATTATTGATTGGTTGAATGATTGATTGATGGTTGTCTTGGTTACTGATTGACAGACTGACTCACAACTTACACATAGAGAAAATATCATTCTGGGATCCTCATGATTGCATATACTTCATATACTGGCTTTGTTGTCAGCATGGTTGGTCTTCTTGTGTTGTGTTGTAGAGTGACCTGGATTCAAATCGCACCAAGAGCATATGATATTTTTCTCTTATTCTTTATTTGACTCGCCAAGTCATTGACTGTTAAAAAGATAGCTGACGCAATTATTGAATGACTAATGATAATAACAGTATGAAGACTTCAACCAAAAGCCACCTAAGTTATTCTACTTTATCTATTATGTGCATTTGAATTTGCCACAGCCTTAAGCAAGATTGTAGCAAGTGCAAAGTTTGCAATAAATAAAGTGCAGTGAAATACCTTTATAATTGTCTATTAGAGTTCTTGATTTCTGTTTGGCTAAAAATTCTGAGGTGGCTTTGCTTGAAAGCATCATATTGGTCATTCACTGTCAGCCATTCCATATTATTGTCAGATTTAAAAAAAAAGCTCATCTTTACATTCTTTCACTAACAGCTGTGTTTATTATATCATGACCAGTCATTTCAAAACTCTCTTCGTTTTTTTCTTGACCATCCATCAATTTAATTGAGTGGAGTGATAGCTGAAGTATGGCAAGCCGATTGTAGCATTATTCAATTATTCCTAAATTCAATATTCAACCCAGTTTTTCAACTTATTTTTTTTAACATTCAACCTTAAATCATTCAACATTCAACCACAGTCATTCAACATTCAACCTTTGTCATTCAACATTCAACCACGGTCATTCAACATTCAACTCTGTCATTCAACATTCAACCCTTGTCATTCAACATTCAACCACGTCAATTCAACATTCAACCTTTGTGATTCAACATTCAACCATTGTCATTCAACATTCAACCACGGTCATTCAACATTCAACCTTCGAGTCATTCAACATTCAACCTCTGTCATTCAACATTCAACCTCTGTCATTCAACATTCAACCACAGCCATTCAACAATCAACGACTCTCAACGAGAATGCGCAACCGCCATTCATCGGTCAGCGGTTCTTGCTTTAAGGCATTCCCGAATATAATAAGTGACACATGAAAATTGACAAGATGGCGACGAATAATCAACTAACTGCACTCGCCAAGTGCTTGACTCAGGCAGGGGAGATTGTTAAAGAGTTGACTGAAACATCGACGTCTACTTCAAGTGCAGAAAGACCAGCAACTTCATCAGCAAATGCAAACACACAAACGCAAACACGAATTGGAGCAGCCATTTCATCAGTACATCAAACTGTGAACAGAGCACAGTCGATGTTGACGAACTCGACTAACAGAGGGACCTTTTCCCGATTGAATGGTCGAGAATGTTTGAGAGCAATTTCAGGTATTACTTTGATATGTTTCTAGTACTTTTTTATCATTAATATATAAACATGAACATGAAAATATGCTGCCAATGTAGAGTGCACGCACTAAAAGTGTGCAACAGTTGTCACTATTTAGTGTTAAATAGCACTAGAGTGCAAACAATATATTCGTGAAACACTAATTACTAAATAGTACAAAATAGTGCTAATTAAACAAAAGAAAACAATAGAATTTGCATAAAATAGCACTATTTAGTATTACTAAAGTTTCACGGATTAATTGTTTGCACTCTAATTAAACAAAAGAAAACAATAGAATTAGCATAAAATAGCACTATTTAGTGGTACTTATGTTGCACACTTTTAGTGCGTGCACTCTAATAAGGTTAATAAATTTATTTAAACTACTAAGGTCTTACAAACCAATTGGGCTAAATTATAGAACACCCTGTCACTTATTAGCATAACAATAACATCTATTGTTAATATTCATCGTTTTCAAAGAGTGCCGCTACTGGAATCATTGTGTTACAGGGTATTCTATAATTGCTCCCTTTCTCCAATTTGTTTAAAGCATGTAAATTTTCCCTCCTAATTTAAGCATTTTCTGAATATTACTTTTATTAGGTACTGGTAATTCTGGACCACCGTCAAAAAAAGCCAAACCAGTTGAAAAGACGTATGAATTTATTCTTATTGACTCCAGAGGGCAGCTTAACAGTGTCAATGATTCTTTTGTCTTGGAAGATGGTGCAATAGTCTCACGAGGGATAGTAACACTAAATTCCAACATGAGCGAACAAGACATAAGAGCATGCTTACAGAGCACAATTGTGTTAAAGTTTCCTACTGTTTTACCACAGGATCTAGTGTTTTTAAAAGCTGTTCGAAGAAAGATAACAAGGCCTATAAATGCAGGTGAATTTTCTTTCAAAGAAGTCAAACTTCTGGCAGGACAAGGATGTATTTATGTCACTCTGAAGGAAGGGTTTGAATGCCTGCTTGACGATTACTTTGAAGATTCTTCAAAAGAGGGTTCTTCAAATGAGGATAAAGAAGTAGATGATAATGATCCAGTCAAAACTGATGTTGATGGAAAAGAAGACAAAAATGATGATCTGTTAACACATGAAGAAGAAAATGATCTGTTTACACCAGAGGACACTGAGTTGTTAAAGTCTGCTCTTGGTAGCAAGAATGATATTGAGGTTGCAGTAAGTGAGTGCTACAAAGAGTGCCAGGCTGGTCAAGTTACAGATCCAGTAGAAGTTTTGAAGTGTGCTCAAAAACATATTTTGAAGGGTAGGCCCCTAGACACCATTTCGGTTCAATCAAATCTAGAAGGAGAAGTAACACAAATTGATGTCAACAGACATAACTTACTGAAAACTGCATTTGATGAGATAGAGCACATTGCCAACTATCAGCTAACCCTGCAAGTTAACTTTTATGGTGAAATTGCCTTTGATCATGGTGGACCAAGAAAAGAATTCTTTTCTTTGTGTTTGAGGGAGATCAAACAAAAGTACTTTGACAATGGATTGCGCACCTTGCTTGCTGCTGACTATGAAAAGATTGGTATTATCATGTCTCTGAGCATTCTTCAAAATGGTCCCATACCAAGGTTTCTTGAAGAATCGATGTTAGAAGAGCTATTTGAATCTCCTAACCCTAGTCCATGTATGACACACCTGCGCGATGGTTTTGCAAAAGTTGGTATTTACCAAATTGTCAAGGCCATCCCTCAGTTTGTGTATCTAATGCGACCCTCTGATGCATATGAGCTGACCAGAAGAAAGCTAATATTTCTACTTAAGCCTTCATTCTCTGAAGAAGGATCTAATGCAAAACACAATGAGATGGCAGTCTACGAGTTGTTCTTGAAGTATGTTCGAGAGGCTTCCAGTGGTCGTCGAGCACCTATCACTCTTGGCAATATTTTAAGGTTTGTTACTGGAGCAGAAGAAGAACCAGTTCTTGGGTTTGCAATTCCTCCAAGTATATCCTTCACTTGTGCCACCAATAAAAGCAAGTGGTCATTCTTACCAACTTCAAACACATGCAGTCAGATGTTAAAGCTACCTACCGGGTCACACAGTTACCCCCTTCCTCCTGAAGATGTATTATTTGAAGTCTATGACAGTGCTTTTTCCAATGAGTATTTTGGTCTAGCTTGATTTCTAAGAATTATTAGTCCTTGTGAAAGAAGTTGGTTCTTGGACTTTTGCTGCTACATAGGTCATGACATACTATTGTGCACTGGTTATGACTGTCATGTTTTAAAATTGACTCAAATAATGTTAATGTTTGGCTTTTTTACATTGTGTTATAAAAATGTTAGATAACAAATAGAAAAGATGAGCCTTATTACATGTTTAACATTCAATAATAATGATTTGGCATTTGTACTTGTTTGAAAACTTCTTAGCAAGCCGTGGTCAGCAGTACTGGTATTCATTGCGTGAACAAACCAGTGTGACAAAAATCAAAGGCTTTATTGCTATGCTTAAAAAAATCATTATATGTATGCTAATTAAAGGGAGCTATATAACATTCTTGTCCGATAGTATGTACTGGTACTTATCTTTGTCTTCATAGAGTGCACACACTAAAAGTGTGCAACATAAATACCACTAAATAGTGCTATTTTATCCTAATTCTATTGTTTTCTTTTTGCACTCTAGCTCAACCTACCTAAATTCTTAACCATATACAAAATCACTATAAGTTTAAAAAATGAAAATTTCTAGAGTTTGTATCTAGCACAGGAAAAAAATTGTGATTTCCAAAATGGTTTTATTTGGGGTTATTGTTGGGAAAATGCAACAAAAACCAAAATAAACCCATTCTGGGAATCACAATTTTTTTCCTGTGTAGTATAAGACAGCCAATATGTTGATGTTGAGGAAAAATAATCTTTATGACTTTGTGCTGATTCTTTATTTTAAGAATATTGGATATTAGTAAAATAATAATTTGATTCAAATGTTAAAATAAATATATAAAAAGCATTAAAAAGCCTGAAAACATGTGAATTTCAAGACATTGTTATAAATCATGTTGCTGTTGGAAAGAAAAACAAAATTCTTTATGAAGATTTGTTTTACTTTTGAGTAAATTATGCTGGTTGCTGATTTTAGAATGTTTGAATAATTTAAAAAAATGAATAAATAATTAAATTTTGAACATTTAAATATGAGGGAAAATGTCACAAAACCGTTTTCTTGTCATTGTTTTTAATTGGAAAATAAACAGACTGACATATGAGGAAAGTTGTGAAACCTCTATTGACATTTGATTTAAATATTTTTTTGGTATCAAAATTCTCATACTTTGCTTTAGAAAAGTATAGAGATTGGGTTTCCTGTGCCAGATTTTATGATGAACAAAAGGCTAAAGACATTTTATGTTTTTTATGTTTAATTAGCTGGTATTATTTTGTAATTGGTGTTCACAGATTAAAATGTCACTTTCTAGAGTTCTACTGCAAGTCTAAATTCAATTCGCTAAACTTTTCTTGAACTAGGCTTAACACTTCACAATATATGTCAACTCCCATCTCATTGGATTCTTTCAGTGGATCAATGTTCTCTAAAATGTATGCCTCCATCAAGTCTTGATTATCAAGATTTATTGGATCAACTACCACATTATTTTCATGATTAGAACTTGAAGGTCCTTCAGCATCATAGCCATACATGGCCAGTTCCTCTGGCTGCTCATCAAGCAATCCCCTGGCTAATGGATTGTTAGCATGCAGCATTCCATTGGTCCACATCTGAATAGGGGACCAGCTTCTTTCTGTGCGCATCTTGTGGTGGTTGAAAGCTTCCGTGAATTCATTTAAAGCCTTGTTTATTCTGGGGATGAAAACCAAGTGTAGACAGAACAGGTGTACATCATCATTTACTTGGAGAATTCCAGTAGATTCCATGGCATAAAAAGTATAGTAATAAAGATGGCAAACACATCTGAAGACATCTCTCCATAGACGTTCAATGCGCTGATTGTGTGTTGAAGGACCAGCTATAAAACTTCCTCTGCCTTCTCCTCGGGTTTCCACCATAGCATCACATACAAGTACATTTTCTACCCCATAATCTACTCTGATTCGTGAAGGCCATAGATCACCATCACACTTAATTGCATTCAAAAAGAGTTCAAGAACAGTTTCTGATAGGTTGTTTGCACTGCAACTCAAATATATAATTCGCCTTGAAAAGCCATCAATGCATCCGTGAATAACTAATTTCCAGCGAATTAAAGAGTGATGTCCATCAATGTGCCATAGAGAATTTGGCCATGGCACATGATAAGTTCTTCGAGATACCAGCACACCCCATCTCAAGACTGTGTTCTGAGGATCCACTCTAACCATGCTTTCTCTTATTCTTTGTCTTTGGACTCTATAACCAAGTGCCCTAATGTACCCAGCAACATACCCCTGGCCAGTGGCTGTTCCATGAGTTGACATATATGAACTAACCATGTTATCCAGTCTTTCATCAGACAAATCACTAAAACCTTGCATTTCTTGAAGATTAAACTTTTCCACTCTTCTATACACTGTCCACCTTGAAACACCTAGAAACTCTGCAATTTTGGTCCAACTAAACCCTAGTGCACGAAGTTCTTCTAGAGTTTCACATGAAATGTCATACGAAGGTCTACCAGGCACACAAGTATCTGTCTTTGTGGCAACATGCTCAGCAACAGTCGTAGGTGTTATTGACCCCACATTTACGTAATATGACCAAGAATTCAATACATCTTCCATGCATCGCGTTAACAATTCAAGATCATTTCTATCAACTGAATTCACCATACTAACACTATCACACAGTGTCCTAGTAATACAAACGGCCTTATCAAGTGCAGTAGCATGTGCATCAGCTATATCCCGATTAAATGGTTGGTTGCAAATTTCTCTGGTTTTTTCAAGAAGGGAATTTAAACATTTTGGAAGATCTTGACCAAGATCAACTCGTTCTTGCTCTGCCATATTTGTGCTTTTTTGGATTTCTAGTTTCTAGTGTCCCTTGACCTCATACCAGGCCTGGTCACATTACAAACAAGGGACTCCAGGGAGCCCCCCCAATAATCCTTCATATATTGGCTCCACGTGATTGGATTAAATGTTGAATCGTGGTTGAATGTTGAATGACTGTAGTTGAATGTTGAATGACTGTGGTTGAATGTTGAATGACCGTGGTTGAATGTTGAATGGCAAAAGTTGAATGTTGAATGAAGATGGTTGAATGTTGAATGGCTGTGGTTGAATGTTGAATGAACATGGTTGAATGTTGAATGACAAAGGTTAAATGTTCAATGAACATGGTTGAATGTTGAATGACCATGGTTGAATGTTGAATGACCGTGGTTGAATGTTGAATGACCATGGTTGAATGTTGAATGACAAGGGTTGAATGTTGAATGACCGTGGTTGAATGTTGAATGGCAAAGGTTGAATGTTGAATGACTGTGGTTGAATGTTGAATGATTTAAGGTTGAATGTTGAAAAAAATAACTTGAAAAACTGGGTTGAATATTGAATTTAGGAATAATTGAATAATGCTACAATCGGCTTGCCATACTGAAGCACATTCTGTCATTGATTTGAAAGCATTTCTATTTAGAAATTGAATGGTGGTCCAAAAAACAACAGTTCAAAACAAAGTTTGAAACTTGACTACTGTAATTGACTGATTAAAGTGTGACACTATTTTCTCTTTGTGTATCATTACTGTGTTTAATTATTACCATTCCAGATATTTACTGATGTGCACAATGGCTTTGCAGGGCTTACTTCTCAAGTCATTGAAGACCTGGCAGATGAATACAGCTCAAAGTCAATCATGACATATGGTCTTCTACCTGGACATTTTCCTGGAAATACTGACACCAAAAGTGCACAGAGGGTATTGAACATGGCATTAGGTTATCAACATATTAGCGAGAACAGCAGTATGTTTTCACCATTGTCAATGGCTCGACAGGGCTGGTTTCATACAGGCTGCCCAGGAATGTTTCCTTACTTGAATTACAAGGTTGGTAAACTAATCATTTTATGGTTTTTGTGGGTTAGGTTTGATTAAGAACGTTCCTGGATAAATGAATTTCTATTTTCATTTTTATTAAACTTTTTACAAAGATATTTCATTATATGAGGATTTCAGAAATGCAATAAAAATTGGGGGTCACCGTGTTTGAGGTACAACTTAGGTGTAGAAAATGGGGTATATTAATGAAGAAATGCTCATATTTAAACATTTTCAAAGAATAAAGTCATAAAAATGTTGTAAAACAAAAATCAACCCTCTTTAAGATTTGCAAAGAAAATTTTTTTTTACAAAAGTGTACTGTTCTTGGTTCCATATAATGTCATTTCACTTCATGAAAAAAATAGGGGTCACCAACTTCATTTTCTAGATATCTTGCGGCAAAAGTAAAGAAAAATCTGGCCATCTTGAATACCACATGGGAACTGGGCTCTAATAATTATTTGTTTACAGCAAAAAATGTTTAATATTTGTTCTTTTTGTAGCAAATTGACTTGAACATAAAAAAAAGTAAACTCAATTACTTTTCAATTGAACACAAATGGGACTTAAAAGGAAAAAAGTGAAAGAAAAATATCAGTAATTTGACCAACGGCAATGAGCATGAGGGCTCAATCTTGCGCAGTAACGATGTGCGTGACCAATACCCAGGAACGTCCTTAATTGTAATCAATAGATGATTTTATAGATAGCTGGATTAATAGATTGGCTGCTTGATTGATTTAGTTGCGATTGGTTAATTGACTGATTTGTTAAGTTATGATCAATCAATTTGTTGTCTAATTCATTCACTCATACAGTGATTCTTTATTTTTATTTATTAATTGATTGATTTCTTGAACAACTTATTTATTCTTGGTCTATTCACTAATTGATTAGTTGTTTGTTTGAAGTCATTGATAATGATTGACTGTGTTATTACAGTAGATGTTTCATTTATTGATTAATAAATTGATTGGTTGGTTGGTTGGTTGATTGATTGATCACAGCATTCATTGATTGAATGGCTGATTGATTCATTGATTGATTGGCTGATTGATTCATTGATTTATTGGCTGATTGATTCATTGATTGATTGGCTGATTGATTCATTGATTGATTGGCTGATTGATTCATTGATTGATTTGTTCATTCAAAATGCATCCTAATGATTTACTAACAAAGTGCAATAATGTTGTCTTGTAGTTTAACCTGCAATACCACACAAGTGCAATACTGGCATCAACTATTGACACTCTGACCCTTCCTTGCCGTCTTGACACTGTCTTAAAATCTCACATGAATGACATTGTGAACACTTTAACTTTTGGCAACAGAAGAGTCACAAGTGCATCTTGCAGCTTCCCACTCCCAATTGCACAAGACAAACCACTTCAGCATTTATTCAATTCTAAGCTACACAATAAAGAGAACCCTTTACTTGTGACATTAACACCCAACGTATCCCAAGTGAGGCAATGCACTTCACAAGTTGCAATTTTACGAGGAGCTTGCAATGCTTCACCAACACGAAATACTGGACAACTTCAGCAGCCAACAAAGAAGCCAAAGACATTAATTGACAGCTGTCAATCAAGCTTAGAAATGCTAAATGTGTTTACTCAAGTGATAAACCCATTGGGTGTCAATACTAACTGGATTGTCAATCAAGCGTCGCGGGTGACCCCACCCTACCCTAACATCTTTGCACGATCTGTGACTTGTGATGGTTTTGTTGAAGATGGTTTCCATAGAGACGATAAGGTCACGGTTAAGGATGTGAACATGTTGGCTTGTGTTGCAACGTCGCCAGGTGTTGGGAAAATGTTACAGTCTTTGGTGGAGTATGCCAAGAAAGCAAACATCAGAAAACATAGTTGTTTCACTGATAGTGGTATTGAGTATAGTGGGTTTGTTGAAGTATTAGAGGGCTTGGAGTCAATGGCTAATAACTATTTCCAATAAGTATATTCAAAGACAAATTTATTGTGGAAAACGTTTTACAATCATGAAAACTATATTTCAAAAACATGTCCAAGTTGTAATTGTACTGTCAGATTGTAGCAGAAAAAGTTAGTGTTTGTAAAATTCATTACAAAAAAGAGCCTATTGTATTTTGTAAATTGTTGTCGTATTGTAGCTGTGTAAAAGAATGAATATTAGACTATTGCAGTCCAGTATTCAAAAGTTCTTACTGAGATAAACTAAACTAAACTAAAAACTGTTGATTGATTGGTTGATTGACTGGTTGATTGATTGGTTGATTGATTGGTTGATTGACTGGTTGATTGATTGGTTGATTGATTGGTTGATTGACTGGTTGATTGATTGGTTGATTGATTGGTTGGTTGGTTGGTTGGTTGGTTGGTTGGTTGGTTGATTGATTGGTTGAATGATTGATTGTTTGGCTGATTGATTTGTTGATTGATTGATTGGCTGATTGATTGATTGATTGGTTGGTTGGTTGATTGGTTGATTGATTGGTTGATTGATTGATTGATTGATTGGTTGGTTGGTTGGTTGATTGATTGGTTGACTGATGGGTTGAATGATTGCTATTGCATGTTGGTGCCTTTCAAGTGCTATTTCATCAGAATGTAAAACAATTTACAATATTAATGACTGGAAGTTAAACAACTACTAAAATGGTGCAAAGTGACTTATTAGAAGTTCACTTTAATTCAAAACTATTTACAAAACAGTGTAATTTTTTTAGTTGTTAAAACAACTATTTACAAATGGCGTCCACCCCAAAAGTTCTATGGCTCAAGAGAATGTAGGTTGGGTGATGTTGAAAATTGATTAAGCCAGTTGACCACTAATCAATGCTGATGGAAATATATTCTAGTTCATAATGGGCATTATCCAAATACCACACGGCCAATCTTACAGTGTGAATCTAAAAACCGTGGCAGACAGAAATATTACAGGAGTATTGCTATAGTTCCTTGTCCAATCACAGACAACTGATGAACGTTAAAAGTAATTCTGAGTGGGTAAGAAAACATTCCGAAAATATTCTGTCTGGCCACGGATTTTAGATTCGCACTGTAATTAAAATTCTGAATTGATGTAGCATCATTCACCAAACGTTTTTTTTTCCAAATGCAGTCTCTAGAAATACACTCAACCTTTCATCTAATGACTAGGTTCCCGTTAATAATGGATGTGACATGTCTATTTGTTTATTGAGTTCTTGTCTACATTTATTAATAAAATTTAAGCTATTTTTCATTTTATTATTATTATTATTATTAATATTATTATTATTATTATTATTATTATTTATTATTATTATTATTTTGTTTTTCGTGCACTTGGAAAACATAATTTCCATTTTTTACATATTCGAATCAACGTACCGGCAAACAACTTGAATGTCGTTGGGTCACGCCTATTTTTATGGTGTCGAAATTGTCTCGTTTTTACGCTTGAAGAACAGTAAAATTGAAGTAATATTGGGGTAATTTTCATGTCCTTGTTAATCTTCTTCTAGAATACCACTCGTCTCCCTCGTGCCCGTTTTTATCGCAACCTCAATATGACTTCCATGGAGCCTTAACGTTTAAAATGCTGCAATTTCAATTTTCAGATTCGTTCCAGCAGGATTGAATGTGTGTGCGTTTGGCCGTGGATTAACCCACAGGCAGCCCAAGCAATCTACTTGGTTTTTGTTTTCTTTTTTGTTTTTGTTTTCAAAATGGCGGTTCATTGGAAGTATGGTTCACGCTTCAGCTGATAGGAAAATCTGTCGAATTTTGAAACAAAATGTTACAATTTGCAGTATTTTTCCGTGAAAAATTGAAGTAAAGTACAATTTATTGAAATCTTGTTTATTGAGCTATTATGCTGATGTAGTTTTTGTGTTCTTCTTGTTGATTTTGGAGAATTTTTTGCCGTTAAAGAAGAGCTAGGTGGTATGAATGAGTTTACGGCCTTCTAGTAATATATGTAATAAAGGAAAAAAAATACAAATCGTGAATAAAAAAATTCAATTTATAAAAAAATAAAAAGTAAAAATAATAAGAAAAAAATAGTTTGGAAATCAAATAATAAAAAAAATAATTTTTTTCAAGTCTCCCAGCGTGGGATTCGAACTCGCGTACTTCCAATGAACCGCCATTTTGAAAAGAAGACAAGTAGATTGCTTGGGCTGCCTGTGATTAACCTTACCAGTCTTTGCCAATAGGTGTGAAGTGCACTGCTTGAAGACCAGTCATTCCAATATTTATAATGTGAAAAAAACTTTATAAAAGGTCTCCGAACCGATAGTTTTTGCACTTATTTATTCAGTTCATTTTCAACTTCCTTAGAAAGGCAAGTTACTGTCGTCTTCAAGGTAAGATTGTACAACTTTCAAAACTACATTTTATAACCACGCAGTATCTCCTATGTATACCAGTTTTGCAGGAAACGTGATTGGGTATTTTTTTATTCGGGATTCGCAGGATTTAAACGTTTTACGTCTACGTAGATCGATCCATCTTTATCTCATTTCTCTTTTTCCGTGATTCGAGAAATAGCTGACATAGTTTAACGGACGTGCACGTGAATCACTGCAGAGCATCTTCAGAGCGTTTACAGCAAGGAAACACATAGGTTAGAAATATCTCTCTCTTCAAAGCGTGTTCTATAAATGATATATAAAATGAGAAGCAATTATTCCATTTTAGCCGCATTTACATTTAAGTTTGATTTAGATTGATTATCAATCAATAACAACCTTAATAGGCTGTAGCTAGAGGAAACGCAGGAAAACCATGAAATAAAAACTAATAAATACAAACAGTTACTACTTACTGAGTTTGTCTCTAACACTCAACTAGAACACAATACCGAGACAAAAGGAATAGCAATGTTCTGATCGGACGAGTGCTAAAGTGCAAACAATTAATCTGTAAAACTTTAGTAATACTAAATAGTACAATTTTATGGTAATTCAATTGTTTTCTTTTGTTCAATTAGCACTATTTTGTACTATTTAGCAATAAGTGTTTCACGGATTTATTGTTTGCATTCTAGTGATAAATAGTTACTAAATAGCTATTATTTAAAAGTATTTAGATTGTTTTCATTTCATGGATTGCCTCCGTTTGCTCTAGTGAGTTTGACATATATCTATTTTTCTCTCGGGAGGTAGAGTTTGTTGTAAAAGTTGCTTCTCTCTCCTATGCCACGAGGGTTTTTCTCCTGGTTCTCTTTTCCTCTCTCATAGCAAAAACTGTGTGCAAACTGAGATGTGTGCAAAATAGTGAATGTAGGGGTAGTGAGTGAGGGAGAAAGTCTTCCCAATTAGTAGATATGCTAAATAATCGAGAGACTATAAAAACGTTCATTATTATTATTATTATTAATTAGATTTTTCTCCTGAATCCGGCGTCCCTTCGCGGGCTTCAATATAACGCCAAACTTTGTTGTATCAGACAAGATAAATGAATTGATATGATGCGTACTCACAAATAATTTAATTAAAAATTATTAATACACTTTTTCGGGTTTTTTTATTTGCTGTTGTAGTTGCAGAGTTTAACCATGAAGGTTCTCATTGTGTTGTCTGTTCTTGTTGTGCTGATGTTGGTCCATGAAGCGACGACAAAACCAGGAAAAAAGAATGATGAGGTACATGTATTTTCATTCATTCATTCATTCATTCATTCATTCATTCATTCATTCATTCATTCATTCATTCATTCATTCATTCATTCATTCATTCATTCATTCATTCATTCATTCATTCATTCATTCATTCATTCATTCATTCATTCATTCATTCATTCATTCATCCATTCATCATTAATTAATTGATTGATTTATTGATTGATTGATTGATTCATTCATTCATTCATTCATTTATTCATTCATTGATTGATTGATTGATTCATTCATTCATTCATTCATTCATTTATTCATTCATTCATTCATTTATTCATTCATTCATTCATTCATTCATTCATTCATTCATTTATTCATTTATTCATTTATTTATTCATTTATTCATTGATTCATTGATTCATTGATTCATTGATTCATTCATTCATTTATTCATTCATTCATTCATTCATTCATTCATTCATTCATTCATTCATTCATTCATTCATTCATTTATTCATTTATTCATTTATTAATTCATTCATCCATTCATTGTACAAATGTATGTACACTACGATGCACAACAAACACAAATAACGTAAAAAGATGTTGAATACAAACATATTATGCTTTTTCAAAGAAAAGCAAAACGTTTACGATAATCAGCTGATTGAACTTGGCTTAGTTTGACTTCGTGGATCAAAGCATAAATTCCCATGTGCAATTTTTACGTTATTTGTATCTGTGGTGCACCGTAGCCGTTACGTTCCCACGTGGAAAGTTCTTTGGCAGAGCTCTTCTGGCTCATTAGCATTTTTTTTAACTCATTAGCATGCATACGATAGTTCGTTATGTGAAAACGCTCTACCTATGCCCATGTTGGTAATTTTTCTTTGTAACTTTTTCTGACGTATTTTTTTCCATGTTTATATTTTGTTTCGATAGGCTCAACAAAAAGTCAAAAAAACAAAGCATCAAAAGGACCCTGGTAAAATCCACTACTCTTCTAATTATTATTATTATTATTATTATTATTATTATTATTATTATTATTATTATTATTATTATTATTATTATTATTATTATCTTTTATTTCACAGCAAATACTAATGATTTTACAATATTAATTGCTGGCAGATGTTACATAACTCCAGCTCAAGAGCTATCCTGATCCTGAGAGCTGGAGTACTTTTCTAATGATATGGGCCGTGCCCAGAAGTACAGATTTTTGGATATTCGCTATATTACAACATTTGATTCCTAGTCTTTTTAATTGTTCTTTCAATTGAGCGGGTATCGCTCCTAGTGATCCAATGACTACTGGTACTGTTGTTGTTTTCATTTCCCAAAGTCTTTCTATTTCAATCCTTAGGTCTTGGTATTTGTTGACCTTTTCGTTTTCTTTTTCTTGTATTCTGTGGTCAGCTGGTACGGAAATGTCAATTATTTGTACTCTTTTGTTTTTTTTGTCTATCACAACGATGTCAGGTCTTCTGGCTGATATTTTTTTATCTGTGTAAATATTAAAGTCCCACAGTATCTTGACATCATCATTTTCTTCAACTGCTTTGGGTTGATGCTTCCACCATTTGTCTTCACATTCTATTCCATTCTTCTCACATATATGCCAATGAATATTCCTGGCCACATTGTCATGTCTTTGCTTGTACTCATTTCCAGCAAGCACTTTACATCCTGAAACTATATGTTCAACAGTTTCAGTTTTTTCTTTACATAGTCTACAGAGCGGCGACTCGTTGTTCTTATAGATATTATTCAGTGCTTTCACTGGCAATGACTGATCTTGTGCTGCTGTGATGAGGCCTTCAGTTTCTATTTTGAGATCTCCTTTATTTAGCCACTTGTTCGTACTTTCGATGTCAATCTTCCCTTCAATATTTCTTATGTATTGTCCATGGAGTGGTTTGTTCTTATATGCTTGCATTCTTTCGTGTTGTTTGCGTTGATGGTATTCTTTCTTTGTTTCTGAATGTTCTTTAATGATATCTGGTGTATCTTTGATGATATCAGACAGGCTGGGGAAGGGGTTTTCCGTGATCCGTGATTCGACCTATATTTATGCCGTGATCCGTGAAAAGCTTAAAAAACATGCCGTGATTCGTGAAATTGAAGTCGGTCGTGACCCGTGATTGGTATATTTTTGTTGCCGTGATTCGTGATTTTAGCGATTATATGTCGTGAAAAATATTAAAAAATCTTGCAAACCTCGTCAACAAAAAAACCTTGACCTTGCGCTGACTTTGAAACCTGAGATCCTATAGCTTTAAGGATACGTCCCGGGCTTTTTCGTTCAAAATAGCCGGATTTTTTTTTATTCGTCCATATGATACATTAGACTCTTGTCTACAAACCAGTAAAAAAAATATTTTCATAAAAATATTCAAACGGGAGATATTAGCGAAATAATTTTTTTCGATGGTTTCATTGGTGTCATAGTGTTGACAGGAAGCGTCAACAACAGGGTGACCTCGATCTGTTGTCACGCATAGTCAGTTTGACGTCGCACGTGATAAACCGTGACTCAAACAAATGTTATCGAAAACACAAGCACATATTGTCTTAACTTCTACGTTTATTTTAAACTATATTTCATCAAGCTATTACTTCTGTTTCGTCAGTCATTCAGTTAAACTAGATGTCGAAGCGATCAGCAAAGCGGCACGCTCCCTTTGTGAGCACGAAGAAAAGAAAGTGAAGATCAACCGGGGACGCGTCTACATTCTCGAAGGCGAAAGCTGAAGCATTAGCTCTGAGCGATAAAGGCTCCTAGTACCACGCTCACCACTATGTTTTCGTCTTTCCCTCTCGACCTATTTACCATTTTCGTTTCTCGAACGTCAAACCACGATGCTCTCTGGAAATCAGTAGTCTCAGATTTCATAGCTCGAACTCAATGCGGGTCAGTGACTGTTCATAGCTTGTCATCGATAAGTAAACATTACTCGGATAATCCTTTTATTCCGTAAACCAGAAAACTTTCTCGTTCTCGATTGCAGTTTTTTCATAAAATAGGCCACTTTTAAATGTTCCTGTGCCAAATATTTTCGGTAAATTTCAACCAAATTTTGCATGGTGACTCTCAATATAACATAGTACTAAAGTGTGTCTGGGTTTGTCGATCGTGTGTTGATTTTTTGAGTTATGCCACTGGATTTAATTTTATCATGAACATTATTGGACCTCAAACTTCAAAATTTTTTTAAAAAATAATGAAAGCAAGAATTCAAAAACCCAGACACACTTTGGTAGGAAAATATGTATTGAACAAGAAACACTTTACAGTTGAAGCGGGCGGTCTAAAGATTTGGCACAGAAACAAAGAAAGCAAGACGCGTGGTTTCACGTTCTAATCTTAATTTTGCAAAAAGTATTTATTTTGCACAGAAAATGAGCACAATATCGCAATCTTTGTTATTCTAGGCACTAGATAGGATATAGTTTATTAAAAAATAGTTTAAAACAACCGCGCTACGATTTTTCAAAATTTGCGTCCCAAAAGCCCGGGATGTATCCTTAAACACTAACTGGAATAAGTTATCATATACTGTTTATTTATTGATATCCAATTTCACACTCGTGGCTCTACTTGCTTGTTTGCTGGCAAACATCGCTCCACGACTACTGTTTGTGTTTTCGTGTCTCTGTATTCTACTCTACTGGAAAGAGTGCCATTCAGAAAGAGAAATTCAATATTCTCATTTGTGCAGCGATTCACAAATCTTTCTCAGAGTTCAGGAAGCAGCGTCTGAATTTCGTCAGAATAAATGAAATCGCCAATGCATCATTAAATGTCGATGGTGAGTTAATATATATATATTTTTCAATTTCAAGTATTGATCTTAAATTTTGATATTTTTATCAAATATTTTACTATAAACTTTAAATTAATGAATAACATTACTTTGTAATTAGTACAGGTTATACCCTGGTCCCAGAGGTTCGATTTTGCTTGCTGCCTCTCTCTCTCTCTCTCTTTGTTTTTGTTGAGGCGTAAAGCGCCATAATTTTCGAGACTGAAGGCCTAGTCGTTTTGGTGCGGCGCTTCGCGCCTCAACCGAGGCAGGGGGAGGGACAGGGTGAGTGAAGTTGAACCTCTGGGACCAGGCTACAAAACTTATAACTAATTTACAAATATATACAATGTATATTTCGAAGTATAGTGATGTTGTCTCTGATTATAAATAAGTTAAGCAGAAGTTTCGATTGAGCTACTACAATCTTCCTCAGTGGATGGATATATGTAAATTTAGCAGAGTTTAAGAGTTTTTCATATACTCTTGGGAGATGTATATGTTCATTGATAGAGTTTTTATCGCCTTTTGAATACCACGCTTCGAGAAGAAGTCAGTTTGTATATTTCAGTTAAAATATTGCATCTGTATTTGTAGAAATAAGCAGGTCTGTAAATTCGGCCTTGAAACAAGTCTAAAAGACGAATGAATAGACATAGAGAAAAAAAAGCAAATGCAGAAGTTCGTGATTCGTGAAATGCACTTTTTTAATGCCGTGATCCGTGAAATTAGCAAAAAATCGTCCGTGATTCGTGAACGGTGCCCCCCTTCCCCGGCCTGATCAGATAGGTATTCGTTCTTCTTTACATACTCATTCAATGCAATTTCTTCTTCATGCACAACATCTTCGATTGACTTCAGGCCTCTGCCTCCGTTAGATCGTGGTAGGTAAAGTCTATCAACATCAGCACGTGGATGTAATCCGCGATGGATGGTCATTTGTTTTCTGGTCTTTCTATCCATTTCTTTGACTTCTTCCATATTCCATTTCACAATTCCAGCTGTGTATCGAACGACTGGTATGGCGTAGGTATTGATGGCCACTATTTTATTTCTTCCATTCAGTTTTGACTTTAGAATTAATTTAAGTCATTATTATTATTATTATTATTATTATTATTATTATTATTATTATTATTATTATTATTATTATTATTATTATTATTATTATTATTATTATTATTCACCCTAAAAATAAACTACTGCTCTACTCCAGATACGTTCTTTCTAAAGTATCTTGGCATTTTATGGTTGCAGATTTATCAAAAACATGGGTAACTGAGAATATTGATAATATTGTTATAGGATACATCCGCAAATGGCTAGAAATTCCAGTTTCTGGAACTCTTAGCAATGTTTTTCTTCCCATCAATAAATTCGGGTTAAACATAAATCCTCCGTCTGTCAAGTTCACCCAATGCCAAGTTATTTTAAGAAAAGTACTCAAAGCCTCCCCTAACGAAGACATCAAACAACTCTGGGAATCAACCGCAAGTCACACCAACATCCAATATGACAGATACAAATCAACAAAAGAAATCATCAAAGAATTTCATGAAGGTCAAGAAATCAAACTATGTAATCAACTGTCTTCCCAAGGTCTATTTTTCAGAGCTGTATTGAATAACTCCCTTCCTCAGTTTAATAAAGTCTGGTCACTCGCACAATGTAAACTACCAAAAAACATCTACAACTTCACCATCCGTTACATAAATAACACTCTTCCCACACGTAAAAATTTGGTTAAATGGGGCATCTCTTCATCTTCAGATTGTTCTCTGTGCTTACAACCAGAATCAATTCTTCATGTTGTTGCTGGTTGTAGTTCCTACCTAAATCAGGGTCGGTATACTTGGAGACATAATTCTGTCTTGCAGTTTATCGCAAACTCTTTGTCAGCAATCAAAGACATCATCCTGTATGTTGACCTGCCTTCTTTCAACTCCCCTTCAATTATCACTGGAGATAGTCAACGACCAGACCTCTTGATAACCACTTCAGACAAACATCTATATATACTCGAACTGACCGTTGGACACGAAACTAACTTAGAGAAAAACTTATTGAGAAAACAAACTAAGTACAAAGAACTATTTTCTTCTAATAACAATGATTTCAAAAATATTAGCTTCATAAATTTGTCAATCAGCGCTTTAGGAATTTTTTCTAAAGAATCTACAACGTTTCTTGACATGCTGGCTGATCTTGGTTTTGACGATAAGACCTCCAAGTATATCATCAAGAGCATTTCAGCTATTTCGATAAGGTCAACGTATTATATATTTTGCTGTAGGAACAAGGAATGGCCAAATCCTGAATTACTTAGCTATTTGTTTTTGTTTTTTTTTTTTTTTTTTTTTTTGTTGTTGTTTTTTTTGTTGTTTTTTTTTTTTTCTTCTTCTTCTTTTTCCTCAAACTATTTTCTTCATATCGATTCAAGTAGCAAATTGTAAACTGCCTAGGTATAGTGAGGTTTACAGTTGTATGTGCAAAAATATGAAATAAAAGTTTACATTATTATTATTATTATTATTATTATTATTATTATTATTATTATTATTATTATTATTATTATTATTATAAACAAACCGCTTAAACATGTATCGTATCATTTTGTACGAGTATGGCCGAGTGGCCAGAGGGTTGGTCTCGCATTCCTGCGGTCCTAGGTCCCCGGTCTGACCACAGAAATTGTATTTGTCTGGGTTTTCGATTTGGTCAAAATATAGTTTCTCGACCATGCTTTGTATGTAGCCAACTGGTTTGTATGTCTCCTATGTAGCCAGTTGGGATTCTTGACAAAGTTACGTTTATATGTATGTATGTGTATACATGACCACATCAGCTACATCGGCTGCTGAACTTATCGTGTTTAAATAAATGCGGCTATTATTATTCTTGTTATTTTTATTATCATTATTATGATTTTTTTATTTTTTATCTATTTATTTACTTATTTATTTAACGATTTTTTAGTTATTTGTCTGTCTGTCTGTCTGTCTGTCTGTCTGTCTGTTTGTTTGTTTGAATTGCACACTGAAGACAATAATTTCGGTTCATAACAATTGTTAAAGATTCGCGTCTTCTCGAATACTATGGACGTTTTCGTGAAAGAACGCAATGACACAACTACAACAGTGATGCGCAATTGCACAAAGTCAACAATGTTTCACGAAGAAAGTATATAAAAACGCATGGTTTCATATTACCATCATTTTGATTAGTTCTTTTCAAGTTTTCAAATTCTTTTTTTCCAGGTGTATCGGACAAATTCCCGCATGTTTGCAAAACATCACGCAGATATCCTAAAGATGATTCAAGATACGTCTGTAATATCTGCGGCGACACCAAGCATCGTAGTCACGCGTCTATTTGTGATATATGTAGATTGTCATGTAGCAAATGTCCAAACAGTGCTTGCTGATCCCAGAATGCACCTCGAGGACACACAGCACAGGGATCCCAAGCTACAAATAGCTGACATTGCATAGTCACCCCTCTAAGTTAAAACATTGTAAATAGGTTCAGATTATGCAAAGAAGAAAATAAAGTCTTGTTCCCACATTGCGTCCTTTTTTTCTGCATAAACGTAATGCTTATATATCGGCAGTAAATGGAGACAGGAGGGCGGGAAGGATGTGAATCACAGCGAAATTTTTGTTTACTTTATTTTACTCTGACTCGTAATTTCTTAAGTCCCTTCAAAAGAATGAAAAATAAAATAAAATTTGTCCGCGCGCAACTTGTGCGCTCAACCAAAAATAAGCCAACTAATAAAGTCAGCCGGAGTTGTTAAAATAGGTGTGAAATACATCGACTGAGGCCACACGGAGGGGTTTAATTAGAATTAAACTTTATTTTACTGACATGACTTCAACTGGCGTTTTACCTTAGTTTCGGTAACCGAGCACACATATGAACAAATTTACAATATAAACTGTAGTTACTAAAGTTGTGACGGCTTTGAAAATAAAACATGGCTACTGGTGCATATGTTAAGCATGTAAAAGTGCACGTGATCTTAGAAGATGATATTCGTATTTAGTTTAACTTATGTCATATTTAGTTTAACTTTAGTTAAACCTCTTATATCTTATATGGCCTTAGTTATCGTCTTAAATACCATGAGTTAGCGCCAACCAGTGTGATGAAATATTGGCGGTAAAGATGGAGTAATTTTGCAGGTTGTAAAAAGTTGTAGTTAGACTCTCAACCGATAAGTATTTTATTTATTCGGTCATTCAACGTTCTACTTGCATCTGACAATTGCCGAGATATTTGATTGAGGTGAGATTGTACAAGTTACTCGTCATTTTTCTTTGTAAAGTTTTTCTCTATCACAGTATCTTTTTTGGTTGAATTAAATCTTGCAATTCTTTAATATGTTATTCAATTGCATAAAATGCTTGTAGAGATATTCGTCAGTATATTCGCTCGAGTTGAAATTTCAAAAGTTCATATTGAAATAAAAGTTCGTAAGTAAAACGTAAACGTATTCCCGAAATATTCTGTCTGGCCACGTCTTTTAGATTCGCACTGTAATTAGAATTCTGAATGGTATAGCATCATTCACAAAACGTGTTTTTTTTCCAAATGCAGTCTCTAGAAATAGACTCCTTGCAGTTCGTTGGAATGCATCTCAACCTGGAGGACAAAACAATGGATTTCAGCTCCCAAGAGAGCAGAATTTTTTTTGTTTTGTCCTACAGATGGAGCTGCTTTGACATCACATCCAAAGGATCTATCTGTATATAATCAACAACTGTCCCATCCGTGTGCCTTAAAAAAGTGTATTGTCATTATCACGGCTGAACCCAGTCCCTCCAGTGCTCGAGTTTTCAGTATTCCCTGGGCCAATGGAGCTGCTCGTTGTCTTCATTCTTCTCAGACTCGGCTGACTGCTACCACAGGGATCCCGTAACATATGCCACAAAGACGATCGAAACCTTCTTGTTCTAAGTGAATAAATCACCGGGTTCGTCATGCTATTCATGAAAATGAAGAAAAACGCCAAGAAATGGACCCAACTCCCATGAAGCCTTGCGATACTGTGAAGGAGGACTGGAAAGCACCCCATCCAAAAATAAGCCAAGATAGTGATCCCGAGAGTCTTTGCGGTCTGCACGTCGGTTTTAATTCGTCGCCTATCCATGGTGCTTTGCGGGGCGATGGCTCGAGTGCTGGTGCGTACTTCGCGCCAAATAAGGAAGCCAAGAATGACGATGATTGCAAAGGGAACCAGATACCCCGGAATTAGGAAGGAGCGGCCGAATCTTTGAAAGTACTGTATACGGTAGATCCATACGGGCATCGGTCCGACGTTGATGTTTAAACCAAGACTGAACATCCCGAATGTGTAGGCCATTGCAGCTAGCCAGATAAACAAAACAGAAATCATAGCTTTGTTCTTGGTTTTCCACGAGTGGTAACGTATTCCATGTACTATCGCGCCATATCGGTCCAGCATCAATACGACGAGCGAAGCAACTGTTAGATACATGAAGAAGACATACCTAAAGATTCCAGTGAGGATGATACATTAGAAAGTATCCATATAGTTACAGCTAGATTGAAATGGTTCGGAAACTCTTCAGGGGCCGGTTGGTCAAAGCACGATTAGTGCTAATCCAGGGTTAATTCTAAAGGTTAACCCAGGATTAGAGCTTTAATTTGAACAGCCCAGCCCTGATCTTCATTTACAAAGGTGTGAAAGTCCAGGTCTTTATTTACTTTTTTCAAGCTTGGCTCTGCTCAATCTTTTGTTTCGCCGTTGAATAAATAGCCTAACAATCGTTCTTATAAAGCACGATAATGTTGCTTATTAGATTACGGGAAGAATCATATTTTCAAGATGTTGACAACGTTTCGGTATCGCTGACACCATCATCAGGTCTAGCTAAATACATTTAACAAAACTGCGGTTATTTATTCAAAAAAGTCTCCCTATAACAAGTATGTTTACGGATATTCTGACAGACTGAAGTCTATCGGTATGACCTGTAATAATGTGTTCTCATTCTTGCATGTCAACATTTCAGCCAATCACCACAATGTTTACACTACAAAGCGATCACTTATGGCTAAAATGTCTACAGAGATAGGCCAATACATCTACACTGGTCATGACGATGCAAAATTTGATGAGATAGAAATCTAAAGCCTTGGTTAAACGAGGCAACGTTGTTGGGCGCAACAAAATGTTTCTGAGTTGTTTCATAAGCGTTGGGGCAACAATGTTTTCACAAGTGGCAAAACCAGCTAGGCAACATCGTGGAAACATGCGCGCGATCAATGTTGCCGTAAAATTGTTGCCTCGTTTAACCAGCATTTACTTACCAAACAACTATAAACCACGAAACCGCTGACCCGACCAAGAATCGAGCTTGACATTGATACCACAGGAGAAACAATGGCATATTCGTTACAGCATTAATAACATCGATGAAGGCTAGGTTAACCACTAGAATATTAGGCACCGTACGAAGACTACGGAAGCGAATAAGTAGGCAGCAAATCGCACCGTTTCCAAGAAATGACAAGATCATTACGATGACGATGAGGATGGTCTGAAAAACGCTCTGCCAGTCGGTACAGCTCTTGAAGAGGACCATGGATGGTTGGGAGGAGGGAGATGACGTATTGTTGGCAGTCATTCTAGAAAGAAAAAATAATGATAGTGTCTTTACTTAATATAAATGTATCATATTTTATCCACAGCCAATTTCACTCAGAAAGTAGTTTTCAGACACTTGTGTATCTACTCTTGTACATATATGAGATGCATAACATAATATATATATACTTAATAAAACTAAGGTCTGTACAAATGAGCAAGAGCCAAATATTTTCAAGTATTGTGAATTTTCGCCCTAATTGTTTTTTTTTTAGAAAAAATGACGCAGTCCACACTAGTTTAACCGCTAGTTATCGTACATTTTAACTCCAATTGTTTTCTTAGAAACACTGACGCAGTCCACACTAGTTTAACCGCTAGTTATCGTACATTTTTACTCCAATTGTTTTCTTAGAAACACTGACGCAGTCCACACTAGTTTAACCGCTAGTTATCGTACATTTTTACTCCAATTGTTTTCTTAGAAACACTGACGCAGTCCACACTAGTTTAACCGCTAGTTATCGTACATTTTTACTCCAATTGTTTTCTTAGAAACACTGATGCAGTCCACACTATTGTTATGTGTTTCTTAGAAACACTTTGGTTAAACCGGTAGTAATCAAAGCTTTCTACTTACAACATTTTACAGCTTTAAAAGAAGTTATGAAAAATAAGGGGTCGACCAATGAGAGAACAGAAAACGTCGAAACAAAGCCAAACAAAAGGATATAAAAACAATAGATCGTTTTCACATAACGAGTTATCTTATGCTAATGCATTTAAAAAAATACTAATAAGCCAGAGCTCTGCTATAATCGTTGTAAAAGGCTACGATGAACAATAAGTACAAATAACGCAAAAAAAATATAAGTCATATCAAAGTAGTTAAAACAAACATTTTATATGCTGGTACTACGAAATGTAAAACTTTGACTAAATCAGCTGATTGAACTTGCCTTTGTCTTTGTGCATCAAATCGTACATTTCCACGTGGAATTCTCGTTAGCAGAGCTCCTCTGGTTCATTAATCTTTTTTAGAATCATTAGCATAAGATAGCTTGTTATGAAAACGCTCTAATAAGTACGGAAATACGAAAGTCAAGCATGACTAATGAAAGCGAAGCGTTCGCTACCGCGTGAGGATTGACAGTTCTGAGAGAATGAATTAAACGCATTTCAATGCATGGTTTTGAGGGATTTATTATCACAGCGTGAAAAAAAAAAAATAAAAAAAACAATGATGTTAAATAGATTCTGAATGATTGTGAAAATAAAAATGACTGACCAGAAACTGGTTTAGAAAGATCTTTTGTTTTTAAAGGTGATCTCCAAATCGATAACCAAGACGTCTACCAGTTTCACCAATATACAATAAATCACAAACTGAAAACTGAATACAATTTATAACATTAGAAGAAGTAAAATGATCCTTTAATTCAAAAATACATTTAGGGACAAGTAAAACAACATTTACGAGAGCAACGGAAAGTGCCAGGACTGTCATTAAAAGGAAGGGTACCTTTAACTAACTTTTTAGTTAAGACACTCTTCTTTCTAATCACAGTTGCCGTTACGAATGTGAAATGTTTATTGAGTTCTTGTCTACTTGTTTTAATAGAATTTTAGCTATTTTTCATTTTATAAGTATTATTATTATTTTGCTTTTCGTGCACTTGGAAAACATATTTTTCATTTTTTACATATTCGAGCCAACGTACCGGCAAACAACTTGAACGTCGGAGGGTCACGCCTACTTTTATGGTGTCAAAACTGTCTCATTTTTACGCTTGAAGAACAAAGTAAAATTGAAATACATTGAGGTAATTTTCATGTCCTTGTTAATCTTCTACCAGAATAACACTCGTCTCCCTCGTGCCCTTTTCATCGCAACCTCAATACGGCTTCCATGAAGTTAAACGTTTAACACGCTGCAATTGGAATTTTCAGATTCGTTTCAGATTTGAACAGGATTTGATGTTTGTGAGTTCTTAACCTTACTAGTCTTTGCTAATAGGTGTGAAATATACTAGTTGGATACCAGTCATTCGAATATTTAAAATGTGATATAGCTTTATAAAAGGACTCACAACCGACAGCTTTTGTTTTATTAATTCAGTTCATTTCAGTTATCGTAGAAAGGCAAGTTACTGTCATCTTCAAGGTAAGATTGTACAACTTTCAAAACTACATTGATTTTCTTAACTACACAAAAGTTCATATATATATATATACCAGTTTTGCAGAAAACGTGATTGGCGTATTTTATTTATTCGGAATTAATTCGTGATGAAAAGTTTTGTGTCTACTTAAAATTCTCTTTATCTCCTCTTTTTTCCGTGATTCGAGAAATAGCCAACATAGTTTTACGGACGTGAATCACTGCAGAGCATCTTCAGAGCGTTTACAGCAAAGAAACACATTGGTTAGAAATATATCTCTCTTCAAAGCGTGTTATATAAATGATATATAGAATGAGACGCAATTATTCTATTTTAGCCGGCCTTACATTTCAGTGTGATTTAGATTGATGTAGAATAATTATAAATCACTACCGACCTAAATTTAATAGGCTGTGGCTAGAGCAAACGCAGGACTGAAAGCTAAGAAATAAAAACAAACTAAATACCATCAAATAGTTGCTATTCAGAAACTATTTGTCAATTAGAACTGAACCAGAATACAATACCGAGACAAAAGAAATAGTAATATTCTCGGTCTAGTGATATAGTGACAAATAGTTACTAAATAGCTGTTATTTGTTGGTATTTAGATTGTTTTTATTTCATGGATTTCCTCCGTTTGCTCTAGTGAGTTTGATATATATCTATTTTTCTCTCGGGTGGTAGAGTTTATTATAAAATATGCCACAAGGGTTTTTCTCCTGGTTCTCTTTTCCTCTCTCATAGCAAAAGCTGTGTGCAAACTGAGATGTGTGCAAAATAGTGAATGTAGGGGTAGTGAGTGAGAGAGAAAGTCTCCCCAATTAGTAGAAATGCTAAATAACCTAGAGACTATAAAAAAGTTCATTATTATTATTAATTAAATTAAATTAGATTTATCTCCTGAATCCGGTGTCCCTTCGCGGGCTTCAATAACGCCAAACTTTGTTGCATCAGACAAGATAAATGAATTGATATGATGCGTACTCACAAATAATTTAATTAAAAATCATTAATACACTATTTCGGGTTTTTTTATTTGATGTTGTAGTTCAAGAGTTAGCCATGAAGGTTCTCATAGTGTTGTCTGTTCTTGTTGTGCTGATGTTGGTCCACGAAGCCACGGCAAAACCAGGAATAAAGAATGATGAGGTACATGTATTTTCATTCATTCATTCATTTATTCATTCATTCATTCATTCAGTCAGTCATTCAGTCATTCAGTCATTCAGTCATTCAGTCATTCAGTCATTCAGTCATTCAGTCATTCAGTCATTCAGTCATTCAGTCATTCAGTCATTCAGTCATTCAGTCATTCAGTCATTCAGTCATTCAGTCATTCAGTCATTCAGTCATTCAGTCATTCAGTCATTCAGTCATTCAGTCATTCAGTCATTCAGTCATTCAGTCATTCAGTCATTCAGTCATTCAGTCGCTCATTCATTCAGGCATTTATTTTTTCATTCATTCTTTTTCTTTCATTCATTCATCCAATCAATTCATTCATCTATTCATTCATTCATGTGTGGGTTTATTCATTCCTTATCTCATTATTTGTCATATATTTGTATTTAAGGCTCACCAAAAGGACGTAAAGCCCAAATCATTAGCATTCAAGGTAGTGAGCTCACTAGAGCGTTTTCACATAACGAGCTATCTTATGCTAATAAGTTAAATGCCAGAGAAACTTAGTAAAACGTTTACGATAATCAGCTGATTGAACTTGGCTTTGTCTTCGTGGATCAAAGCATAAATTTCCATGTGCAATGTTTTTAACATCTTTTTACGTTATTTGTATCTGTGGTGCATCGCAGCCGGTACGTTCCCACGTGGAAAGTTCTCTGGCCCATTAACATTTTTTAGAACTCATTAGCATCAGATAGCTCGTTATGTGAAAACTCTCTACTATGCCCATGTTGGTTATTTTTCTTTAATAATAATAATAATAATAATAATAATAATAATAATAATAATAATAATAATAATAATTACGTATCGAACTTGAAAGACTGTGGAATATGAAGACTAAGATTGTGCCAATAGTTATCGGAGCACTAGGAGCAATATCAAAACAATTTAAAAATCACGTAGACAGACTTGAACTTAATAACATCAACTTAATCGAAATACAAAAATCTGTAATTTTAGGAACTGCATCAATCTTACGTAAAGTACTTCAACTCTCAGGTGCAGGTTGAATACCTGAGTTGAATATTGTAAACCAGCAAATAGTCAATGAAATGTATATTTATTCTTGCTGAGAAATAAATAAAATAATAATAATAATAATAATAATAATAATAATAATAATAATAATAATATTAATGATAATATATTTATAGAGCGCAAATCCAAATCTGTACTAAGCACTATTAAATACAATGGACAAACACACATAAAAAAAACTAATTACAACAGTTTAAAACATCAATTACAAGGAATAAGCTAATTTAAAAAGGTGAGTTTTAAGTTCAGTTTTAAAAGACGCAAGATTAGAGATATTTCGGAGAGATGATAGTAGTGAGTTCCAAAGTTCTGGAGCTGCAACAGAGAAGGAGCGATGACCATAAGATTTGAGATTATATGACTTATTATATGATTATATAACTTTTTCTGACTTATTTTTTCCCGTGTTTATATATTTTCTTGATAGGGTCAACAAAAAGTCAAAAAAACAAAGCATCAAAAGGACCCTGGTAAAATCCACTCTTCTAATTATTATTATTATTATTTATTCATTTCTCAGCATGAATAACACATTACATTTACATATATGTTTGCTGGTTTACATTTTCAACTCGAGTATTCATCCTGCACCTGAGAGTTGAAGTACCTTTCTTAAAATGTTTGCCGTTCCTAAAATTACAGATTTTTGTATTTCTATTAGACTGATGTTGTTAAGTTCAAGTCTTTTGATGTGATGTTTTAGTTGTTTAGATATTGTTCCTAACGATCCTATTACTATTGGTATAACCATCGTCTTCATTTCCCAAAGTCTTTCAAGTTCGATTCGTAACTTCTGATACTTGTCTATTTTCTCTGCTTCCTTGTCATCAATTCTACAATCCTTCGGTACAGCAATGTCAATCAGTTTAACAATCTTTTCTTTCAAGTCAATCACTACTATATCAGGACGTCTTGCTTCAATCTTCTGGTCTGTATAAATGTTAAAATCCCATAGTATTTTAATGTGCTCATTTTCCATCACTTTCTCTGGTTGATGGTCCCACCAGTTTTCTGCGTCACATGGTATTTCATGTTTTTTACACAGGCTCCAGTGAATTGCTGCTGCGACCTTATTATGTCTACAATGTGGTCAACAGTTTCAACTTTCTCCTTACATAGTCGACATAATGGTGACTCGCTTGTCTTGTATTTATTTTTCAGATAATTAGTTGGTAAAGCTTGATCTTGTGCAGCAATTATCATTCCTTCTGTTTCAATTTTGATGTCACCTTTATTCAGCCATAACCAAGTACTTTCCTGGTCCATCTTGTCTATGCAAGCTCTACTATAACTTCCATGCAGAGGTTTACTTTGATATCGTTCAAATCTCTCTTTGCGTGAACGTTGTTGGTATTCTTTCTTTGTTTCCTCTGGTTCTTTAATAACTTCTTTGACTATCTTCTTTATCTCCTCATGATTGCGGACATATTCTTTCAGTGCAATCTCTTCTTCTCTAACAGTATCTTCAATACTTTTCAATCCTCTTCCTCCTTCAGTTCGTGGGAGGTACAATCTGTCAACATCATCACGTGGATGGAAACCGCGATGTATAGTAAGTAGTTTTCGTGTCTTGGTGTCAAGATGGTGAAGTTCTTCTTTTGTCCAATTTATTACTCCAGCTGTATATCTTATAACAGGTACTGCATAGGTATTGATAGCAGAAATCGTGTTTCTTCCCGTTAGCTTGGATTTGAGAATGAGCTTTAATCTTCTCTTGTATTCTGATTGGACGTTACTTTTGACATTCTGATGGTAAATATCCTCTTTCTCTAGTACACCAAGATACTTGTATTGTTCATTTTCGTTCAGATTTCTTATCTCCTTTCCATTTGCGAGCTTTAGTCCTTCCTTTATTACAATCTTTCCTCTTTTAAGTCCAACCCTGGCACACTTTTCGATCCCAAATTCCATATTTATATCCGTACTGAAGATTCGAACAGTGTGTAAAAGAGATTCAATTTCTTTGTCATTCTTTCCGTAAAGCTTCAGGTCGTCCATGTACAATAGGTGGTTTAATATAATATCATTGGACAGTTTGTAACCTTTCTTTGTGTTGTTTAGTATAGTCGTTAGTGGTATAAGTGATATGACAAATAGTAGTGGTGATAGCGTATCTCCTTGAAATATCCCGCAATTTATGTCACAATGACCACACGATTCTCCATTTACATGTAGTTCTGTTTTCCACTTTGGCATTGCTCTTTTCATAAATTGTATTATTGTAGGATGAGTGTTGACATTTTCAAGTGATGTAATTATCCAACTATGGGGCACAGAATCATATGCTTTTTTATAGTCAACCCATACCATTTCTAAGTTCTTATGTTTTATTTTCGCATTTGTCATGATTGCCTTGTCAATCAAAAGCTGATCTTTAGTACCTCTCGATCCTCGACTACAGCCTTTCTGTTCAGCAGTGAGTATTTGTTGTTCTTCAAGATGATTGTATAAACTATCCGATATGATAGATGTCATCAGCTTCCATAATGTTGACAGACAGGTAATAGGTCTGTAGTTGCTTGGTATAGGCCCTTTCTTTGGATCTTTCATGATAAGCGTTGTTCTACCTTCTGTCATCCATGTTGGTATTTCTTCGTCTGTTTGAAACACTTGCTGTAATTGTTGTGCTATTCTATTGTGTAATCCATGTAGTTTTTTAATCCAATACCCATGAACTTCATCTTTGCCTGGTGCTTTCCAGTTCTTGATCTTTCTAGCTGTCTTTTGTACTCTTTCATTGGTAAATATCAGTTCTTGTTGTTGTTCACTTTCAGTTTGGTCTTTCTTTATATCTCGTAACCATTTTGCTTCGGAGTTATGCGTTTTTTTCTTTGACCATAGGTTGCTCCAGAACCTTTGGATATCTTCCTTGGCTGGTTTTTCATTTCCGTTTACATTCGCATTGCTAGCCTCATTGTTAAGTTCATTATAGAGATTTCGTTGATTGGTTTCGAATCTTTTGTTTTGTTGATGGAATTTAATTTTATTTTCATATCTCTGTATTTTCTTGCAGGTAGCTATTATTATTATTATTATTATTATTATTATTATTATTATTATTATTATTATTATTATTATTATTATTATTATTATTATTTATAAAATGTATATAAATTATATAAAATGTATATAATTATGAACAAACAATATGCAGAACATTTAAATTAATGAACTATATCAATTTCATGTTTTTTTTATCATTTTGTAAATATTATATAATTTTTAACCATATATATATATTTTTTTTTTGAAGATGAATTGTAATAAAGGATTATTATTATTAAAAAAAAAAAAAAAAAAAAAAATTATTATTATTATTATTATTATTATTATTATTATTATTATTATTATTATTATTATTATTATTATTAGTCAATGTTGGTTCGCAGACGATGCGAGTGGAATTGGAAGTGTCGCCGACATCAAGATATGGTGGGACATACTTCTAGAATGTGGCCCCGGACTCGGATACTATCCCAATGCCAAAAAGTGCTGGATCGTTGTAAAACCAAACAGGGAGGAAATAGCTAAAGAAGTATTCAAAGACACCTCAGTAAATGTTACGACAGAAGGCCATAGACATTTAGGAGCTGCACTGGGGTCGACCTCTTTCATGCAGGAATACGTCACAGAGAAGGTAGCTGCCTGGGTTGATGAAGTCAGTAAGCTTGCTGAATTCGCCTTATCTCATCCTCAGGCATGCTACGCAGCATATTCTTTTGGTCTGAAACATCAATGGACATACTTTCTACGAACCTTACCCGATATTCAAGAATTATTAGAGCCACTTGAGAAAGCCATATCTGACCTACTACTTCCAGCCATCTTAGAGCGGTCATGTAGTGAAGATGATCGTAATATCATATCTTTACCACCACGTCATGGAGGTCTTGGTTTTACCAACCCATGTAATGAGGCCAGCCTAGAGCACTCATCATCAGTCACAGTAACGGCTCCATTGGTTGAGAAGATAATATCCCAGTCACATTTACTTCCAGACGAGAACGAAATAAAGATAGCCAAGAACAAAGCTAGATCCGACAGAGAACATGCCACCAAAGATAAGCTGCGTGATGTGAAAGCAAATCTTCCAAATGAAACGATAAGAGTGCTTGATTTAGCTGCTGAAAAAGGAGCATCGACCTGGCTCACTGTTTTACCACTGAAGAATATGGGCTTCGATCTCAGCAAGCGAGAATTTAGAGATGCCCTTCGACTACGATACAATTGGCCACTAAATGATATCCCTTCGAAATGTGTTTGCGGCGATGACTTCTCTGTGGAACATGCCATGGTGTGCCGCCGTGGTGGATTCATCATACAACGCCACGACGAACTTCGCAATCTAGAGGCCGAATTGTTAAGGTCAGTCTGTAATGACGTAGAAGTAGAGCCTATCCTACAGGACATCACCAATGAGGATCTGAGTAAAGCTGCGAACAAGGCCCCAAATGCAAGACTCGACATACACGCTAGAGGGTTTTGGGAGAAACAACGTTCCGCGTTTTTTGACGTCAGAGTATGCTACCCTAATGCTGAAAGCTACAAGGACCTTGAACTCTCAAAGATCTACGAAATGCATGAAGAAGAGAAAAAACGGAAATATGCTGAGAGAGTAAATGAAATTGAACACGGCACATTCACTCCCCTTATTTTTACCAGTACAGGAGGAATGAGCCAAGAATGTAAGACCTATCACAGCCGTTTAGCTCATCTGATATCTGTCAAGAAAGGAGAAGAATACCACACTACTATCGCATGGATCAGAGCAAAGATTTGCTTCTCATTGTTACGATCTTCACTTATCTGCATTCGAGGTTCACGAACTACCAGAAGAATTACAAATGACGTTCAAAACTCAGACTTTGCGATACAAGCTGCAGAAAGCCATTTGAATTAATTTATTATTATTTTTATTATTATTATTATTATTATTTTTTTTTTTACCTGAATTTTATTTGTTTACCTATAATATTTTTTAGAATTTTCTTAAATTATAATTTTATAAAATGTATATAAATTATATAAAATGTATATAATTATGAACAAACAATATGCAGAACATTTAAATTAATGAACTATATCAATTTCATGTTTTTTTATCATTTTGTAAATATTATATAATTTTTAACCATATATATATATTTTTTTTGAAGATGAATTGTAATAAAGGATTATTATTATTATAAATAAAATAATTATTATCATTATTATTATTATTATTATTATTATTATTATTATTATTATTATAAACAAGCCGCATAAACATGTATCGTATCATTTTGTACGAGCATGGCCGAGTGGTCATAGCGTTGGTCTCGCAATCCGGCGGTCCTACGTTCGATCCCCGCTCCACAGAAATTGTATTTGTCTGGGTTTTCGATTTGGTCAAAATATAATTTCTCGACCATGCTTTGTATGTAGCCAACTGGTTTGCATGTCTCCTATATAGCCAGTTGGGATTCTTGACAAAGTTACGTTTATATTTATGTATGTGTATACATTACCACATCGGCTGCTAAACTGCTAAACTAAGTGTCTGTCTGTCTGTCTGTTTTTTTTTTTTTTTTGTAAATTGTCACAACTGCAAAAGTGATGCGCAATCAAACAAAGTCAACAAAGTTAAACGAAGAAAGTATAAAACGCAAGTTTCATATTACGATCATTTTGATTAATTCTTTTCAACTTTTCAAATTCCTTTTTCCAGGTGTATGGGACAAATTCCCGTATCTTTGCAAGAAATATCCTAAGGGGCATTCAAGTTACGTCTGTAATATCTGCGGCGACACCGAGCATCGTAGTCACGCGTTTATTTGCGATGTATGCAGATTGTCATGCAGTAACTGTCCAAACAGTGCTTGCTGATCCCAGAATGCATCTCGAGGACTCACAGCACAGGGATCCCAAGCTACAAATAGCTGGCATTATATAGTCACCCCTCTAAGTTAAAACATTGTAAATAGGTTTAGATTATGCAAAGAAGAAAATAAAATATTGCTCCAATATTGAGTTCGTTTTTTTTTTTTTCGCTGCATCAACGTAAAGCTTACACATCGGCAGTAAATGGAGACAGGAGGGCGGGAAGGATGTGAATCACAGCGAAATTTTTGTTTACTTTATTTTACCCTGATTGGTAATTTCTTAAAGGCCGGTACACACTAGGCGACAAGTCGCAGCGACTTGTCCCCGTGACATGTAGCAGCGACAATTTCCTCCCGTGTGTACTAACATTTTTTGGCGAAAATTGTTGTCGCCGCGACACAATTTTGTTGCTGCGACTTGCCGCATGAAATCCAACCGGTTGGGATTACTGAACCAGTGCACACTGAGGCGACATATCGCGGGGACAAGTCGCTGCGACTTGTCGCCTAGTGTGTACCGGCCTTAAGTCCCTTAAAAGTAAGAAAAATAAAATAAAATTCCTCCGTGCGCAGTGGTGCGCTCAACCAAAAATAAGCCATCTGATAAAGCCAGTCAGGGGATGTTAAAATAGGTGTGAAATACATCGACTGAGGCCACACGGAGGGGTTTAATTAGAATTAAACTTTATTTTATTGACGTAATTTCAACTGGCGATCTTTTCTAGTTTCACACATATGGTCACATTTACAGTATTAACTGTAGTTACTAAAGTTGTGATGACTTTGAAAAGAAAACATGGCTGCTTGTGCATATGTGAAGCATGTAAAAGTGCACTGGATCTTAGAAGATGATATTCATATTTAGTTTAACTTATGTCATATTTAGTTTAATTTAAGTTAAACCTCTTATATGGACTTAGTTATCGTCTTAAATACCATAAGTTAGCGCCAACCAGTGTGAAGAAATATTGTAAAGATGGAGTAATTTTGCAGGTTGTAAAAAGTTGTAGTGTGTTGATATTATTATAAAGACTCTCAACCGATAAGTATTGTACTTATTCGGTCATTCAACGTTCTACTTGCATCTGACAATTGCCGAGATATTTGATTGAGGTGAGATTGTACAAGTTTTGTTTAATGAATAGCTTTTATTTCCCGGCTACTCGTCATTTTTCATTGTAAGATTTTTCTCTATCACCGACAGCATTTTTGGGGGGTTGATTTAATTCTTGTAATTTTTGTATATGTTATTCAATTGCATAAAATGCTTGTGGAGATATTCCTCAGTATACTCGTTCGAGTTAAAATTTCAAAAGTTTATATTGAAATAAAAGTTCGTAAGTAAAACGTAAGCAACAAATTGCAATGCACAAATATTGAAATATATTTCTTAATCACTCACTCATTCATTTATTCATTTAAATCTTTTGATATTTATTTATATAGAGTCGTTTTCGCATCAGTGGGAAACGGATACCGCTACGATACGACAGAAAATTCGAATGGTTTCTTAGAAACTACGCGGCTGTCCGATACGATGCGATGCGATACCGCTACGATGCGATGCGATAAAGTAGTGTTTCCCACTCATACGAAAACGACTGTAATTGATTGATCAATGAATTAATAATTGATAATGAATGAATGATTAATTCATTGTCTTTAACAAGACTCTTAAGGTCCGCTAATAGGTTTATCTAATATTTCTATTAATTCTAATTATTTATTGTAGTTGCTTGAAAGAAATCAAGACTAAAATATGAAGGCGGTCATTGTGTTGTCTGTTCTTGTTGTGTTGTTGGTGGTCCACGAAGCGACGGCAAAACCAGGAAAGGAGAATGAAAAGGTACCATTTTAATCTATTCATTCATTCATTCGTTCGTTCGTTCGTTCGTTCGTTCGTTCGTTCGTTCGTTCGTTCGTTCGTTCGTTCGTTCGTTCGTTCGTTCGTTCGTTCGTTCGTTCGTTCGTTCGTTCGTTCGTTCGTTCGTTCGTTCGTTCGTTCGTTCGTTCGTTCGTTCGTTCGTTCGTTCGTTCGTTCGTTCGTTCGTTCGTTCGTTCGTTCGTTCGTTCGTTCGTTCGTTCGTTCGTTCGTTCGTTCGTTCGTTCGTTCGTTCGTTCGTTCGTTCGTTCGTTCGTTCGTTCGTTCGTTCGTTCGTTCGTTCGTTCGTTCGTTCGTTCGTTCGTTCGTTCATTCATTCATTCATTCGTTCATTCATTCATTCATTTATTCATTCCTTCATCCTGCCTGACATGTTTTTTTTCCCCTTGGTATAGGATCAGCAAAAAGATGAAAAAGCAAGACATGAACATGACCCTGGTAAGATTCGAACAATTTTAAATTACGCATCAATCCATTGACGCACCCTGTGAGGGGCGGGGGATTTTAAATGAACAAAGGCGGAGATTTAAATTCAATCAACTGGGGGGAGCTGGAACTAACAAAAACGTTATGTCCTCGAAAAAGCCGTCGCTTTAACACTTGGGAAATATGATCTCGTTTCTTAGCAAAACAACCAGGTTTACGACTTTTTAACAAGACTTTTGAAAAAATATCTCTACATTTTCAGGGCTAATAGACATTCGTCCTCATGTTTGTATAAAACTTCCCTCGATGAAACCCCGCTGTGAGATCTGTGCTGACAAGAACCATCGTAGTTTCCCGTTCATTTGTGATTCTTGCAAACTAACGTGCAGAACTAAATGTCCTGCCAATGCCTGCTAGAAAGCGCTTCGAAGTTCAACAACAACATGCGTGAATCCGAACCAACCAAAACCTACTTTGAGCGTTGATAAAATGTTAATAGATTTAAGATTACAATCACTTGTTATTTGAGTGAGAAAAATTAAGTGTTATTGTAATATGCCACCAAGGCCGTAGAAAGTACACAAAAAAGACACACGACACGAGGGTAATTCTCAACACGTTTACTCAACGTTCTGGTCACGTGATGACACAGGTAACCCAATATACTACATCCCTTCTTTTCTTTCTTTTATAACTGAAATTAACTAATAATAAACAGGATTAAAACATAATGACTATTTACTAAGTGTTCACATAGTCAACGTTCCTTGAATTAGGCAAGTCCATATTTGGATTAAGTAACAACTGGTTGAATGATATGTAATAACAGAATGTTCAAATAAAGTGTCCACATGACATAGTCATGACATAGTCTTTGAAATGTTCTGGTTTCTTTGTTTCCCTGTTCGATCGTCTGACAGCTGGTTGGGGGTTGCCGTCTACACCTAAACCCTGTTTCACTACCTCATGGTTGATACTCTCTGGCAGAGACTCCTCTACAGCACGTGGTTCATCGGCCTTTTCTCCACTCAGTGTTTCCCTTGGTTGTTGAGTATGCGCTTGATCTGGTTGAGTGTACTTCTTAACCTGTCCAATATTCCTTTTGTAGGTAACACCCTGATGTGACTGTAAGTGGAGTTGATCTCCATGCCTTGCTGTAACTTCGTATGGATTCTCCTCGTAAGCTGGAGATAACTTGTTCTCTTTCCTTTTCTCCAGGAGAACGAAGTCACCGGCCTGGAGCTCACTGAGCTGTGAAGGTCGGTTCTTTTTGTCAGCATAGTCAGCAGTGGCTTGCTTCCTCTCCGCGTCATGATCTCTTGTTTCCTGATGGTCTTTCTCTTCATCGTCAAGCTCAGCTAAGTCAGGTAGCTTGCAACTCAGGACACGATTGTAAAGTAGTTGTGACGGACTCTTCCCCGTTGTAGTGTGAGGCGTTGATCTGTAGGCTAATAGATACTTGTTCAGTTCCGTTTTCCAGTCTTTCTTCTCGACGTGGAACGCTTTCATGGCTTTCAGCAGTGAACGGTTTTGCCTCTCTACTTCGCCATTAGCTCTCGGCCACAATGGTGTGGTCAGTCTATGGGTAATTCCCATCTCTTTAAGGTAGCTTTCAATCTCACTGGATACAAGATTGGGACCGTTGTCCGTCCTCAATGACCTTGGTATACCATGTCTGGCAAAATGCGAGTCCAGACGCTTGATGATCTCTTTGCTTACGGTTGATCGTACAACGTCCACCTCTACCCAGCGACTGAAGTAATCAGTTAGAACAACAAGGTATTCTCCAGTTGGCATGGGTCCAAGCAGGTCTACTGCAAGGTCTTGCCATGGTTTGTCAGGCATCTTTGTCGACTTCACCGATGGTAAGCTGTAGTGCTTGGTCACTACTTGGCAACTATGACACTCTCTGCACTTCCTCTCAGCATCACGGTCCATACCCGGCCACCATACCTTTGATCTCAGACGTTCTTTAGTTTTCACTATGCCTTGGTGTCCCTCGTGGGCCAAGTCAGTGACACGTTTTCTTAGACTCTCTGGCACGACGATTCTTGCGCCACGAAGAATGACCTTCCCGACATACGTCAACTCATTTCTCACTACCACATATTCTTTCGGTGCGTTGTTCCAGTTTCCACTGACTAAACATGCTCTTACTTTCTGTAGCTCCCTGTCTTCGGCCGAGGCTTGTTCTATCTCTTTAATGTTGAGTGCTGTTGGTACAGAGTTGATAGCAATCATGCGTACATGTTCATCATCACGCTTTCCTTCTGTTCTCTCTGCCTGCCTCGTCAGCCGTGATAGCGCGTCGGCAATGTTATCTTTAGACTTGACATAACGTACTTTGAAGTTGAACGGTTGGAGCCTCAAAACCCATCTCTCAATTCGTGCGGAAGGCTTAGAAGTGTTAGAATATATGACTTTCAGTGGCTCGTGATCGGTTACTAAATCAAATGACTCTAATCCTAGCAGGTAGATGTTGAACCTCTCGCAGGCCCAAACCAGCGCTAGGGCCTCTTTCTCCGTCTGACTGTATCTTCTCTCCACACTACTGAGGCTGCGACTGGCATAGCAAACAGCTCTACTCTCACCGTCCTTCTCCTGCACGAGAATGGCTCCCAACCCGACTGGGCTTGCGTCAGCGATAACCTTCGTGTGGGCATGCTTGTCAAAATAAGCGAGGACTGGTGCACTGGCTAAATCTCCTTTCAACTTATCAAATGCCTGTTGTTGTTCACGCTCCCAGGCGAAGACTGCATCTTTCCTGGCTACCTTTCGTAGGGGTTCTGCGGTTGTTGCGAAGTCTGGTATGAAGCGTGCACTAAAACCGACCATGCCTAAGAAGCTTCGAACCTCTGATGGTGAACTTGGGGCTTCGGCCTCCAGAACTGCCTTTACTCTTTCATCAGTTGGGCCAATCCCATATTTCGACAATAGGATACCCATGAAGACAATCCTATCCATTCTGAAGGTGCACTTCTCTGCGTTCAGTGTTAGATTCCGTTCATGTAGCCGTCTCACGACGTTTTCTAGGTTCCTGTCATGATCTTCCACATTCTTTCCATGCACAACAAGATCATCTGCGATGTTTTGGACACCTTCAATGTCAGCCAATACTTGTCTCACAATTTGTTGGTACTTCTCGGGCGCAGAGTTCACTCCGAAGAGCAGTCTCTTGTATCTGAAAAGTCCATCGTGCGTGGCAAATGTTGTTATGTCGCGTGAATTCTCACTCAGCTCAATTTGATGGAATCCTAGGCGCAGGTCTAACTTCGAGAACACTGTGCTGCCATTTACACTTTCGAGCACCTCATCAACGGTTGGCATTGGTATTCGCTCCCTTATTATAGCCTCATTTGCACGACGCATGTCGACACACAATCTGATGTCTCCTCCACTCTTTGGGGCTACTACTATGGGACTAACCCAGGACGTGGGACCTTCTACACGCTCAACAATATCCTTCTCTATGAGACTGTTCACTTTCTTGGTCACCTTCTCACGCAATGCAAAGGGGATGGGTCTGGGCTTCTGAGCAACTGGTCTAACATTTTCATCAATATGTAACTGCAATTGATAGTCATTAAGCTTGCCAATCCCTCTGAAAACCTTAGGATATTTTGCTTTGAGTTCAGCTGAGATGTCATGCACACTGTTGCAGTTGAGACTAGGCATAGGCCCGACATGTAAAATCTTCAAGGCTTTCGATGCAGTATTTCCTAGTAAACACCGTCCGTTATCAGTAACTACAAACTGCGACTTAATCTTCTCATTGTTAACTGATAACTCAACGTCAAACTGGCCCAATACATTGAGCTTCTTGCCTCCATAAGCGAACAACTTTTTGTTACACCCCCTCAGCCTAGCCTGCAAACCTTGTGCTTTCAGTTCATTGAGCTCGTTTAAACTGATTAAGTTACTCACCGATCCAGAGTCAATAAGCACATCTTTACGTATCCCATTTATGCTTACCGATACCACAGGCTCTCCAGTTGTAACACACACATTTTCTACCTTCTCAGACACAGCAAATTGACCACCATCGTACTCGCTGTCGCTTGTATCGTCATCTTCCTCATCATCTTCAACGCAATTGGATGCGCCGCCCTTTCGGCTCCACCTCGATCCACTTTGACCCCCTTTGGCACGTCGTCCACTCCCAGTGTTGTCCTTACAACATACTGCAAAGTGTCCATACTTCTTGCACTTAGCACACTTCTTGCCTCTAGCAGGGCAAACGTTATCTTTCATCATGTGTCCCTCTTTTCCACAGCTATAGCAGGTCACTTTCTTGCTGGATTGGGACTTAACAAGATTAACACTTTTCTCCTCTTTCTTTTGAGATGATTGGACTGACATGTCATTGGCTTGTAAGTTCGCCGATTCCCAGACTCGAGCCTTCTCAAGTGCTTCCTCAAGTGTTATATTTCTTGTTTCTAACAGTTTCTTTTTCAGGTCTAAGTCTTTTATTTGTTCAATTAGCTGATCTCTCAAATTGTCATTTAAACTTGTTCCAAAATTGCAATGTTTTGCCTGCTTTCGAAGTCGAATCATATACTGGTCAGCGGTTTCCCCATCGGTCATGGCGATATGGCGAAACACATGTCGCTCGTAAGGAATGTTTTCTTCGACTCGAAAATGATGGTCGAGCTTTCGAATCGCTACTTGAAATGCATCGTCGCCTTCATCGGGGACCGGACCTGGATCTTGTAAGTCGTCAAAAATGTCTTGAACATCGAAACCGGCAAAATGGAGCAACTGAGCTCGTTTCTTATTTGCATCAGTAAGACCTTCGCCATCAGCGTAGTACAAAAACGCTCGTTTCCACTTCCTCCAACGCTCTGCCACTTGTGAAGCCGGTCCATTAACATCTAACGTAGGTAATTGTTTTCCTGGCATCCTCGTCGCCAATGTAATATGCCACCAAGGCCGTAGAAAGTACACAAAAAAGACACACGACACGAGGGTAATTCTCAACACGTTTACTCAACGTTCTGGTCACGTGATGACACAGGTAACCCAATATACTACAGTTATCCTTGTATTGAGATTGCATTTGTTTGTTTTTCATCGCTGCAACTTTTACTCTAGTTCCTGGCAGAATCAATAAAAATGCAAGTGGTTCTTGTACTTTGTTGTTTAGAAATGTCAATCCGCTTGTCAAATTCTTCCGTCCTTTGAAATCGCGCGCAGTTTTTAACTTTTCACTTCAAAATAAAACACGGGAATATCTGCTGACAATGTCCTCGAATGAGAAGTTTTCCTCTAAATATCACATATAGCCTTGGTTGCAACCGTCGTATGTGGTTCGCCGAAAGAAAGGCTCCATTTCTCAATTTTGAAATTACATTAACTGTCTTTCTGTTTGTCCCAAGTTAGATTAAATCGACAAAACCAAAGAACTATTTATTTATAAAATGAAATAAAATAATGATAAGATTGGCTAATAGTGTGGTTGTCGTTGTCGTAGTTTCTAAGGGCCTGTTTATATGAGACGAGCCAGCCCGGTTAAGCGGGCTTTTGTTTTTACGCTCTGATAGCTTGAACACAAAAGAAACCAGCCCGCTAAACCGGGCTAGCTCGCTTCATATAAACAGGCCCTAAGAAAACAATCGAATTTCCTGCCGTATATCGTAGCCAAGTAGTTTTCTCACTCACTCGAAAACTCAATACATCTAAATTTTTATTTTCCCAAATTTCAAGAAAATTAATTTTAAACTATTGTTGCTTGTTGTAAAACGTTCTTGTGCTGATAAATTTGACATAAATTCCTCCCCTGAAATTGAGTGAATTTCGAGAAAATTAAGCCGGCCCGAAATGAAAACAAAGTTAGTAAAGGGCGTGTCGCGTACAATGTTGAAATGTAACTAATGTAACTTTTTAGTCTTGGTGTTCTTATTAAATATTTCATACATTTATTTATTATATTTATGATTATTTAGCTTTTTATTAATATTTACAATTCTTGTTTGTATTCGTTATAATGTATTTCTTTACATTTTGCAAAATATGGAAAACTGCTTATAGGAAATTAAAATTGAGAAACTGTTGAATCAACAGAATCTAGAGTAGATGTTTATGTATTAAAATGAGAAGTGATTTCATAAGTGAAATACCACCATTGCTTCATCAAACATTTATGAAAATGGATGGATTCTAAAAATTAATAGTCAATGAAGTTTAAAAAGAGTTTGAACCCAATCAACAATTGAGAATTGTTTCATTAAATATTTATAAAAAAGACTGATCGATTCTTCAGCTAAAAAAAAACAATGCAAGTCAACAAAATTGTACTTGTACTATTTTGTTAGAAAAAAAGTTCAAGCTGTTGTTGGCGCAAAGTAGAATCCTTTGATATTCGTTATTCCTCAAATAATTCAGTTCACATTTCATTAAATGCTGGAGCAAAACACACATTAAATAATTTTTGCTCCTAAAATGGCTTATCAATCCAAAAATCTACAGGAGGCTCAAATCAGCAAACTGAAAAAAGTTACTGAAAAAAAGTAGTTGTTTCTGTAACATTGAAAGCTGTTCATCACACTTGTTCGTCATTTATTATGGTTGATGAGTTTTCTAATTGACAATTTGATCTTCCGAAGACTTTTTACGATTTTTTACGAATTAACAAGAATGAAGAAGACGCCTCATGGTTTCCATATAATCGATCACGATCGCCGTATCGCTGAAAATAATGTCAGCGATCGTCAACAATTACATGGAAACACTTTTCAGCGATCAAAACACATGGTAACAATTGACAGCGATCGTGAGCGATCCTCGCATCAGTAATTTCAGCGATCCGGCGATCGTGAGCGATTATATGAAAACTAGGCTTTGAGAAGAACAAGAGTAGCTAGAAGAAAGCGAAGAATAAAAGAAGAAGAATTAAAAAAAAGAACAACAACAACAACAACACAAGAAGACTAAGAAGCTTAAGAAGAAGAAAGTGACAAAAAGAGGAGAAAGAGAAGAAAATTTACGACGACAAAAAACATTTTACCTCGTTTGTTGCTGTCCCTATTAGGAGTATGAAATCCTCAAAGAAGACCAGTCAATCCATACCAAAGTGAAAAATAAATTCACTAAATTGATAATTTAAAGACCATCAGCCCATGGGTTCCAAGTTTCTCAAGCTCAACCTGCCAAATACAAAAGCGCGAGAAATCATTCCTGTGCCAGATCTTGCATTATTGATTGCTTTGTAATGCAGCAGATGTTTTTGCGTGTGATGTTTTTAAATGAAGTGAAAAACCTGTCGGGAGTTTGAATGAGCTCTGTGAACAGTGAAAAATGTATTAAATCGCACGCTGCATCATAAAATTCGTATATTGCAACGTGAATCGTTTTAAAATGCAATTTTCATGTAACCAATATTTTCAAATGCGCAAATATTCATACATTGTTTGTTAATAGGTCCCTTAGAAACAATTAACGTCCCAGAGATTTAGCTATCGATCGAAATTTCGATGAGTTATAATGAGACTTGAAAACGAAGAACTATCAAAACTTATAATAAATGCATACATTAAACGCATGCAAAGTTTACGTGACTAGAGAAGAGAAGAGAAGAGAAGAGAAGAGAAGAGAAGAGAAGAGAAGAGAAGAGAAGAGAAGAGAAGAGAAGAGAAGAGAAGAGAAGAGAAGAGAAGAGAAGAGAAGAGAAAAGAAGAGAAGAGAAGAGAAGAGAAGAGAAGAGAAGAGAAGAGAAGAGAAGAGAAGAGAAATACATTTATGGAAAATTGAGTACAGAGTAGAGAGATCCACACTTTTTCGTAAATTTTATTAAAATACACTTATATAGCAAGCAGCTTAACTAAATAAAAAATAAAATAATGTAAGTAATTGAACTAAAAATTAATCCATCCATCCATCCAACATTTAATTCATCCATCCATTCATTTATATCGGCAGATATGGAATTAGAGACATCCATTCTTTTCACCTTCATTATTTTAACTTGTTACTGCACATTATGAGCAAATCGATATTCTTGCGTTAACTTGGCAATTTATCTGATAGGCCGATGGAACCGGCCAAATATGAACCATACGTCCCATGCACTAAATTTAATTAGCCATTCGCAATATGTCACAGATATCGATGTCGGACCCCTCACAAAACAACAGTAAATCAAACTAGATTAATTTTCATTTCATGAAAAAACACTACCATGTTGATGGATGCTTCATGTTTACTTACGATTTTTCATTCATTAAATCAAATCAACAAAACCAATGAAAATACAAAGATACCATCTCTACGTGAGATGAATATTTCCTACAAAAGACACTACATGCATGATTGCATTGATGTGAAGTGAGCAAAGCGTTTGAGATTAATTAAAAGGATCGTACACTGACAAAGTCTACACTAGTTTAACCGCTAGTTAACGTACATTTTTACTCCAATTATTTTCTTAGAAACACTGACGCAGTCCACACTAGTTTAACCGCTAGTTATCGTACATTTTTACTCCAATTGTTTTCCTAGAAACACTGACGCAGTCCACACTAGTTTAACCGGTAGTTATCGTGCATTTTTACTCCAATTGTTTTCTTAGAAACACTGACGCAGTCCACACTAGTTTAACCGGTAGTTATCGTGCATTTTTTACTCCAATTGTTTTCTTAGAAACACTGACGCAGTACACACTAGTTTAACCGCTAGTTATCGTACATTTTTACTCCAATTGCTTTCTTTGAAACACTAACGCAGTCCACACTAGTTTAACCGCTAGTTATCGTACATTTTTACCTGTTAATCTCTGACGCAGATGTTGTGCAGTATTCTTCCAGGTGTTTTGCTTTTGCAGATATTTTTTTACTGAATGGTAGACCTTGGAAGTCTTTGTTTAAAACGTCTAACAAAATAAGACATTAGTTTTTGGTTAATCAAATATGTCACCTACGCGCTCGACAGCCGGTGGAAAGTTTACCTGTTTGGTAGCGAAGTTAAATATCCCAACGAGCCTATAATTAAAAACAAGTCTCATGTTCACACAGCCAACCCTGATCAATTTGAAAACACAACTTTGTTTATCCGGTTAGGCCTTCTGTCCACATTAATTCACACGTATCCGAAACAATTTTATGCATATTCCATTAATTAAATAAAGTTTTGTTACGGTTTCGGAAGAAAATTACAATTCTTAAAATGAAAAACAAAATTGTAAGACGCATTTAATGATATTTCGCATGGAAAGCACACTATAGATATTTGTGAAATAGCTGTTAAGTGTGAATGTCAGTACGGATCGAGCAAAAATTTCATTTTCTTGGCCACGGCCCCAAAAAATGACCTAGCTCATATTTTGTCTACAGGTAGGCCTAAGTACGTAGGTAATGAAATGGGGGTTCTTTAGGCAAGTTCTTTTTTATTTTAGGAGAAAATAGACAATAATCGATTTTGACGAAAATTGACAAAATTCGTGACGCGAGTAGTAAAAAAACACCTACTTTCTCATACCACGAAATCGTACTTTAACATCAAACTGTGGTTCAATTTTTGGATATTTGTGTAGACCAAGCCTTTGACATGGACTTAGTAATTATTTTGAGTCGTTTTGTAGGATTTGTAGAGAATTAGAAGTCATAAAAGTAGAGGTACTTAAGCTTAGTTCGATTCAACGCAAAACATCCCATTACAAAACAGGCACAAAATATATGTGGTAACGCTTGAAAATTGTTGATACTCTGGCCATAGAATCTACTTGTGATGGTCTTTGAGTCTATGTATTTTTTAGTTTGGTTTTTACAAACGTTTGTAAAATAATTGGCATCAAAGTATCAGGAATTTTGCCTTTTCGCTATATTGAAATTGACAACAGTCTGACAAACTTTGAATAAATTATTCCTTAAGTATTATCAAAAACTATTAAATTGAACTTAATTTCGTTACCTGATTATTTGTTGTAACCAGCGAAATATATAACACAATGGATAAATTATTTTTTTTAGTTTTGTTTCTGTTGCAAAACCATGTTTTGTTAATTCGACGGCAAAAGCAAGGCAAGCCGGTGGCATCGTGATTGCCATTCGTGTGTCGATCATAATGAATAAACATTTTCAATTGTTTTCATCACCCATTGAATAAAGAAATAAGGATTTTTCTCGGAAAGATAAGCTTTAGTATTGTTGCCGTTTGATTTTTCTTTCAATCTTCAGTTTAAAATTCTATCAATTTGAGAGCACTTGAACAAGTTACTCATTATAACTTTTTCTTATCTAAAATATTTCTACTTACTTCCAATCCATAAATGCGTCTTTATTAGCTCAATACCAGGTTATGATAACAATCATTAGATCGCTTTCGCATTACTAACTTTAAACGTACAATTGAGAAAGTTACGAAAAATGAAATGCTAAATATATGCATATGTGTGCAAAGCAACCAATTCCAACGACAGAAAAATATTTTCCATTAACCGGACTCCTCCGGACAAAGTAAAAATGAGTATTATTTATATCTTATTTACAAAAAAATGTTGAAGTGTATTATTTTACTTTGAAAATTAAAAACCTACTTTAAAATTTCATGATGCCCTTCAAATGTTTTCGGAACCCCCTCGGTATTTGAAAATTTTCAGAACCCCCCTCCCCCCTCAATATAAAGTATACGACCTGTGGAAAATTCTTATTTTAGACTAAAGATTGTATGGCATGTCACAAATATTATTCTTCATCAATAAACACAATGGGTTTCAAAAGTTAGTTAAAAATGGCATAAATATCAATTTCTTAACATTTCTGCATTATGTGGTTACTTTATGACAAATTTCATGTACATATTGAACAGTTTTACAAACTCCTTTTGAATAAGGTACTACTCTCTATATAATAAGACAGGATATAAAAGTAGATCGATAAAAATATTATAGAATTCCTGATTCCATGCATTCTACAACAAACTAGTAGCACAAAAATAAAATCAGGAACGATGTGTGTGTCTTATATATGGAAATATCCTACTTAGCGTGAACAATAGTATATAAATCATAAAAGTGCATAATAAAACAGGTCATATTCAAAAATTCTATAGACCTATGGTGGTTAAAATACATTAACTTTGACGAGGTGTAAAAATAATTTGTTTTTATAGCAAATTATAAAATAATAAGATTGGGCTTATGTGTTAGTGAGTACCAGGCTTTCGTTTAATTAATCAAGTTTTGCGCAGGGCGTGGTCGAACTCAAACGGTGGACCCGATCCCATTGAGTACAAAATCACTTGAAGCTCTCTGATATACCAGCAAAAGATCTTTTATAGAATATCAATATCCATAGCCTTCGTAGCGATAAGTATATTACACTTTATTTAAGTTAATGCGTGGCACCCACTTTATATAACGAACGGTGATTAGCTGTAAAGCGCACATAGTTGATATTTGTTTTCAATGAAGAACCAACATCCAAAACGTGAGTTGACCGTTTTGTTACACAGGTCTAACAGATCTATAGACTGTATCGATGAAGAATATAGGTGATGATAATAGAGATACAAAAATGCATTTTTAGAAACAGCAATTGCCCTAGTTAACTATGACGTAACATCTTGATTACGAGGAGGATAAAAACTAAACGCAATAGAAAATTCAAAAAAAAAGTAATCCCATTGCAGTTTGAAATAGCCTGGTTTCAACATATCAAATGTGTTTATATATCCCAAATAATATTCTGGGCAAATTCGATTTTCAACCATTTTCTTGTACATGATCTTTGCTGTTCATTTTATGATGATATAATTTCCAATAATTCCATCTATTAAGTTTTTACTTCACTATTTTTTACGGGCGACATCGACAAAAACATCATTTACTTCATAGCCTTATATTTTGCCATTTGTTGATTACATTTACTGTACTATGCCGTACTTTGTACTTTAATTTTATTAGGGCATTTGAATGGCTTTATGGTAATTTGTTATAAACTTAGTACTCTGTCAAGACGAGACGTGTCGATTACCTACACACATGATCATTAATATCTATTTATAATGTTATCATTAAGATATATAGATTTAGCACTAATAAAGAACTCATTCATGAGTTTCTCAATAGAAATTACGCTGTATAGTTTTATGATAGTTATTTTTTAAGTTGAGGTCTATTTATAGCTTCTGCATATTTAAGTTATGAAAAAAATACATTTTAATCTATCAGCAATCAGCGATTAAATAAAAAGTTGAGAAATTCTTATATCAAACGGCAAGATGATATTCCAATCTTCAGTCGTGTAAAAACTTATTCTATGGGAGCGATTTTTATAAAGTGTTTAATTTCTGTGAAGTTACCATTCTGAGGACCGCCAGCACTAGCTTTTCTGAGACTAAACTAAAAATTGATATTGAAAAATAAATAAATGAAATAACCAGAATAGCATTTATGGCATTCAAAAAAAATTATTATTACAGATCCAGCTATAATCTAAGCTTGTGTTAGAGTTGTTTACAAATGATTGAAGCACAAATGGCAATTGATACCGCCGGCTTGCCTTGTTTTTGCCGTCGAATTAACAAAAACAAAAATGGTTTTGCAACAGAAACAAAACTAAAAAAAATAATTTATCCGTTGTGTTATATATTGAGCTGGTTAGAACAAATAATCAGGTAGCGAAATCAAGTTCAATTTGATAATTTTTGACAATACTTAAGGAATAATTTATTCAAATGGCAATTGATGCTTGCCTTGTTTTTGCCGTCGAATTGACAAAAACAAAAATGGTTTTGCAACAGAAACAAAACTAAACAAATTAATTTATCCGTTGTGTTATATCTTTCGCTGGTTACAACAAATAATCAGGTTGCGAAATCAAGTTCAATTTAATAATTTTTGACAATACTTAAGGAATAAATTATTCAAAGTTTGTCAGACTGTTGTCAATTTCAATATAGCGAAAAGGCAAAATTCTTAATACTTTGATGCCAATTATTTTACAAACGTTTGTAAAAACCAAACTAAAAAATACATAGACTCAAAGACCATCACAAGTAGATTCTATGGTCAGAGTATCAACAATTTTCAAGCGTTACCACATATATTTTTTGCCTGTTTTGTAATGAGATGTTTTGCGTTGAATCGAACTAAGCTTAAGTACCTCTACTTTTATGACTTCTAATTCTCTACAAATCCTACAAAACGACTCAAAATAATTACTAAATCCATGTCAAAGGCTTGGTCTATACAAATATCCAAAAATTAAACCACAGTTTGATGTTAAAGTACGATTTCGTGGTATGAGAAAGTAGGTGTTTTTTTACTACTCGCGTCACGAATTTTGTCAATTTTCGTCAAAATCGATTATTGTCTATTTTCTCCTAAAATAAAAAAGAACTTGCCTAAAGAACCCCCATTCCATTACCTACGTACTTAGGCCTACCTGTAGACAAAATATGAGCTAGGTCATTTTTTGGGGCCGTGGCCAAGAAAATGAAATTTTTGCTCGATCCGTACTGACATTCACACTTAAGGCCGGTACACATTAGGCGACAAGGCGCAGCGACTTGTCCCCGCGACATGTTGCAGCGACAATTTCCCCCCGTGTGTACTAGGTATTTTTAGCGGAAATTGTTGTCGCCGCGACAGAATTTTGTCGCTGCTTCTTGCCGCATGAAATCCAACCGGTTGGATTTCGTGCGACCAGTCGCAGCGACAAATCAGATGTATTGGCGACAAATATTGAACCAGTGCACACTGAGGCGACATGTCGCGGGGACAAGTCGCTGAGACTTGTCGCCTAGTGTGTACCGGCCTTTAAAGAACGTTTGTACGTATTTTCCGATTTTGTCCTAAATTTTCACGATAATCAGCTGATCAAACTTGTCTTTATGCATTCCCACGTGCAATGCTCATTAGCAGAGCTCCTCTGGCTCATTAGCAATTCTTAAACTCGCTATGGATAAGATAGCTCGCTATGCGAAAAAGCTGTAAGGACGGCGTTATCTCGTACACAAGGCACCGAGGTTTTTCTCATATACAATTCTCAATATTTATACAATGGTCGAGCTGGTGTTGCAAATAAAAAGAAATCAAACTTGTAGAAAATTCGATTCCGGATTTCTTTGTTGCGAAGATACTCTGCGCAGTTGCAAGTGCTTCTCCTAACAATTCTCTGGTCTTCTTAAAATGCCCGAGTCCTCTAGTGCAATGCCTCTTTTTTATTCCTTCAATTTATTACGGACGAAAGGGACGACGACGACATCGAGTTTTATATTTTATCTTCGGGTAAAAACTGGTGTAATAACTTGTTTTGTCAAAACAGAGGCTAGAATAATGAACTTGTACTGTGAAGCCGTCATCATTACCTCACAGAAAGAATCTGGTCACGTCTACGTCAACTAAGTTAATGGCACCTCAAAATCGTAGCCTGATCATGTTTAAAATGCTACAATGCAAACACTCAGTAAAACTGTGCAACATAAATACCACTAAAGCCTGCATTCCATATAATCGCTTGCGACCGTTCTCGATTATATGGATACTAGGCTTAAATAAACCTCTTTTGCTTCCAAGCCCCCCCTCCCCCCCCCGTTTCAGAACATGTGACGTCACTCTTGGCAAATGATTTTCTCAGGTGTAAATATTGCAACACATTCATTTTCGTAAAAAAGAACCATTCCCTAGAGTGTCTGACATGGTCTGAAATGGGCAATTTGCATACGAAGACGACAAGGCATTGCAATGATTCAACAAGATATACCTACAATTACATAATCTAAAAACATCCCACATATTCATATAAATGTATCATTTTATTCTCGTCTTTATTTTGTATATTCTACAACACAGATGAATTCTATCGATCTCTATTAATAATATCTTAATATTCCCTAATAAATCACTGTGGTGATCTGTTACATATTTAATTGTTACAAAATGTAACACTATTTACAAATAGAGAACTCACCTAAGGTGAGCTTTCTGGGGTATAATTGCAATACATGGCAACCAACAGTCTTTCTCGAGACTACACACACCCAGATGTTCACAACACATCAATACTTACATCTGGGTTCAAACTATTCAAACACTAACACCAACAGTCTTTCTCAAGACTACGCACACCCAGATGATCACAACACGTCAATAGTTACATCTGGGTTCAAACCATTCAAACATCAGACACTAACACCAACAGTCTTTCTCAAGACTACATACATCCAGATGACTACAACACATCAACATCACTTACACCTGGGTACAAACCATTCAAACATCAGACACTAACACCAACAGTCTTTCTCAAGACTACATACATCCAGATGACTACAACACATCAACATCACTTACACCTGGGTTCAAACCATTCAAACATCAGACACTAACACCAACAGTCTTTTTCAAGACTACATACATCCAGATGACTACAACACATCAACATCACTTACACCTGGGTACAAACCATTCAAACATCAGACACTAACACCAACAGTCTTTCTCAAGACTACATACATCCAGATGACTACAACACATCAACATCACTTACACCTGGGTACAAACCATTCAAACATCAGACACTAACACCAACAGTCTTTCTCAAGACTACATACATCCAGATGACTACAACACATCAACATCACTTACACCTGGGTACAAACCATTCAAACATCAGACACTAACACCAACAGTCTTTCTCCAGACTACACACACCCAGATGATCACAACACATCAATACTTACATCTGGGTTCAAACCATTCATACATCAGACACAACACCAACAGTCTTTCACAAGACTACAAACACCCAGATGATCACAGCACAACAACATCACTTACACCTGGGTATAAACCAGTCAAACACCAGATATTAACACAAACAGTCTTTTTCAAGACTACACGCACACAAATAACCAGACTCCAAACCATTCCATCTTGTAATTTCGAAAACATTGCTTTATGAAAAAGTTTAGTGGGAAAAGATTTTTTTTTCTATTTACATGATTTATTAGTGATAGTTAAAAGGCTGTCCTTGCTCTTCTTAGATGTTCCAAGTCTCTCTTGAGGTTTTTATGCAGCAAAAGAAGACTTTCCTAAAAGAGTTAACAATTTTTGTCAGTCAAAATGAACACAATAGGCAAGTTGCATGATGACGCTATTGACCACAACTACCAGAATGCTTTGCTCACTTTCTTTTGTATCGGAATTAGCACAAATTGTCTTTTAATCTCCAAAGGGATTAAGAATTTAAATATGAAAGGACATACACAAAGAATGCTATATGTCATAGTTAAATGACACCATAAAGCAAATCGTCTATTGTTATTACAGTTATCTTAAACCTATAATTTTGTCTATTTCACTATTATCATCATCAAACATCACCATCATTACAAACATCATCATCACCACCATCACCAGCATCACCATCATCACCACCATTACCATCATCACCACCATTACCATCATCACCACCATCACCATCATCACCACCACTACCATCATCACCACCATCACCACCACTACCATCATCACCACCATCACCATCATCACCACCATTACCATCATCACCACCATTACCATCATCACCACTACAATTAGTACAAAAGTGACCCACCTTTTCACTAGTTAAGATGGCAAACTGTTCGACATATGGTGCACTTTGCTGCTGTTCTTTCTCGTATTCCTCCAACTGACGTTCAATCTTTTTCCTGGTAAATAGTATTAACAACATTAGGGGCTGTTTATATGGAGTGAGCCAGCCCAGTTTAGCGGGCTGTTTTTCTTTTTTTGTTTTTTTTTTACGCTCAGATAGCTTGAACACAAAAGAAACCAACCCACTAAACCGGGCTGGCTTGCCTCATATAAACAGCCCCATAGACACATTCACTGAATGAACAAGATGCAAGAGGATTTACCTCATTTTATAAATACTACGTAAGGTTCAAGGAAAGGTGCAAAGAAATGAAAAGTTACTGGGAATCAGAAATAAAATTATGGTAAACTATGAGGGAAAAAATTAATTGTATACATACTTTTGCTCTAATAACATTCCCATCTCTGTCTGAATTTGAATGTATGTTTCCGCAAGCTGAAAAATAGCACATCAATACATTATTAGGCATATTGTACCTGAGGGGGAGGGCTGGGGTGGTGGGATGGTTGGATGATATAATTGGTACAAAATTGGAAATGTGATATGGTACCTGACAGTGCTGCTGGTAAAGCATTATTGATTCTGGTATTTTAGGATCTGGATGTATTGGCTGTTAAAACACAAGATACTTTGTTACTCATTATAATTACAAATCTGAGAATTTGTTTTCAAAAACAAATTGCTAGAACAATTATTGTGCCAAAATCTAGTTCCAAAAACATGTGAGTTACCACATATTTTAGTGTATTTTGTCTTCTTGTTACTACCGGTATTCATTTACTGTCTATACTTTCTGATAATTTTCTAGTAGAGTGCAAACAAATCTGTTTACTGTTTGCACTCTATCACATTTTATTTAATCAAACTTTACAAAACAGTGCTAATCAAACAATATAGAATTAGCATAAAATTGTATTATTTAGTATTACTAATCTTTTTAAGATTTACTGTTTGCACTCTATCACATTTTATTATATCTAATTAAACTTCAGTTATTAAATATTTCGTGTTTTATTTTTTTAAGAAAAAACAATTATTTGACACACAAATAAAATAATAGTAAATAGTAGTAGAGTATTGACTCCTTGCAGTTCATTGGAATGCAGCTCAACCTGGAGGACAAAACAATCTATTCCAGCTTCCAAGAGAGGAAAATTCTTTTGTTTTGTCCTCTAGATGGAGCTGCTTTGATGTCACATGCAAGTATTCAGTATATTGTGATTATCTGCTCTAAATATTGAATCCTACTTTTCCCTGCCTTTATCATTTGTTGTTTGTGTTCCACAAATGGAAAACACAGGAGTGCCTGGAAATTTGCAATATATCGAGTCAAACTCAAAGATAGATTTTTCAAAGTTTATGTATTTTTCTTGGCTATTATCAGTTTGGTTTGCTCACCTGTAAGTCTGGAACTAAAAGCTCATATGCTGAAAAACACAAGTAAACCTGTGAATTCATTCAATCAATTATTCACCTTTATATTAAATTCAAAAACTCATTAATAATTCATGAGCATCTAGTCCAATCTGTGGTCCAATTTTGGTCACATGCATGAGGTTTTATACCCATAAAATACTCTCATTTGTATTCAATGAATCTTTATATAAAGAGTCTAGAGTCTTTATATAAAGGTTCATTGAATAGTAATGAGATTACTTTGCATGGCATAAAGCAACCTCTGTTCAATTATGTGACCAAAATGGTCCAAGGAATTGAAACTTTTATTTAAGAAAGTTTATCCCCCTTGAACACTCATGGACCAGACTCAAATGTGGGACGCATATTCAACACACATTAGAAATTCTGTGCATGATCAGAATGACTACTAGTCAATTTTATAACTTTTTTCGCTTATTTTTCAAAATTGTATTTGAAATATTTGGTTTTATAAGTGTTGGAGTTTTTGAAGTCATATAAAAAACTCACAGAACGTGTTTTATCAAGTACTGCTCGTTTTTTATATAGTACAAAAATGATTTCTGATTGGCTAAGCTTTGATGTTTCTCTGTCACGCAATCTTTTTCAAAAGTACAGATTTCAATGGTCAAGTATTGATTTAAATGGTACAGTATTCCATTCAGTCATGAATTATATTCATTACTTCATTCTCTTACTTATCCACCCATTTTTTCTCCCATTCATATATCCATTCAAACATTCATTTAACAATCAAATCTCAGCTAACCTGGTCGTCCCACAATGTGGTTCGGTATCTGGTCATTGTTCTTTATGTGAGGGAATGCACCAGAGGGGCTTGAAACAGACCTTGGGTAATTAGGAGGAATTGCAGGCCATCCTGAACTAGACCTGCCGGGTTCGCTAGTTTTACGATGGTCGGATGATGGGGTAGTAGTCACAGGGCTTGAGCTCCCTGTTGACTTGTGCCGTGCTGGAAAATATACATAACACAACAATGTTGAATGTTGGATAAATACTACAATTGCTTTTTTTACCAGTCAGTGAAGTCTACCCCAAACTGGAGGATGATAGTGGTACCATTAATGAGCCGTCTCAGCCAGGATCTATTATATGCTTAGAGCGGCCATTTTCGAGTTGACTGAACATGGTCGCTAGAGAAATAAAATCTCTTCAAATTCTCCACATTTGTCTCACTCATACCATTAGAGTTCCTGAATGGCTGATGGTTGATTTTAATAGACATTTTGTAGATTTGTTTATTTTACTCATGTAAACAATAAAAAAGGTGAGCAAAGCATCGTGGTTGAGACGGCTCAATAGTTTTAAATAGTGATGATAGAAATGATGATGTTGCTAAAAAAAAACTGTGGAATGATTTGTTATAACGATGCACTGATGCATTGAATATGATGATCAGAGCATGATTTCACTATTTTGATTAAGACTCTAGTTGAGTTGAAGCTCAAAAGACTTTCTAATCTTTATACTCATAGCATCTAAAGTTTTTACTTCATTTCAAAGATGATAGTAATAACAATGAAAGAGTCATTTTCGTATGAGTCAGAAACAGTACAGTTATGATACCACTACAGACTATGTTATGGCATATGATTCAGATGTTTTCTTAGAAACTATGGCTACGGCTACGGCTATGATACAGTACTGTTTCCCACTCATACGAAAACGACTCTACCTAGATTTACAGTAACTGTTAGCACTTACGTGGTTTTGGCAGTGGTGTTTTAAAACCATGAAAGTTTAGATCCTCTCTCAATGCTTTCTCTATTGACTCTACATTAATATCCTCACTTGAATCATCCAGAACCTTTTTCTTCTGAATCTCTTTGAACTCCTGATAACTAGGAGGATAGACAGGTAGGCGCTCATTATCCAGGGGGATATTAAGGGGGTACTGTGGTACCTCCTTTGATTCTGTTAAGTTTGGCATACTGCCACCAAGGGCATGGTTCTGGGGATTATTGTAAGCCATATGATATGGGTTCTGGTTTGCAGCAGAAGGGTCATAGTTTTCATTGTTTACAAAATACCCCTGCGCATGGGTATATGTAGGATGTACATGGCTTGTTGGCGTATACCCAAGAGTTCCTGGGTGTGGCCCTGTGATAGGTGGAATGAATGCTTGACTCCCAACACCCAAACCCTGACTGTTAGGTATATATGTCTGAGTTGATGGTACATAGCCCTGCATAGTTGGATCCGATATCTGTCTTGCTGGCACAAACCCATGATTTCCTTGGCTGACAGGTAAGAAACCTTGACCCCCCTGACTCACAGGTACAAAGCCTTGGTTATAATGTGAAGTGGGGGGATATGCTTGGTAGACGGACGATGGAGTGGGGTACCCTTGTGAGATAGGTGGGTAAATAACACCAGGGTTCCCCCCTTGGGCATAACTTTGACTAGTAGGTAGTCCCCCAGGTCTGGTTGTGACAGGACTTTGGGTATTTTTCCTTCTGGTTTGGGGAGCGTCCTGTGGGCTTCCTGGCCTTGCATCTATTCCAGAAACACCAGGAATTCCAGGTGAATGTCTGGCTTGACTTGTTGTCAATTGTGTGGCAGTAGCTTTTGGTCTAGGACTAGGTGTTTTATCATGGTTTTTGCCAGGTGCATCAATTGGACTAAACGGTGTCTTTAGTCCAGGAAGACTTCCAGGAAGAGGGCTCTTAGCTCGACCAATTCCACCAAACAATACAGAGTTAGTACCCAATATAGAGCATTCAGGGGACAGAGGTGTTGGTGCAATGGCTACTTGTGGAGTGGCCACAGGAGTCTTGGGATCAACCCTTGGTGTCTTGACCTCTTCTTCTCCTTCATTGTCGTCTTCTGGCTCAAAGTGTCCCTCCTGGCCATCTTCATCATCATCATCATCATCATCATCATCATCTGTTGTTGATTCTTGCTGTTTTTTGAAGATGACCGTATCGCTGAGGTTGCTGTCAAAGTCATAGTTTTCGTCAGATTTGGGTGAAGATGGTGGGAAGACGAGGCAAGTATCGGCACCAGGGAAAAACTGTGAAGATGTAAATAAACAAATAAATGAACAGATGGAGGGATGGATGAACATACCGACAGATGGAGGAATGAATGGATTAAGGAATGGATGGATGAATGAATGGATGGATAGATGGAAGGATGGATGAGCATCCCAACAGATAGAGGAATGGATGGATTAAGGAATGGATGGATGAATGAATGGATGGATAGATGGAAGGATGGATGAACATCCCAACAGATAGAGGAATGGATGGATTAAGGAATGGATGGATGAATGAATGGATGGATAGATGGAAGGATGGATGAACATCCCAACAGATAGAGGAATGGATGGATTAAGGAATGGATGGATGGATGGATAGATGGATGGATGAATATATGAATGAATGGATGGATGGATGAATGAATGAGTGAATTAATGATAAAATCAATGGATAAATGGATGGTTGAGTGAGTGGAAAAATTGGACTGATGAATGAATTGAAAAACAAGATGAAAAGCAAAACAATCCAACAAACCGACGAAAAGCCTACGTCCTGTTTACCTGCATCAGATGACTAAGAAACCTGACGACAATGCTAAATGAAGGTCTCTTTTGAGGGTCTTTATCCCAGCAGCTGGTCATCAGGTTTTCAATTGGTTTGGGAATGTTTTTGATTAATGGCGGTCTCTGACCTGAAACAAAATACAGCCATATTCTTTGTGTTTTCATATGTCCTCTAGTGTTAATTGACAAATAGTTTTTTACTGAATTTTTCCTATTATCTTTTTTTTATCAAATGCAGCCTACATATTATTTTATTTTTTTATTTTTTTTTTGTAAGGGTCAAGGCTGTCCTGCTCAATATTGTTTTGGGAATTTACGAAAATGTGAAGATAATAATTTATTATTCAAAATATATAATAATAAAATATTCATATTTATTTTTGCAAGGTGGGTCTTGAAACAGGTAGGGAGTCTTCTTTGCTATGAATTAAAACTGAGAATCTAAAGCCATTTTTGAGAGTTTGTAGGGGAGAATGATTGAAGTAAATCTCAAATTAACAGAGGCATAAAAATAGACTAGCTTGTTGCACAGTACTGTAGACAATTTTCATTAAGGTCGGGACACACTAGGCGACAAGTCGCAGCGACTTGTCTCTGCGACAAGTTGCTTCAGTGTGCACTGGTTCAATAATCTAACCGGTTGGATTTCATGCGGCAAGTCACAGCGACAAAATTCTGTCGCGGAGACAACAATTTTCGTCAAAAATACTAAGTACACACAGGTCAAAATTGTTGCTGCGACCTGTCGCGGGGACTAGTCGCAGCGACTTGTCGCCTAGTGTGTACCGACCTTTATGGTGTCATTTTGCTACCACTGCCAGCATTCTTTGCAAATTCTCTTTCATTTCAATTTTTAACTCCTCTAGAGTATAAATAAAAAAATTGCACTAATTGCAATACAAAAGAAAGTTGGCAAAGAATTCTGGCATTTGTAATATTCTATGCCACATGCAAATTGAATATTGTTCGAAAACCATTCGAAATGATCAGCAGAGTAGAGTACCTCCATGAACAGCCCACATAATCCTGAATGCTGGTGATCCAGCCATGTCTTCAAATGGTCTGTGACGTGATATCATCTCCCATAGGATTATTCCAAAGCTACACATATAACAACAGCAGAAATATGAACATTGACATAACTTATACATTTATCTAAAAAAAAAAACACACAAAATATACATAGGAAGCAAAAAATATCCTACTGTACTTTGGTAGTAACAGTCATCTGGCTTCCCACGCACTGTTTGCTTTGTCACACTCTCTTTTAAGTTTTACAAAATGTTAAAAAAATTCGCAAAAACTTCTTTTTTTCTGATGAAATGTATTTAGTCACTGGGTGGCTAGCTATCCAATATGGCTGTATATTTTTACTCAACACTTGTATTTTGACTTGCTCTGGATCGCCAAAATACTTCATGACAAAAACACACAGCCGTATTACATAGTTGGTCAACCAATAAACACTCCCACACGCTCATTAAACAGTACATAAAGTTACACAGTGGGAATATTAATGGTAAATTTGTGAAAATACAAGACTTTAAAATGTACGTATAATGTTATCCCCAAGCAAAATAATTAATTATCCTCAAATCAACTAGATAATGAATACTAATAAATAAATATTAATTAATAATTATCACTTGTACTGGCATACCTGTATACATCACACTTCTCTGTATAGTTGGTTCCTGCACAAAAGATATAATAACAGGAGGGGGTTAAAGCTGGTTTTTACTAGCAAAATAATCAGACATTGAAGCGGTGCATTGCCATGGTAACATACCTTCAAAGACCTCAGGTGCCATCCAAGCAGCACTTCCCTTGTTGTTTGTCATGTAAGTACGTTGATCACATGCTGTACCAAAGTCACAAATCTTTATGACAGTGCCACACTTGGTAAGCAACAAACTGAAACAAACAATTGGACAAATCAAGGCTTGGCTGCTAACACAGGCCTTTTACAGCAAATAAAAAACATAGTTTTTGATAGTCTTTTTGAAGTTAAAGTTTGATTTATCTTTGATATCTGGAGGGATTCAAATCCATAAAGCAGTGCACAAAATAGCAGTCTGCCAATTGGCCAAATAACAGACCACATTAAATATCTGGCAGTCCAAAATGGTCATGGAAAGCCAAAATATATATAAAATAGCAGGTGAGAATTTGGTCCTTGTGTCAAAAAAGTATATCATTTCAAGACAGCTAATTATTGCAATTTAACGCATTCATGAATTACTACTTTACAACGTTCATTCTATCTGTACATATTTACGGTGTTATCCATAGAGAAAAATATCACTCTGGGATGCTCACAGTTGCTATACACTTCACAATTCAGCTGTGTTTCCAGTGCAGTTGTCCTTGCGATGTAGCAAGAACATGTTGGAATAGAAATACCAAAGATGTTGGTTGAAGTCCCACCAAGAGCATATGATGTTTTTCTCTTAACTTTCTTTAATTGCAAAAAAAACCTGTCTGAGTTACTTACTTGGGAGGTTTCAAGTCACGATGAATAATGGCCTTCGGTTTAAAGCCATGTAAATACTCCACACCCTTAGCACATTGCAACGACCAGCTCATGACATGTGAGACTGTATAGATTGGTGCTGGACACTGCTTCTGCCAATGAAGTACTATGTACACAAGAAACAAACAAATCAATGAATGAATAGATTGATGAATGAATAAATGAATGGATAATTGGATGAATGAATGAATGTATGAACAAATGAATGAATGAATGAATGAATGAATGAGTGAATGAATGAATGAGTGAATAAATGAATGAATGGATGGATGGATGGATAGATGAACGAACAAACAAACAAATGAATGAAATGAATGGATATCCAGATGACAACTTACAGTTGTAAAGGGATCCACCCTCGGCATACTCCATAACAAGACAAACCTGTGAAAAATAATATTTTATACCTTAGCATTTGTTAAGGCCAGTTTACACTAGCAAATTTTGCAATGCGATGCTCACGCCACAATCACCATGATTGAGTCACAACTTGTGTAACCAACCTGCAATGTTTGCAGCAATATTCATGCAATTTCATTGCGATTTAAGAAAAAGATAGTGTACAGATTTACAGTGTCCATATTTATATTTTACACAAACCCAGATGATAACATCACATCATTCAACATTAATTACATCTGGGTTCAAACCATTCAAACATCTGACACTTCCACCAACATTGTCTCCATAGACAAAACACTTAAAGGTGATTGTAAATGAATCTTTTTAACAACAAAAGAATCATATCTTTTTAGTATACTTACTGGGTCCTGTGAAATGACAGCTCCATACAGTTTTACAATTGACTCATGTTTGACCTTGGAGAGTTGTTCAACTTCAACCAGAAATGCTTTCTTCTCAGCTTCCCCTTCAATTGTCTTTACTGCGACAGTGAACTTGCCTCTCCATAAAGCCTTGTATACCACACCAAATGCACCACGACCAACATTCTTTAAATGAAAAGTTGTTAATAATCATTACATTAGGTAATTAACTTTGTATAATTCTAATTATACTAAACTATTTTGTTAATCCTAATGTCTTACAATGCTTTTTAAGCATGATGTTAACTTTATAATTTATTATTCATTCATTCATTGATTCATTTTTTTATTGCATTTTCAATGTTAATTGGATCTATTTCTATCCCTGATGATTACCAAAAAAACCTGGACATAAATTGATTGAATTTATGGTTGTTGAAACTAACTACAATGAATATTACCAAAAACCAACAAAGATCGATTTTATTTGGTAATGAGAATTAATGATTATTTCAATATCAAAATTTCAATTTCCCAGTTAAGTCTGTTTGAGATCACACCAAATTATTAAACAACACAAGATATTGATGGCAATGATAATGGGTTTAATCCTTGTTGACAAAACCCATCTATCCCACTGACATCATTTCTTCAAACGAGTTTTTGTAAGAGCAAACACCAGGGAAAATATAGGTCATAGAAGAAGAAATAGCAATGACAAATGACATGAGAACAAAGTATAAATTATGGAATTGTGTTGATATCTTGTAAATTTCATATAACAATATCGACTAATTGAAAAGAATATTTGTTTTTTTATAAATCTTATTAATAAGTTACTTGTCTTGTCGTAAAGGTAAACAACCTATTAGATAGAAATGAGCTATCTTGATTCAGAATTAATCTATTCGTTTTAACGACATGTTGGGTGAGAGACAAACAGCAAATTCTAGTTCAGAATTGAAATCTAATCAACAAGCTAATTAAATGCGCTCGAGTTGATAAACATAGTCAACATCACTTTCGGAAAATGTTGTTTTCATGCATTCAAGATCATCAACATGCAATCGAATTAGACGTCAAATTTGTGCAGCTTGTGGAAACATATCATAGCACTTCATGAAACACTGTTTTACCTGAATAACTTGAAGCTCACTGACATCAATTTCTTCCACAAACTTCGGTGGAGAGTCGGATTGAACGTCTTCGCCTTCATCCATTATCGAGAACAATAACAACAAAATCGATTTCCGCTGAAGAAAAATCCAACAAGTCAAAAAGCAACAAACGTCTCTTTTCAAAGTAAATCTGAAGCAGAGGATAAAATGGCGATAAAAATGTCGCTGTCTCTTATAAATAATCCATTCTTTTCGTTGTGATATTTGAAGGTTTGTCCACGCAATTTATTCCACCAAGACCTTTCAAGTGCAATGAGATATCACAGCAAAAATCCCTCAGATGAGTTGAAATTCCAACGACAATATTTTCTTATTATGGTTTAGTCTATCGTTAATGCATTTCTTGGAATTTTAGCGTCTTGTTCGCCTAAAAATTGAAGAAATTGGGTTTTGTTTTCGAGTACTGGATTAGCTGAGCTAAGTGACAGCCATTTTTTTCCAGTCTTCCCAAGGTGCAATGCAAGCCCACTTGTACATGCGCAAAACCCACTCAGGTGTCAAGGCGGTTTACGGTTGAAACTTTTTTGTACGAATTTCTTCTTGTTTCTTTACGCGAACAACTTATCCAGGTAAGCTCAAATATCACACAAATGCTCATTTGAGTTAATCTTAAGAGCAATAAATTTTCTTACCGAAAAAAATGATTCGTTTTTTGTGAATTTTTCAATTTACTGTTGTCTGGTGTTCGTTGCTGAAGACGCGCTTTTCAAATCTTTACTGACACTGAAAGAATGTTTTTCCGAAAATAATGAAATTAATTCTTTTTCTGTCGCTGTAATACTTAATTTAAATGCCTAGTTATTCAGACATTGCTTTAATAGTTTGTGTGTTTGCATTTTAAACGTCGTGGCGCCATATTTAATTTTTGGAAGCCCAATACAATATTTTGAAATGTCAAGTTCGAATTTCTCCAGGTATTTTTCAAACAAAAATTTTCCTTTTATGACGATAAAAAATTGTTAACTGGAAAAACCCATAAAACATCTTATTGAATGTTTATTTCGACTCCGAGTATATCGCGGTTGGTGGGTTGAGGGGGGAGGGGTGGAGTTGTGACTCGAATATTCAATTATTTATCAGTTTTAGCATTTTGCACTGTTTTGATAATAGGCCCATTAATATAAGCCACAACGTACAGGGATTTTTGAAACAAAAACTGTGAAATTTTATTAGGCATTATACTTTGTTTCACAGGTTTTTGGAAACCTCCCTAGAGCACAACTTAGAAAAGAATATTTATATATTATATGTATCCAAAAAAGCCTTGAGTCTGTAACTCATTTGAATTGAATTTTCCAACAGGCATTATGAGTTGGGGCGAAGTGTGCGAGAACACAAAAATGGGCAGAGAATATGCCCTGCTTGGCAACTACGACACAGCATTAGTCTACTACCAGGGCGTCATACAGCAAATACAAAAGCTTATTGTCCAGATCAAAGAACCAGTTAGAAAGCAAAAATGGCAAGAAGCAAGACAGATGATTGTCCAGGAGTACGAACATGTCAAGGACATTAGCCAGACGCTGGCTAACTTTAAGAAAGACACCGTGCAGTATGGAGGAATGAGGCATGGTCATGAGGAGCCGACTAGGGACCCTGACGTATGGCCACCACCAACTCCAGTAGAGAGAGATAATAGGTGAGCCTGGATGATGTTAATAATAAGTTATGATGGTAATAATATTGTCGTGGGTATTACACATTTAAAATATATGAATAAACGTTTTAATTTAACAGACATGTTTTGACATTACCAATGCCATCCTCAGAGTTTAATGGTGGTGGTAATGATGACGATAGTGTTTATAATGGTGATGATAGTGGTGGTGATGATAGCGGTGATAATGATGGTAGTGTGGATAATGATGATGATAGTGTTGGTGATGATGATGATAGTGTTTATATATTTGGTGATAATGATGATTATAATGATGATAGTGTTGGTGATGATGATAGTGTGGATAATGGCGGTAGAAGTAGAGATGAGTGATAGTGATAATAATCTATTTGCTACTGTCAGTACCTATTGAAGTTTAAAAAAAAAAATATCAAGTGTGCATGCTAGGTGAATTAAAAAGGATGATGATGACGTTGATGATGATGGTTGATTTTGGTGTTGGTAGTTGTACATGTAGTGATAATGATAAGGATGAAAGGGATGATGATTATGATGGTGATGATATAGTGAATGGCAATGATGGTGACAAGGTACAATGGTATTTGGGAAAGAGGTAGGGTGGCATGGGTGGATGAGTTGTTTATGCACCTCATGACATTCACCTCATGGTCCGGGCTCAAGCCCAGCTGGTTCGTGCACTAGATCATGATTATGTTAGTAGAGTTGTTTGTAACTGTTGTTTTTCTCTCCTACACCACGTGTCATTTTCATAATATTGTTATAACTTGTTTCTTCAGGCCAGCCAAACATGTACCAAGACCAGTAGTGAAGAAATCAGACGACAACTCTCCTGCTTACCGTCATGCCGGGGCTGGTCGCCGCCCAGAGAAACCAATGGACAGAGGAGCACGTAAAGGACCCAACCCTAGCAGTAAACAATCTAGAGATAGAGAGAGCAGAAGAGATGCAGGAAGAGGAGGACCGAGCAAGAGTGACAAAGACAAAGGAGGCAAGAAAGATGACAAGTCACAGGTACAATAATTGTTTGGATTGGCATGTATTTTATTACAAAATGGAGGAAATGTTTTGAATATCTTTGGGCATGCATCTATCTTTTCTGTCACTATCGGCTGGATGAGAAAGCTGTGACATGAAGTCAAGTGACTTGGTTGTTCTTTACAGGATCCAGAGAATCCAGACGAGAAGAAGTTTGATGGTGGTGGTATGGACAAAGATCTTGTAGAAGCCTTAGAAAGAGATATCTTACAACGTAATCCCAATGTACACTGGTATGTAAACAACAAGTGTCAACTATTTATAAATCTGTTAAAAGAATAAAATTAATGCTTAATTGATGTCTTTGGTATTGATGTACACCTTTAAAGTGCGATGCTTAGAAATACGACATGTTATAACCAATGCACATACAGCGTTTACATTGCTACTGGATAATGTACTGATGCATGTAGATGGAAGCAAATTAAATGTTTAACACTGGTTATACTCTCGCTGAAAGGTTGATTTATATGGCATTATTTGTTTGCAATTTGTAGTATATGACTATTCATGAAGTTCAAAAACTAGTTTTAGGACATTCTAAAACAGGTTTTAGAGCATTACAACTAGTTGTATACTCCCATTCCCATGTGTCATGTTGCATGTTGTTAGGTCTGATATAGCCGATCTAACTGAAGCTAAAAAACTTCTTGAAGAAGCTGTCGTCTTACCTATTCTTATGCCAGAGTACTTCACAGGAATTAGAAGACCATGGAAGGTACTGATTATTGTCAATAGTTACTTTGATTCACTTTCATTTAAGCATAGGCCTCATTAGTGAAAAAGATGCATTCATAACAAGTAATGTTAGCATTCATCCTAAGAGTGTGGCCACACTAATTATTATCTATTTTCTGTCCAGGGTGTGATGATGGTTGGTCCTCCAGGTACTGGTAAAACCATGCTGGCAAAAGCTGTTGCCACTGAGTGTAGAACAACATTTTTTAATGTCTCATCATCCACGCTGACATCAAAATATAGAGGAGAGTCTGAGAAACTAGTCAGAATATTATTTGAGATGGTGAGAATTATGATAGTGATGGTGATAATGTTGATGGTAGTGGTGATGGTGATACTGATGGCGATACTGATTCTGGTAATGGTGTTGGTGGTAGTGGTAATGATGGTGATAATGATGATGGTAGCAATGGTGGTGATGATCATGATAGGAAAGATGATTGTGACTATGACATACATGGTGATCTGATAGCTTCATGTTTATTCAACAGGCCAGATTCTATGCCCCCAGTACTATATTCATCGATGAAATAGATTCAATCTGTAGTAGACGTGGTACAGATAGTGAACATGAAGCCAGTCGTCGTGTCAAATCAGAACTTCTTATACAAATGGATGGTATGTTATAAAATGGAATTATGGGCAATCTTTGAATGTTTACAGGTCTTTTCTCAGGGTAGTTATTGCATCTTCCAGAGTGCTGTATGCCGAAAGCAATGCTTAATTCAACTAAGGAATTATAGAAAACAATTTCTCTGTGTTTTTAAGTGGATTGCTGAAGATCATATACAAACCATATGATCTAACGTCTTTGGTCTTCTCTACCATATACAACATGGTTGATTTTCGCTTGTAATACTACATATTTCTTGTTATTATAAAGCATATTTTCTTTTGTTCATGTTACCAGCATCCATAATTTTCCCAGGCCATACATTGATATGATATAAATCAATATTAATTAACATTGATGTATTGTTATAAATCTATCTATTTTAATTCCATGTTGTGTCTAGGTGTCGGTGGTACAGCTGATGGAGCAGAGGGACAGAAAAACGTCATGGTACTAGCAGCTACTAACTTTCCTTGGGACATTGATGAAGCTTTACGTCGTAGACTGGAGAAGAGAATCTACATTCCTCTACCAACAAGTATGACTTCATAGTCTTTCTGTGAAATTATTTAAGGTTTCTACTGACAGGGTATAATAGTGAGGGCCCTATAACAGAAAGCCTTGAAAGCATTATCCACCATATAAATCCCTTTACACGAGATAGAACCAATCAGTACAAATTCTAGTGGATAACTTTATCTTGTGGTTATAACTTTATGGCTTTGTACAAAACGACTCTAGTAGAATTAAATTTTTTTAGACCACATTTTCCACATCAGGATTTGAATTTGGCCTGAAAAAAAAAACTGCAATAGTTTTGTTTATCAGGAAAAAATCAATTTATTAATGAACATGTTTTGAAGTTGAAGTCTGTGTTATTGTTTACTTCAGAGGTTGGCAGGCTGGAGTTACTCAAAATCAATCTCCGAGGTGTGAGCATGTCAGAGGATGTTGTGCTGGAGGAAGTGGCTGAACATCTGGAGGGATACAGTGGTGCTGATATCACTAATGTCTGCAGGTACACCATCCAGCTTGTCATCATTATTAACATCCTATTGCCCTATTGCATTATGACATCACATCAAAACAAATCTATTGTTTCAATGCTAAGAATCATGGTTGCTAGAGGGGATACAGCATGTTTAATTCAATTGAAAAAATCCATTTATAATATAAAAGAACAAAATATACATTCAAGTGCAAAGCAAAATGTGCTAGAGGAAAACTATTTAGCCCGAATTAGGTCTGTTCTTATTCACGTAAACAAACCATGACCTCATGATAGTGAAATAGGGCAATTGGTCGGTGGTACTAGTCTTCAAAACAAAGCATAGTTCATTAAAAAACATCTTCACATAACGAAAAACACAAAGATAAACATCATTACTATGCTATTTTAGTTCATTTACTAGATGATTTTTAGTTATATTAAATTTATGAAGGAAAAATGTTTTGGAAGGACACTGTCCCTTTACTACATGTACATACATTTCATGTTATATTCAAGTCCCAATAAATTTATCTGTATTTATCCAATTTTAACTAAACTTTCATCATTTATTCATTTTAACATGTTCTCTTGAAATATGGGCTCAAATTATTAATGATAGAAAAAAAAGTGAGGAATTGTTTCAATAATTTGTATTTTTCTTAACATATACCAAATTCTAAACTCATTGGGTTATTGCTTTCTCCACAGAGATGCGTCCATGATGGCAATGAGGAGAAGGATCAGCGGTCTCACCCCAGAACAGATCCGTAATCTACCTAAAGAAGAGCTAGACTTGCCTGTTAACATGGAGGACTTCACTCTGGCTCTGAAGAAAGTCTCCAAGTCTGTCTCTGATGCTGACATCAAAAAATACTTGGAATGGATGGAGGAATTTGGGGCAAACTAGGCAAATTACTCAGCTTTTGATGAAAGGAGTAGAGAGAAATAGCATATTGATCATGTATGAGATTCTCTTTACATGTAGCTTTGGATTAAATTTAGTCGTCTCTGAAAATGAAATTCGCTCTAGATTTGTCCACCGCGATAGGAAAAACATTGAAATGTAGAGAGGGGTTAGATAAATCTAAGATCAATTGTGAAAGTCTAGAAATCTGCTTGAAAATCGATTTCCATTTCACTGGTAAAATTTAATCAATTCGTGCAATGCAAATTTGCGTGACTGAAATACGCAGTCATACCTAGTGCGTGACTGTAACGCAATCTTTCTTGATACGTGATTACTTGTGACTGTAACGATTGCAGCGCAGGTTCGTTTACTGTCAAAAGATTTTGCTTTGTATGTCGATGTCATGTAAATATTCGGGACAATGGCAATGCAAATAGCCAATTAGAATCGACTTTTCTTTAATTTATTGTATTAGTGTGTGAATATTGTTTGAATTAAAATCACAAAATAATTCAAAGAACATCCAAGATTTTAACATATTTGCTCTTATTTGCCATAATATCAATGGTTTAGTTTGACTAATTTCTTCTTGTGCTCGACAAAGGAATCCCGCACGTCTGGTGATGCTGTATGTGGTTCAGGGGTTCTAATGTTATGTTCGAGCACAGGCAACCCACGATCATTACTTACTCTCTTAAAAAGGACACAATTAATGATACTGGAACCAGAGCCATCCAACAGTTTAGATTAGATCAAGATAAGGCAAAGTCCGAGGACTATTAATCATTAGCGATTTGAACTAGAAGCAAAGATGAACTATAACTCGGCCATATTTCAACTTTATTCAAAGTCATAATCGTGCAAAGTCGATATATAGCTAAGCAATAGTTCATCTTTGCTTCTAATTCAATAGTTGAATTGTCGCTAATGATGTTATCAATCCTCGGACTTTCCCTCATCTTGCTTTTATGATCCTGGGCTACCTGTGATTCCATTATAAAACGTGGGTCGCAGTCCCAGTGGCGTAGCTGGGTAGGGTTTCACTACAAGCGCTTTTAATGATCTCGCCATCTTAAGTGTAAACCATGAGTTTCATTCTAGAGAAATGTCGAGAAATACTCGTTTGTTATTTAGCTTCTTTTGCCCATTGAAGCAATTAATTCAGTAAACTTGCTCGATTTTAGTCGCACAGTTGCGATTACAATTCTGATCTTGCTTTTTCCAGTGAGAAGTACGTAACATTTCATTGTAAAGTAAGTTCATTTTGTAAGAAAATGACATTCATTGTGAGGTAATTGAGCTACTATTCATATTTTTTTTAATAGCAGTTCGCCGCAGTATTTATTTGCTTTCTCCTTTAATAATCATCAAAGTTTATTTTTAACAGTAATTTTGCTTTTATTTGGAACTCATACCAATTTGCCTCGTCACAAAGTTCATTTCTAGCAACAATTTTGCTTAGTTAAATTGTTCGCTGTTTTTGCCAAGGGGCATTTTAAAACAACTAATTTGACATGATTTTGTTCGTCATAAAGCTCCTTTCTGACAAAACATTTACATTTGGGTTTTTCATAATGAAATTCTTCCCAAAACGCAGCAATTTCTTTTCTCGTTCTCTCATTTCATACTGTATGAGTTGGTGCTTGGTACATCGTTTCTGTCTTCTTTCTACAAGATAGTACACTTGTCCTTCTTCGGCTTTGCTTGGATTAGACCTTCACGCTTTCTCTGCACGCATTCGGCAATAACACTCTTAATAATGTCTTCGTGGAGCAACGTATTAAACTCTGTCAACTGCGTCAGCTTGTCAAATGCTTCATATGGATAATGAAAGTTGAAAGTACTATAGTATTTCTTTGGATTCTCAAAGATTGAAAAAGCGGCTTCAGATTTTTCTTCTTCGCTTCTTGGGACGCCTAAAAATGTGAAAAAAGTTGCAAAATTCAAAATGCGATCGACGATGAATAATCAGATCAGACTGCGAAAAATTCAACAACATTGGTATATCTGATATTATTTGTACTATGGGTGGGACGAGTAGATTCCTTTCGTTTGTACTTAGGGTGGAGAGGGAGAGTAGCACGTTATCTCATTCTTTATTGGGAGGGGTGGGTACGTACCTGGTTTACTGTATTCCATGAATGTTTTGTTTACGAGTACAAAGTGTACCACTATAGGACACGTAGTGTCAGTTGGATGCCTAAACACATAGCATTCCTTTACACCGTCTTTCTTCATCTGTTCCACGTCGTCTATTGGAGGAAATGGGTAGTTGTTCTTTCGTGCCCACTCTTCCGCTAAACGCAACTCCTAAAAAAGAAAACTTTAGTTGTACATCTTACTTTGAATGTTACAAGGAAAGATTCGCTGCTAGTTATCGTACATTTTCACTACAATTGTTTTCTTAGAAACACTGACGCAGTCCACACTAGTTTAACCGCTAGTTATCGTACATTTTCACTACAATTGTTTTCTTAAGCCCGATTTACACGGTGCGACTTTTCGCGTGCCTTTTGTAGTATACGACTAGTCGTAACTTCTAAAACTAGTCGCTCGCGCTCTAAAACGTGTTTTAGAATGTCCTACAACTAGTTTTAGAACGTTTTGAACCTCACGACTAGTCGTATACTACAAATCGCATACGACAAATCGCACCGTGTAAATCGGGCTTTAGAAACACTGACGCAGTCCACACTAGTTTAACCGCTAGTTATCGTACATTTTTACTCCAATTGTTTTCTTAGAAACACTGACGCAGTCCACATTAGTTTAACCGCTAGTTATCGTACATTTTTACTCTAGTTGTTTTCTTAGAAACACTGACGCAGTCCACATTAGTTTAACCGCTAGTTATCGTACATTTTTACTCCAATTTTTTTTTTAGAAACACTGACGCATGCAGTCCACACTAGTATAAAATATTAATAATACAATAAATATTACTTCAGCGTGGCGTTTTAATCAAGTGTCCCTCATTACCTTAAAAGGTTCATCGTCGTCCTTGTTGCGTGCACTGAAGTCAAATGATAGGTATAATTCAACCCCCCTCTGAGGTCTTAGTAGGATTGGATAGGGAGAGTTAAGTACCAGGCCACTGTCGACCAAAAATATCTGTTTGGTCTCGGTGACGAGTTCATTTTCTACATTATCAAGTTGATCAAGTGCTGTGAATACAATAAAACATAGGTTGATGAGATGGAATAATCGATTGTTGGTGGTTGTGATGGTGGTGGTGTTGAGGATGATAGTGATGATGGTAAGGATAGCAGAAATTCATCAGTGGATTGAACGTATAGCACGGTTCCATGCTCCGAAATATCCAGACTAATTAGCATAATTTTAACACCATATTTGGTCAATATTTGACTCACCTCAGGGCTAGATTCAAAATGGCCGCTTGATGTTGTAAATCAAACATTTGCAAAATTTCACGAGTTTTTAGAAGAGATTTTCCTTTTTGCATGGTAATATGTGTCGTTTACTTAGTTTGTGAGATTTTGGAAGCATGAAAGATATGATTTTATTTGAGAAATTATTTTCGACGAAAAAATCGAATACACTATTTCGGAACCGGCATGGAACTAAAGCAATGTACTGTCGCTACACGTTTCAATATCTTATGAGTTTCTGGGGATAATGATAATGATGCGGTGAGGCCAGTAATATTGATCACTAAGTATTTTAATAATTCAAATTTTTTATCACCCATACCTTCAGCTATCTCTAAACCACGTAAGAAGTTATGTACCAGTCCAGCTCGACCCTGTCTTGTCCTGAAAACCTCAAACTTATTGATAACTTTATCGACTATTTCAACAAATTTGTCAGCGTCACTATCACCGTCCACCGCAATGGACACTGCGTCTCCTTTCTTTCCTCCCCCATTTTGTTCGTGTGTCGAGTTCCTCTTTTGTCCGTTGGTTTCGTCGTGTGTGGAGTTCCCATTTTGTCCGTTTTTAATAAGGTCATGTGTAGATTCTTCGTCGCTGTCGTCACTTATTTTGTTGTACTTAACCGGGATTTCATCGGAAGCAACCATATCCTCTGGAGAAAAAAATAAAGAGAGATTTAGATCGGACGTTTCATGTTCATTATTTAGTAAACTTGTGACCAGTCCAAACCATTTGCATATATCAATGTCTACCTTTAAACCAATCAAGACTAACTTTTGCGCGTATACTGTAGCTCTATGCGCTGTGATTTCTATCATGGTTTGGGGAGGGGGGAGGGGGGGGGCGTAAAAAATGAATCCTTCCTTGCGTAACTAACGTTTTCTTGAATCAGTTATGGGATCACTAGCGTACCTATCTGTTTGCGCACTTCTCCTTTCGTCTCTACAACTTTGACGACTTCCACAGGTTCTTGTAGACCTTCTCTCACTACTTGCTGTAGAAGAATAGTAAAAGCACTGCCCCAGATACCTACAATGAAATATTGTATCAAAAACGTACTGTTGGATTTTAAGTTAATTTTGAAAACACCAAAAAGAGTTCAAACGTACTTCCAAATAAGGTAAGCAATTACCAAATATGGATGTGAAAAAATGTGATGCTAAAGACGTTTTTCTGATAAAGATAATATTTCTGGATGTTTTCCTAAAGGCCTATTATGAAAAGAAACGGACAAATAGTGAGTGTGATCAGTAGATTTGATGGAGAATCGAAGTATACAGGAGTCAAGACAAATACAGCAAGGGAGGGGAGAGAAGGGGTATTTTGTGACATTTACCTTGCAGATAAGACAGATCTGGCTCTTCAAATTGCTTCAGGATTCGACCGCCAAAATATTTACAGCCAAATTGCTCTGTCTTCATAAAGGTACCATATTTGGCAAAGCCAGTCTCGTATGGTGAAAACTCTAGCCATTCTGAAATCGAATAATGATAAATATATTTTCAGCCTGTTTTGCCATAAAAAGCATTGCATGGGACTCAAGTTGTGAGAAAACAAATTAGTGTTGGGACTTCTTTTTGGACATCTTAACGTTCTTGGCTATTTTTTTCTTCTCTTCTTCAATATATGCAGTCAACTCCGTCAACTCCCAAACAATGTTGATTTAGCTTTCACAACATTGTGACGGGACGGTGATGTTCCTGAAAAACAACTGTACGAAAAAAAAAATTCTCATGCATCTTATTTTGAAGTTTGATTAGTGTAGTTTTTCTGTGCTACGTGCACTATGGAAGCATCCAACGGATACTTACCGCAAAATACATGCGCTGATACGTCTTTCTTTACATTTACACACGTGTACAGAGGCAGTGGGACTGTGGCGTCTTCAATTTTGGCCTTCTGCATACTGAGCTTTGGAGGCTGACGCTAAAACAGATCACACAAAAATACTATGATGATGTTGTTGATTGTAGTGATAATGATGATGATGATGATAATGGAAGTGATGATGATGATGATGATAATGGAAGTGATGATGATGATGATGATGATGATGATGAAAGTGACGATGACCCGAGTAGAGTTATTTACGACATTTGCACCCTAGGTAAATGATGCTACGAGGGACACAAATAATCAATATGCAAGACAAAAGTCTAGTCACGATTTTATTATTATCATCAAGTTATTTCAAATCAAAATTTATAAATCTCAACATCGCTGTAAAAAAAACTTTGATTCAATCTGCAGCGGGCCGAAGTGGTGCCATTATCGTTTTCAAGAGGGCAGTTTGCCATTTGGCATTCTCTATTGATGATAATGATGATCGACGATGATGATGATTATGATGGCGGTTGTGATGATTTATCAACTGCAATATATCATGACGAGGTTGTGTTAATAATGATAGTTTATAGTTTAAATCATACCCCTTTGATGATTGTTTCTCCCACAAGGTAACCAAACACGTCGGTAAAGCTGACTGGCTGACCGTTCTTCTTCTTCTTATTGATCAGCTGCATGTGTTTGTAAATCCATTTTGGTTTTACTAGTTGCCACATCATGTTCTCTTTGAGGTTCTCTCTCAGTTCTTCTTTTATGACCTGTGGATGGACGTCAGGCCAGTCTGGATGGGAATAGAGAGATGATATGTACCTACAGAAGTAAACAGTGTCCACATTGTAAAATACCATTATTATTATAATCTAGAATATCTACTAACTACTAATCAATATAAAACTATATTACATACTGTAAATATTTAAGATTGTAAGGCGCATTGAGACATAAGTTGAAATGCATTATATAAGTACTACACTAATTTTGTAAATATTTGTCAAAACCGCCTAAAACCGCAGACCGCCGGCAACGCAGGCTAGCTTTGAGTTTAAGACGTATACGATGGATAGCGATGTATTGATCAGTATTTTTATTCAATGAGATGTTAGGCAATGCGATCCAAAGCGAAGCAATTTATCTGTGCAAACGCCAACAATCAAATTTCATCGATGCAATTATTGGTATTATCAGAATATCACAGGAAGCCCATCCTCTACCTACCAAGCCGATCCAGATAAGCCAGCGAGGTATGTCACGCAATCCAGTATACCCATGTCTTTCAAAGCGCACATCACACCACTCATTGATGTCATAGCTCGAAAGCCTCCCCCGGATCCAAGTAACGCTATAGTGGGAACCTGGGGGGAGCAAAACAGTTACAAAACTTAGATATACATAACTGAAGGAACCGCAGAGTGAAGCTTTAATCCCGCTTCTTACTTCAACATACGAATGCAGATACAGATGGGCGGAGGGGGAGGGGGGAGGGGGTGAGAGAAGAGAAAATGTTTTTTCACTCATTGAACGAAAACTATGATTTACATAATCAGTCTAAATCGAATATTCATTCTATAGAAGATATGTTATATTTCGAGCAAATATCGATTTCGCAGTAGAGCATTCCGAGTGCACATCGATTGTATTTGTTGCCCACCTCTGAGATATCCGTCGGTCCCTTGTCTCCTAGCAACTCTTTCATGGCTTCAAAGATGAACTGTTTTCTTTTTGCTAGAAACTGTATTTCGTCTTCGCACAGATCTTGACCAAACCGCAAATCACCTGTGTCGGGGCTGAAACAACATAAAGTGAAACATGAAAGTTTGCATTCTTTCTTTATCGCCTTAATTTGTGCTGCTTGTTTTTACGACTCATCATCATCATCATCATCATTATCATCATCATCATCATCATCATCATCGTAATCATCATCATCATCATCGTAATCATCATCGTAATCATGATCATGATCATCATCATCATCGTAATCATCATCATCATCATCGTAATCATGTTTTCCCGCGTGGCTAGCAGCCTTGGGGCGCTCTTCATTGAAGCGCGACTATATTCTATTCACGGCTAGCTAAGATGTTCGTGACATAGTAGGTACTTACCATTTGCTAAGCTTCATTTCAACGTCAACCTTTGATAGCTGAAAACAGGAAAAAAATACATTATATTGCATTACATATTGTAAGTGGTTGTTTTGGGCCAGCGTTGACTGGCGACTATAATGATGACTAACAGCATCAATCCTTATCGCCTCGACACAGGCATTCTTAGAGTCCTCACTCAATCGTATTGCAAGACGGCACTTAGAGTGCTGTACATTTTAGAAAGCACCATCCCTGGGGGGAGGGGAGGGGAGTGGAGGGGAGGGGAAATAAACGCGTTTGTTTATTTGTAACCTACCTCTCCAAATTTGAAGGTCTGTTGGCAGAGTACGTCAACCTCGAGGTCGTTTATTCTGAATGTGTGTGTATCAAGGATGTCATCACTAACCAGATCGTACTCCATCAACGTTATCTCTATGGAAACACAATACATACTTTCACCATGGAAACATAGAGCGTACATGATCACACCATCAAGCTTTTCAAACATTTATCATCGTGCCAACATAGACATCACGAAGGACCATTATGGTGATAAGCGTTTCTACGTATACAGTCTCCATGGTGATATCAGACCATCATGCATCATGGAAGTGACAAGGCTAATTACTATGGCAGCAAAAAATCAGACACGGCAAACGAGAACAACAAAGATTGTCATTAGTTAGCTAGAGTGCAAATAATCCAAATCCATGAAAGAGTGGTTTTCGTAAAACCGTTGTAACTAGTTACTAAAGTACACACAGTAGAAAATTCTAATCTAATTGTATTCCTTATGTAGTCCTTATTCTCACTTATTTTTGTGAGACTTTGATTTTTCAAGATGTTGAGAGCCATATTTGTGATCAGTAATAAATTTATTAAAAAGAAAAGAAAATTCCCTCGTTTTCTATATAGTATTTCACGGATTCACTGCATGTTTGAACTCTCTTAGGTTATAATTACTTATTTGTGAAAAGTTGACTATTTACCCAAGATATTTTCTTTGTTCGGGTCAAGATAAAAACTAAACTTCTCATTCCATTCAGGATTTTTGCTGTTATTGGCCACCTTTGTTTGTGCTTTGCCACTAGGGGCTGATGGGATACGTAGACGTACATACGGGTCGGGTGTGTCAACTGAAAAACAAAACATATTATGGGCTAGACTGGCTAATTACAGTAGAGCGTACAAGGCGGAATGGAACAGCGTTTTTATCACGTAAAATAAAATGTAATGTATTCGCCGTATTGTGTCATTCAAAGAAATGTTGCAGTGCACGAGGCTTGGCCCTCAGACGATTGGAATAAACACATGCGTATGCGTAAAGGCCGGTACACACGAGGGAACTTGCTCCTGAAACACGCTACCGCAACATGCTCCAGGAGCAAAGATCCCTCGTCTGTACCAACGATTTCACGCAAAAAATATGTTGCGAATGTATGAAACATTCAGCAACGCACAAGAACGAGTGATGTAGATTTGTAATCTTACTGATATCGGCGACTTTTCCTTTACTTATTTCTCGACCACGAAGAACTGTGATCTCAAACAACAAACATGGCTTGATTGATGCCTGCAAACACACAACAGTTACATTATTAACTCGAGGCAATTTTACAGCAAGCAATTCAACAGAACTATAATAAAAGCAAGCAAGCATGAAACTGGAACTTGTAAACAAACAAACAAACAATTATGATAAGCAAAACAAATTAAAAAAAGAAGTCAAGCAAGTAAACTAACGAATGAAATCGTCGAGCAGTACCGAAAACTCTTCACATTCGACAATATCCACACTATTAGCGAAATAACCTAAGTTAAAATAACACTGAAACTAGCAACTTACTACTTCTACTAGTTGCAGTACGAAATTATTCGATAAAAGATATGAAATAAAATGTGAAAAATTAACTTTCAAACAAACGTAAAAATTATAATCAAACTGGACAAAAAGGCATATACCCATGAATGCGCACCATGCGAAAAAGCGTGCCATGCGTTCTGTACGTCCCGAATGAGCGCGCGAATTCCTGCGTGCAAGCGTGACCACTGTACTGTACAAACATCACACGTGAATGCAAGAAAAATAATAATCATAAGAAATTATCTAAATTAAACTAAAAAAAGGGCCAGGAAAATGTTGAAGACGAAGACGAAGACGAAGACGAAGACGAAGACGAAGAAGTTGAAAATAAGAAGTTGAGAAGATGATCAAAAAGTTGATGGAAACTTAAAATGTGAATAGTATAATGTTTTTAAAACAGGAACTCAAACATTTGAAACAACACATATAAAGACACAACACACACAAAAGAAGCTAAAGCGTGTAGAGATTTTTATATGGACTTATTGTTAATTATTGTAACGACAACTTGATTAGAACTCCACAAGGAACATGCACCCCAACAGGTTTTATTTTCTGCAAAACACAAACTCTGTTGGCTATCGCATTAACACGGAATTAATCATGATATAAATCATACAAAGAAAAAATGTTTTGTAGAAGGCACTTCTACACATTCACCAACCATCTATTTCACCAACTCGAAGTTTTATGTTGCCATAAACTTAATGAAAATAGCTGACACTCAAAAAGATATTAAAGATAACAATTCAAATCGAGGAACCACAGATCACTGCATACAATTCATTGAGATATATTTCACTTAAAAGTTTAAGAGAAGACTCGCGGGCTAAATAATTTTCAACCAGAATTTAACATTTGGATTTTTAACTTTTTTTCTACATTTTAATAAAGTTGAGGCTTTTTCAGCTTTGAAGTGAATTTTTTTTACATAAATGGATGTGTCGATTTGGACCGACGAATTATAATTCACATTGAGGTCAAAATAAATGATTTTAGTTGAAAACTAGTGTGAACAGATGTCGCAAGAATTCATATTCAAATTACAGCTTTTGATCATTTTATATTCACTAAGACACATTTTCAACAAAATGAATTAAAACAAAATATTCATTTTTGTTTATTTTTGACAAATTTGACTGTGAATTCTCTTTTATTTTTATAAGTGAAATTATTCTTTTGAACAAATATACCAACATTATTATACATAAAAAAAAATATGTCAAGGAATATTTCCTAGTAATTTAGAATGCCAATAAAATAATGTGTTTTTGATGACAAAATGTAGATTTATCGGAAGGAAAGCCATTTAAATGCTACGTTGAAATAAAACGAATGGTTTTTCGCCCGGGAAGCCATTCAGGTGTTAGCTGTCTCGTGCAAGTTATAATTATTCATTCATTTTCGTCTTCTAATAATTTCGTCTTCAAAATAAAATCCAAAGAAGAATTTATTACAGAAAAACCTCAACAGAAAGTTACCATTGAAAGTCAGTTTGAAAAAGCAGTAAAAATGTGCTTTAAAGTTCAATTCACATGAAGAATTTCGCAACCGCTACTTTACAATTTGAAGAGTTTGCATTTTCATATTCACCCAAAAAGTGGTTGAAATAAAACATTTATGCTGGCAAAAATGTCTTTCTGACTCTCAAAAACGAAAAAAATAACTTCAACGTTAATACATCGAGTACGTAATCAAAGTTGTTTTCAGTAAACACGACCGAAATTACATAACACAAAAATTATTTCTGTTTTCGGTACTTCCAGTTTTTGCTTTCCTAAGCGATTTGCACATACACTCAAAAATTAAATAAAAAACATACAATTTAGTCAAGGGATGGCAAATATTTATACACACGTACATTACCTGCGATGAAGACATTTTACTTTTCGATTTTCACGGAGAAAATCTTACTATCTTTCGATAACGTGCACCAACCGTCCTTCGAAGAATCTATTTTTGAATTCGAAAAACGAGTATTCTCAATTGAGGATATTGTGAATGCATACCGTCAATGGTTATTTTATCGCGGCTTTTTCGCATATCATTATCTTCTTGATCTTGGGTTAGAGCTTATTTGTTTATGGTATAATTTCATCGAGAGTCAGCTTTTATGAATTGTTAATGATCGCAAGAAAATGTGTCTCTCTCGGCTGAATTGAGGAGTCAATATGTTTAGTAAAGATTTATGAAGTGGACGTCGACGTTGATAGGCTGAGTACTGGTCACCCAGGTTATTCTATCCGGTATTTGTAAGGAAATATATGCAATAAAACTCCAATTGTTATGAGATAAATGTTTTGGTCATAAAAAAATCAACGCTATATATCAAAGAACAGTGACAATACATACCGCTTCCACGTGAAATTGATGTATTTAAAATGGCTTAAACTGAACGTATGAAATACATTAATTTCAAGTAGAAACGAACGGAATGCATAACTGTACTATGATATATTCTGGTGTTGATTGTTTTTATTGTTATTTCTTTTTTATTATTATTATTACTGGTTTAGATCATAAGAATATACTTTACAAATAGCCTGGGCGAACTGTGAGCTTCGCCGGGCTGCGCAGAATCAGAGATGATAAAGATGACGAGAATCGAACGCTAGAGGGATAGAAAGGAAGCAGGGGAAGATGGGTTGAAGAGAGGAAAGGGAAATGAAGGAAGGAAGGAAGGAAGGACTGGGGAAAGAAAGGGAGGAAGGAAGGGAGGAAGGAAGGGAGGAAGGAAGGGATGAAGGAAGGGAGGAAGGAAGGGAGGAAGGAAGGGAGGAAGGAAGGAAGGGAGGAAGGAAGGGAGGAAGGAAAGAAGGAAGGAAGGGAGGAAGGAAGGAAGGAATAGAGGAAAGGAGGAAGGAAAGACAAAAGGAAAATAGAAAGAAAGCTAGAACGCAACTGATCGGCAAAGAAAGAGAAACAAAGATAGTGGAAAGGGAATAAATCAGATGACGGCCGGAAGCTCAAATTAATGTGTTAGTCAAAGACACAGGAAGCCCGCTAATGGGAAAAGGTTTTTATTTCGGTGGCCAACTCTGAAACCTCACATTTCCCCTGATATTTTCCCTGTAATCTTCATAAAAAAGGCTTTCTCTTGAAATTAAAAAAAATTGCGTAACCGTAAGAGAATCTCTGAATACTCGTTTTGAAACTATTCTTTATTCTATCACATTTGGCTTCAAATTATTGATATATCATCATTTGGGGCATATATGTTGATAACTTTCGAAAAAAAACAAAATTTTGATTTAACTTTGAATTTTAATTCGATTGAAAATAAGAAACAAAATCTGGATTTATAAAAGCAGAGAGTATTAAAGTTGTTATTTGCTATCGACACAAGTAAGAGTGCCCGGTTAGCTCAGCAGGTAGAGCATCAGACTTTTAATCTGAGGGTCAAGGGTTCGAGTCCCTTATCGGGCGGTCATAATTTTTTTTCTTCTTCTTCTTCTTCTTCTTCTTCTTCTCTGCTTATTCTACAAGAATATCTGTTAAAATGAAATTTTAATAAAAAGAAGTCTTATATTTTACAAAATAATTTATTTATTTTTATTTTGAAGAATTTATTGTTTCCAGGTAAGTGTGCTGAATACAGTACACGTGTGGTTCAAGCGTGTTTAAAACTACACAAACAATAAAATATCTCGAAAAGAACAGCTGTCTCTTTGAGGAAAAGTAGGAAATGTCTTTTCACAAATTAAATGATTGTTTATGACTTCACGTCACACAGCTGAAATTTTCTTATCAAAAGATTGGCGCGTTGATTGGTTTGAAAACAATAGCATTGTTTGGGTTAACCAATCAGGGTAAGTTCACTGGGTTGTTCAAAGCGATTGAGCATTTCATTCAGTCTTGTAAATTGTCCAAGATGGCTACATCTCCAAGTATTGATAAAGATGACGAGCTTTACATGCGAAAATTGGAAGTTATACAAGACATTAGGTAAGAAAAATATAGTTTAACGACCTCTTGTTAACGCAGCGAAGTTTAACGCTAATCGAATTTACATAAATTCTCTTATGTTCAAACTCACTTTCTGAACTTTTTCACTTCAAAATTTGAAAATTAAGTCCATTTTTGCGAATGTTAGTGATTAGTTTAAATTCAAGGGAAGCGTTTTAACGGTTTGTAGCTATTGATGTTGAAAATGACGGATTCGTTTCTTTGATATGGGTAATTTCCTTAAACACGCGCTTGACCGAAGGCTCATTGATGATGGTCCCTAACAAAACAGTTTTCACTTCTCGACTAAATTTCCTCAAATCTAGTGAACAAGCTCTTGAATTTAAATTAAAAGATTCCAAGCCTTATTATCGATGAAGAAAGCTTCGAAATACTTAAGTTTAAGCCAAAAGAGCAATGAAACAAAAAACTCAATGTTTGTCTTTCAAGTTAGACAGATGTGAAATTGAATGGTAAAGAAATTTCGAATTTAGAAATTTCATATATATATATATATATATATATATATATATATATATATATATATATATATATATATATATATATATATATGTTTTGTTAAATATTCACAATGCAAACATATTTATATATATATTGTATGTTATAGGTATATTTTTATCTAATTTTCTAGTACAGTTGCTCATTTTGGGTATTTTTGCGTATTAGTATAATTTTGTTAACCAGAAATGTTTCACCTGCTAGCACTTGGGCCGTATTTATGCTCTTAAACAAATTAATTAAAGCGCGACTCAGAAATACAAGAAATACTTTCCATTTCCTAAACATCTAATCATTGCCGAAAATAGCGTTTAAAAGCCAATTTTAAGGTTTAGATTTTTGTATTTTAAGTGAGGGGGAAAAGCGCAAATTTTGAATGAATGAAAACGGAATAACACTGTTGAAACGAACAAAAGATTTTGTTATATTCTTTGTGCTATTGTTTTAAACGAATCAAGCGAGCGTTTGTATCGATTTTTTTTCTTGAAAATAAACTTCTGCATTCAAATTCTAAGTCCTAGAAAACCTAAAAAAATGTTGAAATAACGCAAAGTAAAATGAAGTGAAAGTATGTTTATCTCTGGAGCTGAGATACAAATTCTATAAACATATTGTTACAAACGGTAACTTAACTGATTAAAATGAAACTTTGTTTTGCCAAAACGCATTGAAATACTCATAAACATATGTCAAATTAAAAATCAATATTTCATGAAAAGAAAATTTTCTTTTTTAAGAAAAAATAAAATAAATCATATATCTGACAAATATTAGTTTTTTTTATTTTGAATGTTTGCTTTTGACACCCTTACCTTTTAAAATCCTTATAAATGTCAACCAAGATTCAAGTGCTTAGCCCAAGCATTTCATGATAATTATACAATCTTTCAAGCTTTAATTGAAATGTTGAATAAATATTAGCATCAATGAAACAAGCTTTTGTTTGAACAAAAATGGCATGCAAACATTGAAGGATTTTGAGTTTAGAAATTAAAAACAGTAAAAAAGCTTTTTCATTCATAATGCTTCAGTCAACATTTAAAACCACAGCAACCTGGTCTTAAAGCTGCAGCCTGTGTTGGGGAGGGGGAGGGGAAAGGGGATTGTCCAAATGCAGTTACGCTGGCTAGAATAGTTGGGGGAAAGTTTAACATGTCACCACCGTCAAAGTGAAGGCTTTTCCCTGGTCCTCGGATACCAAAGTTTGTGTTGCCAATGTTTTTGGGGCCTTTATTCAAACAATTGCTTAAATTCTTTAATCGTTGTGAAGATTATTGCACTGTCGCACAAATGCTCAAGTGATAAAGTAAAAAGGTTAAGACCCTGGCTTTGGCAAGTCAAAATCCCAAACCTACTGAGTGGTTAGGGTGGGGTGTATTGACTGACGATGCATAAAAGTATGTACAACCAATAAGCATCCACCCACCCACCCACTCCCCCCAAAAAAGCCAAACTAAAGCATAAAATTTAACATTTTTTAATGTTGAATGAATATAATAATTATTAGTACTATTAAAGATTAAAAACAATAATTGATGCATAGAATATTATCAAAACTAAAATGACATGGAAAGTCACTATGAACCAAACTTAAAACCCATCCAAAGACTGCACACAAACTGTTTTTAATGCACAAATAATTGAAATAAACAATATGAATAAATATAAATTCTATATAAAATATACAAGAAATGCATATATAATTTAATAGTTTTTTTTCATGTTTGGAACTATAACTCTCATGCTTAAAATAATAATTCACATCATTTTATCCTTTTATTTACAGAGCAAGAAGTTCACAACTAGACAAATTAAGATCCCAGTTGACAAAAGAGCTTGAAGCTGCTGAGAGAGAAGAAAGGATGTTAAAAGATTACAAGGCTGAAATGGAAGCTCTGTTGCATGAGAAAATGTCACACGTTGAAGAACTGCGTCTTATACATGCTGATATTAACCTGGTAAGTATGTACTGTTTAATCATTAAAATCATATTAATTTATTGGTTGTGAACATTTAGATGTAAGTGTAGTCTTGTAGAAAACTGATACATTTCGGATGTTGTCAAACCCAGGTGTAAGTGATGTTGATTGTTGGATCATCTGGGTGTGTGTAGTCTTGAAAATGACTGCCCTTGTTAGTGTTGATGTTTGACTGGTTGGCGTTTTTGCAGTCCCCTATGTACTAGATATCAGAGATGTTGATTCAATATTGCAATTTTACATTTTTTTCAGATGGAAAATACCATCAAGCAGTCAGAATCAGAACGGGAGAGAGGGTTTGAGCTTATTCGTAGATTGCATGATGACTACAAGCCGTTACGCATGGAGATTGACAGGATGAGACTGTCTCTTGGTCTTGAACAGCTTCCACCCATGGAGGAAGAGGAGGCTATTGCACAGTAAGTCAGTCAGGGGGGACGCAGGTCACAACCATCCTAATTAGCGCTTTGTTGTGTGGCCTTGATTCATTTCATTCTATATAGAATAATAATATTCTATTCAGAGTTTGCTGAAGAAGGCTGAATAGCCGAAACGTCCTGAATAAACAGCACTTCTATAGTTGCAAGTTGTGTGGCCTTGATTCATTTTATTCTATATAGAATAATAATATTCTATTCAGAGTTTGCTGAAGAAGGCTGAATAGCCGAAACGTCCTGAATAAACAGCGCTTCTATAGTTGCAAGTTGTGTGGCCTTGATTCATTTTATTCTACTTATATATATGTATATATTATATAAATATTAAAGATTGTCATCAGCATCATATTTACCACTATTTAATACATAATAGGTATTAATCTTTCCATTTTTCTCTACAGTCGTTTGGTAGAAAGAGTCCCATCGTCATGGAAACCAGAGCCACAGGAACCACCACCTCCGCCTGTTGCTCAGCAACTAGCCGCTGCTGCTGCCGCTGCACACCAACTTGTCAACAAACGAGGACCGCCTGGAGAGAGGCACTTCCGTCAGCAGCAGCCACCACCAATGAAAGCATGCTTGTCTTGTCATCAACAGATTCATAGAAATGCTCCAATCTGTCCACTTTGTAAAGCTAAAAGTAGATCAAGGCATCCAAAGAAAACAAAGAGAAAGATGGACGAGTAAAATGTCAAAGATTAGTGACAGCTAGTGCAAATGAGATTGCCGAATTGACACCTACTGTTTCATGTTTGAACATTGAGTTGCATAAGTTAAGATATGAAATCTCGCAAGTTAGGAGTTCAATACCCTACTTGATAGACCTTTCTCAACTAAATAAAGCACTAAGAAATACAACCTTGATCAGAAAAAATACCTTTGACATTATTTTATGCACATTAAAAGTAGCAATTTTCTAAAGTTTCAAAAAGATATGAAGTTTTGAAGATTTTATTGAAGTTAAATTTTTATGAAGAAATGTACTGTTTTTCATGGAAACAAGGCTTCAAGCATGTGGAATGCATATTTACCCAAGATTTCCTTGCAAAAAGTCATCAATCAAACATATCATATCTTCATTAGCATTAACATCTCTTTGTCACTTTGGATTGCTATCAACATCGGTATCAGGTAAAATTAACTACAAATACTAGCATTCTTTGTGAATTCTCTTTCATACTCAAATTTTTAATCCCAGTGGAGATTAAAAGAACAATTTGCACTAATTGTGAAACTAAAGAAAGTGAGCAAAGCATTCTGGTAGTAGTAGTTATCTACGTCATTATGAAAGTCATGTATTAATCTCAACATCATGATATTTTTCACCGTCAAAATAGTCTGACCTATTTGTCTTTGTATGCAAAATGCCCATTTCAGATCATGGGAATGGTTCTTTTATGAAAAATGTGTTGAAATATATACACCTGAAATAATCATTTCCCAAGAGTGACATCACATGGTCTGGATTGGAAAAATACACATGAAAGCAAAAGAGGTCTATTATCATTTCCGACAGTGTCATTAAGAACATCTGTATTGTCATCATTGTCATCATAGACATCTTTATCAACACAACTTCTGTTTGGATGTAAAAAGGAATATTATATTATAAGACTACAATAGAGCCTTTGCACCATTCTGTGAAGGCACCAATGACAGGAGGCACAAACAAACGATAGTTGTCCTCAACTGGGAGACTAAGCTCTTTCTCACATAAATTATTTCAGTCCAAATTCTATTGTTTCTGCAAACTGTCATGGCTGTCATCACATGACAGGGCAAAGCCTCCATAGTTTGTTGGGGTCAGGAATTATAAATATTTATATATTATTATTGTTATTATTATTATGTAATATTTAATGGAGACAAATATTAAACTATAATAAAAAAAAAACTTTACAAATTTATGTTGTATAATGATTTCTGAAAAAAATGTAATATATACCTCCAGTATGTCTAAATGTTTTTCAATAAACTTAAACTGTCATGGACTGGAAACACAATACCAACTTGAAACAAATTAGGTTCAATTCTTGCTATGGCCACAGAAATTATATTTGTCTGAGTTCTGATTTCGTCAAAATATAATTTCTTGGTCGTGCTTTGTATATAGTCTACTGGTTTGTCTCCTAGCCAGTTGGGATTCATAACAATTGTATATTTGTATACCAACACTGAAAAACCCTGTCGAGGGATGTGTTGCAGATTTTTATTTATTTATTTTTTTAATGGCTGTAATTGTAAGAAATATGACAAACAAAACAATATCTCAAGCTTCAAAATCTATTTTATTTGAATTGAAACAAGAAGCTAACTATTACAATGACTGTTGGGATTCCTGTGTCACCATCAACAATACAAAGGGCCTGGTCAGGAGTTTTAGCGTCTATAGGCAAGTCTTTTGTTTTCTAAAGACTTGTTCCTAGGGGCACTCTATCTGATGAGGACAGGCCCTTAGACTGAGACAAGTCTTATGTCAACAACAAATTTTAATGTGCAAGTTTTCTTCTGTGTAATAAAACTGTAGCATTTTTCGTGAATAAACAAACATAAGACAAACAATGTCATGTGAATGTTCCAGCCACTATTCACTAGAATGGCTTTCATCACTGGTAACATACATTGGACATTTCCATTCCCTTCTACCGTCTATTCAATGACAAAGACAAACAACAAGATGCATTTTTGCACAGTTTCTTTTCATTCCTGTACTAAAAATGTCATCTCTTTCTAAATGTATGTACTCAATTCTCTTCTTTCACAGACAGACAGACAGACAGACAGACAGACAGACAGACTTTATTTCATATCAGGGGTAGATCCAGGAATCTTTCGGGGCAGCGGGTGTCCCATAAAAGAAATTACCTAAATATAGTTACATTTAAAGATTACTCTAAGAAGAATTTAAGTCACAACTAGGATGTAAGGGGGGTGCCCGGTGCACTGCTGGACCCCCTACCTCCTAAAACCACCCCTGCATATCCACTTCTCATCTAATCTTCTTTCAGACCTAAAGCTCTCAGTCGTTCTATAAGAGGGGGGTGTGAGTAATGGTAAGCTGAATAAAGCTTGTCTGCAATCGGGAACCCTAAGTTATCGGCATTGAGTTTGATGAGAGATGACTTGAGATGCGTAGCATAACCAAGTTGTTTTGCAAAGGCATCTGCTTGGAACTCGTACCGTCGGCTCAGCATTGTCATCAAGAAACCAAGCAGCTGAAGAACAAGAGAAGAAATTGGATACAGTACACATCTGAGGGTGTTTCAATTGTGGATTAGCAAATAAACAAGGTGTAGTCTCGGTCGAATTAGCAGCACTGTAAGGTCTGTAAATTCGAGAATAGCTCACTTTCGATATTCTGGTTGAGCGGCCATGCACAAAACAATTGAAGACGAGGCTCCAGGGAAATAATCAATATTCCTAATGATATTCTTTTGTTTCCCCCAGAGCCTCGTCTTCAATTGTTTTGTGCATGGCCACTCAACCTATTGACGAAGGTGTTTTAAATGGCTTTTTTGAGTAATAGAAGCATTGTAATACCATAGTTTTCTTACTATATTACTATTACTACTATATTATTACCATTACTATTATAACTATATTATTACTATTACTATTATTACTATATTATTACTATTACTATTATTACTATATTATTAGTGCTTACCTCATTGTAAGGAGAAAAGATGAACTGGAAGATGATAATGAGTCCAATCATAACAGGCTTGGAATCATAGAAGCCAAAGCTCTCAAACAAGATCTTTTGATGCATCAGGATACCAAACATCAAAAAACAGAACAGAGTGTTCACCTGGGATAAACAACCAATGATATGATTGTTAGAGTAATGTCAGAATCTAACAATGAATGGCTACAGATGTGACAGCTACATGTATTCACCAACATGGACTGATTGATTGATTGATTGATACGATTGTTAAAGAAATGAATCATCCATAGAATGACTACCAGCCAATATTTTTATATATTTTTAGAAAGATAACAGTTTGATGTATTAATAGATATGACGAATAAATGATGAAGGCATCAATGAATGAAGGAATGAATGAATGAATGAATATTAAAAAATGAATAGATGAATGGCTTGATAAACAGGCAAGACAGTCATCACCATCATCATTACCAATCATCACCATCATCATCATCACCATTACCAATCATCATCATCATCATCATCACCATTACCAATCATCACCATCATCATCATCACCATTACCAATCATCACCATCATCATCATCACCATCATTCACCTGCGATATGCAGAGGTTCTTTAGATTATGGCTGAGTTTCCAGTGTCCCAGTTCATGGCCTAGTACAGCTAAAACTTCTTCATTTGAACATCCCTTGGGTTTTGGCTTACTCTCTGCATCCACAGTAGCATCTGTGTTCTGTCAATAACAGAAGGAAGGAATAAATACAGAGAAGCAAAGCTGTGTCCTGAGGGATGTTTATTGATAAAAGCTGCGCTTCATGATACTTCTCTGACTTATTATGTGACTAGTAAAGGTTTCTAAACAATAAATTGTAACAAATACTTCATTCTCGTAAACAATGAAATGTAATACTGTATGTTGCCTTTTGTTTTTCTTATACAGTCCATACACGTGACATCAAAGCAGCCCCATCTGGAGGACAAAACAAAGGATTTTTGCCCTCCATTGTCCTCAAGGTTGAGCTGCATTACAATGAACTGCAAGTAATCTACATTGGTGTTTCATTTATTAGCACATGGAAGGTGGAAGCAAAATAAATTGTAGGTGATAACATGATTTTGAGAAACCATATAGGGGGAACTATCCCACAATGAGACAGTAGTTTACCATGATGATATTGCAATACAATACTTAATGGTGGAGGGGGTTACTGTTGCTGGAGGAATGAGGTTGAACATGTTTGCTGACCTGTTAATGAAAACTCACCGTTTCATTTGGCTTATCTTCTTCTTCTTCATTCTGTACAGTTTTGGCGTCATCACCTTTGGCTTTGTCTTCATCTTTGTTTTCATCTTTGTCTTCATCTTTGTCTTCATCTTTCTTGAATGGACTTTCTGCCAGTAGAGTATCAAAGAGAACTATCTTCTTGCTCTTGTAGAATCCATAGAAATAGGCGTTGCTATGGGAAGATCTAAGGAAAAGGACAATGAATAATATTAATGGATATTAATGATTGTTATCATCATCATTCATATGATTTTATTGACCATATTTATGTTTCAAAGCAAAAAAAATCATGTTATTCTCTTTACATTCCAAATACCATCATATCATTATTAGTACATCACCATTATCATCACTACTGTCCACCACAGTCACCACCATTATCATCAACATCACCATAAACACTATCACCACCACCATCAACATCACTACTGTCCACCACAGTCACCACCATTATCATCAACATCACCATAAACACTACCACCACTAACACTATCACCGCCACTAACATCAACACCATCAACATCACCACCACTATCACCATCATTATCAACACCATCACTACTGCCAACACCACTACCACTATTACCACCACCATCACCACTGCCAACACCACCGCCAACATCATCATCATCATCATTACTATTACCATCATCATCACAATCACCATGTTCATCATCATCACCAACATCACCATCACCATCACCACCATCATTATCAACAACATCACTACTGCCAACACCACCACCACTATTACCAGCACCATCACCAACATCACCACCATCATCATCATTACCATCATCATCACAATCACCATCATTACCTCTTTGATCCTTCAACTACCAGTAGCTTTGTCAGGGGGAAGTTGATACTAGCAGCAAGTGCCTCAATGGCTGTCTTTAGTGGTCCTTCTGGTAATGGTGTAAACTTGTCAAACAGTGGAGCAATATAGTCCAGATAAATGGTCACTATACCCTGGAGACAAAGATAAAGAGTTAAGATTGAGAGCTTTTATCAAGGCTAAGCTGTGATGGAAAAACCTTCTGTAAGAGATTGAGTTTGTAAATGAAGCTATTGGGTCAATACAATATATTTATTGGTGTCTCTGAAATTGTTTGTAGACATTCATCTAAATGTGTAGGTTATTAGCACTGATTTTATTTTATACTTTTGATCTCAACACAAGAAAATCAATAAATCTGACTTCTTCAGTTCATTTACATCAGTCTTCTTTACAATGCACTTATAATTATAATACCAGTCTTGTATATTTAATCTTTAAGTCAGTACAGTATAATATTACCAATTAATTGAATTATATCACTCTTGGGGTTATGTATTATATTTACTACTAAGTAGTGTTAGTATTTATAGTATTATTACCAACATTGAATTGTACAAATCAGTCTGTATTTTTAAAAAGATTGTGTGACAGATGTATCCCAGAGCTTAGCCAATCAACCACATTCAAAGAAATGTAAAATCTGATTGAAATGGTCGATTTAACAGTAATTGGAAAATCAATTTTAAAATAAGAACGACAGACTTAAGTTTAGACATGTTTCGGCAAAGCTCTCACCATCATCAGTGCTTTATTATGATATGCTTGTATATGAACAATGGAAAACTACACCTTAAAATTTGATTAGTTCTCTGTCACACAGCTGTCAACAAGTACAATTCAAATAGTATAATAATTATCATATCCATAGCAATTATTCATTCCAAACAACTCACCAGAGTAACAACAACTGTAAAGAGCCAAGCGTAAACAAAGAAATACTCTCCTCCCCATTTAATAATGTATATTAATCCTGCAGTGATAGGAACCATAATTGCTACTGTAACTAGAAGCTTCTTGATTGAATCCTTGATGAAAAAACCCAACGTCTACAAGTAAGAACAAAGGAAATTACTACTGTTTGGGTCAATATACTAAGTGTTACAGTATGTACAATTCAAAGGATACTGGAACTGAATCAAAAATATTGTAACAGTTGTAAATGCAATAATAAGTTTGAAACCGTTAATGATATAGTGGCGAAAACTAAAGAAAAAATATTGTACTTGATCAATCAAATGTGTACTTTCAAAAATATTGTGTTGTTGGTATGACACAGAGCTTCAGTAATTCAAAACAAAAAACACAAATTGGATAATAATATTTATTTACTGATTAAAGACATTACCTGTTTGTTAAATCCATGTCTTTCCTCCACTACAAATGTTGAATATAAACTCCATGGCAGGTCAATCACTGTACTGTACAACATTACACACAAAGAAAAGATGATGGACTGGATAATCTACAAGCAACAAGAGCAAATTAATAGATGTATTAAATTGCATTAATTTACACAGGAAAAAAAATTGTGATTCCCAAAATGGGTTTATTTTGAATTATAGTTGGGAAAGTGCCACAAAATCCAACATTTGGTTGAAATTTGGGATTCCCAAAATGGGTTTATTTTGGGTTATTGTTGGGAAAGTGCAACAAAAACCAATTGAAAATAAACCCATTCTGGGAATAACAAATTTTTTCCTGTGATACAAACTTATATCTTCACAATTGATAGTCTAAATAGTCCATATTATATACAATGAAATAAGTATTTCAAGTTGAGCAATGAGTAGAATAACATTTCAGAGAATCAAAATCCACTTGAATGAATTGATTATATTTTGAACATCATACAACAACAAAACTCAGACTGAAGTAGAAATCCTTATTTTTCATAAACATTTCTGTCTTTCTAAAAGAAATCCAACCCATAGATGGGACCTAAAGAAAAAGTCCAGATAATCAGAAAATGAATGAATGAATAAATGATTGAATAAATAAATAAATATTTTGGACATCTCATGCACATAGTGGTTATCCTTAAGATGGCTGCTCTCACTCACTACCCCTACATGAATCATTTTACATGCATCTTTTCATACATGTTGATTTTATTATGATCATGGCATACCTCATAATCACCCGAATAGCCTAGTTTGGATAAGATATCGCCAGATATAGACCACATATATGGGATACCACCATATAAGAGAATTAACTAGTAAAAAAAAAAACACAAAAACAATTATCACATCCTTACAAATGAAGCTATTTTCTCAATATACACAAATAGATGTGCAATATAAACAATAACAACAGACTGATTTACAAATAACCGCTGAAAGAGTCGATAAAGCCTACACTCAGTTTCAAAACAATTATTGTTTTTGTCTTCCTGAAACATTGCTGTTTAAAGTTTGTTTTCATGTCAATATCCCAGAGATATTCTCAACATTTTTAAGAGGAAGCGAATCAAAAGTAGTTGATCCTGAAAAACACAAAAGGTTTGAAAACAATGAATGTCTCAACTATTTTTGCAACTGAGTGTGGGTCCAGAATTTCAGTTAGTAGTAACAATCTTTATAGAGCAAACTCTTTCATATAAATACAAGGTTTTCAAAAATGACCACATAAATATGATGGCTTGGTATTTCAGACAACTTTTACAATGGTCAAAATTTCATCCACTACCAACAGTATCCAGATTTAACAGTTGATGGTACTTACGCTCATTTCAATCTGTGAAAAGACTCCATGATAAAAACCATAATTACTACGATCCAGTTGGTATAGACGGGATTTTTCAAATGTCTTTTTGTCAAGTACATCTTTAAGCTCTACTGGTACGTCTTTTGTCGTCTTAAATAACTTACGCTGAAGATTCAATAAGTTAGCATTAATTTGCATTAGAGTCGTTTTCGCATGAGTGAGAAACGGTGCAGCTACAAATATACCACCATGATACATCGGAAATTGCCCTATTTCATTATGACGTCATGGTTTGTTTACATGAATAAGAACAGACCTTATTTGGGCTAAATAGTTTTCCTCTAGCACATTTTGCTTTGCACTTGAATGTATTTTTGTTCTTTTATATTATAAATGGATTTTTAGCCTATTTTTGATTGAATTAAATATGCTGTATCCCCTCTAGCGACCATGACCCTTAGCGTTGAAACAATAGATTTGTTTTGATGTGACATCATAATGAAATAGGGCAATTCAATTGTTTTGTTAAGAAACTACGAAAATGTATTTTTTTCCACTCATACGAAAACGACTCTATCTGTCAAACAATCTTTTTTAAAGTACAGATTTAAGTGGCCAAGTACAGATTCAAATGGCACAATGTTAACAACAACTCTGACTTTTCATTGTAATGTTCATCACATAAACAACAATACCACGGCGTCATTGTATGAATTATTAATAAACAATTATCAAAAGATTAATGGACCTTTAATTATTCATTGGGGCTGCTTTCCAAGCATGATTATGATAAATGATCAAATGTAACATTTTTAGTTTAAATATTAGACTGATTTGACATTCTTCAAATTCTGAGCCAGCACATAATTCTCCCAGCAAAATTCCTAATCAATCAATGATTCCGTCTTTGTACTAAAAACACTAGCACAAAAGTTACTAAAAAAAATAGCGCGCCTTTCACATTCATTTCTGACAAATCGTCACCCAAATTTTCCAAATAAAACAAGTCAGAAAATTGTCCAAAACGCTTACTAAAAACAACGAAACTTATCTAACTATGCCAACAAATCAACTGCTACTTACTTGGCGATAGGAGAGATACGTTTCCCATAAATAAACCAGCCATAAAAATGCAAAAACAGCGCTGAAAATGTCCACCATTTTGAAATTGCTACAAAATGCCTGCTGTCCTTGCTAGTCAGCTGTTTGTCATGTGTAAATGGGTAGGTACTTCATGTATCGGGTGCCATATAGGACAATATTGTTAATCAAGAAATATCTGTTTCAAACTTATATACGTGTAATATGAATAAAATATATATGGCATGAATCAAATATATATGATATGAATAGAATACATATATCGTGAATAAAATATATCATATCATTGGTTTCCATATATAAGATCCAATGACACAAATATTCTCTTCAAATCAAATTCTTTCGGCTCTGCATCTATTTACATCGGATTTTTTTTAAACAAATATGTAGAGAATTCACAAAATATATATCTTATGACAAAATTACGAAAAAATATATATGGCTATTGCGCCCGTTATCGTTTTGGACAGCGGAGAATCCGTGAGAGAAAAAATGGCGTGTGACAGCATTGACTTGGAACAATTTTTCCTAAGCTCTATTCCATCGCTTTTTCGTCAAGCTCGACGGAACCTTCACACTGAAAACATAAATGTTCTAGAGTACTTTGAACGCCGATTAGATGATCATGCATATGTTGTCAGATGTTTCATATTTGAATGCGAAGAGCAACGTTCTAGCGAAAGCTTACTGGAGCCACTTTATCTCTTATACGAAGAGATCGTCAGCTTAAGAAGTCAGTTTCTTAACCTGTGCTGTATGCTTCGAGACTATGCTTCTGAAAGTGGATTTTCTTGTCCCACTGAAGATGCAACAAGGTCTGGTAGGCCTAGATTTGATGTACCCGAGGAAGTGATACGTAGATTGCACGATATTCACGGTTCTTGGCAAGAGGTAGCTAGGGAGGCTAGCGTGTCTTACAGAACGATTTTGCGAAGACGACATCAATATTCCATGCCTGTAAATGACACATCTGGTCCAAGAGTTACCTATTCGGACATTACAAACAGCCAGCTTTGTGATGCAATTAGTGAAGTTCTTCAGATAATGCCAAATGCTGGGGAAACCATTGTCATTGGGGCTCTGAGAAACAGGGAGATCCACGTCCAAAGATGGCGAGTACGTGAAGCTATAAACATTGTGGATCCAGTGAGTCGTGCTTTAAGACGATGCCGGGCAGTAATAAGGCGTTCGTACAATGTTCCATGCCCAAATGCACTCTGGTAAGAACATTGTTTGTTTATTTTGTGATGGATAGTCCATTCAATCAATCAGTAATTCATCATATGGTTGTAGTTTTGGTTTTTAGTTGCTCTAAAATTGTGTCCCAACATGTCTAAAGATGGAGACAGAATCATCCATTGCCAATAATATTGTTTATTGTTTATTATTGCAGGCACATTGATGGCCATCATAAATTGATAAGGTGGCGTTTCGTTATTCATGGTGGCATTGATGGATACAGCAGATGTATTGTTTACCTTCACTGCTCAACAAACAACAAATCAGATACTGTTACTACACTTTTCTTGGAGGCCATTGACCAGTTTGGCCTACCATCAAGAGTAAGATCAGACTTTGGGACCGAGAATGTGGGAATAGCAGAATACATGTTGAGTCACCCAGCAAGAGGGCCAAATAGGGGCAGTATGCTCACTGGTCGAAGTGTACATAATCAACGAATTGAAAGACTCTGGGTCGATGTAAAGAAGAATATTGTTAGCTACTACCGCAATCTATTCTATTTTCTTGAGCAGAATCAGCTGCTTAATCCCAATAATGAGCATCACGTGTTTGCCCTTCATTATGTTTATTTACCCCGTATTAATAGAGCATTGGGTGAAATGATGGGTAGTTGGAATAATCATCCATTAAGTACCCAGGGAAACAGATCTCCAAGACAGCTTTGGCACTCTGGATTCCGTGCATCAGCAAACTCTGCTTATCATGCAGTAGAGAGCATTTTTGATGAACAACAGATGCGAGACTATGGTTCAGGAGGTGGTCCACCTGTTGACTGTGAATCTGATAATGATGTCCAAGTTCCAGAAGTATCTTTTTCAATGTCCAATGAACAGGAGCAACATCTAACTAATTCCATTCCAGATCCTTTATTAGATGATGGTAACCATGGCGTGAATTTGTACATTGCCACACTTCAGTGTACCCAAGGCTTAGTCGTTTAATTAATATTCATTAAGGGTTGTTGTAATAAAAGTTGGTTGTGTCAAGGTCAGGGACCGCGGAGCCCGTTTGGAATGGGGTGGGGGATAGGGGGCTATTATGACTGACTTAAGAGACGGATAGCAGAGCTTACTCCTAAATTTTCAAAAGAGCAATACTGACAAATTATAATAATAGTACTAATTATTGGGTGGCTGTAAGTACAGAACACTGCTCTGAGATCCCTGAAGGTGGATTGTGGGAATTGTTGTTTCTGTTATACACAAGTATAGAACAGACATCACTTGAAAGGGCATTAAAGACCAAAATCAGTGAAAATTTAAAATGAATGTAAAGCAGAAATTGCTTGTATATATAAAAAACATAACAATGGCAAGATATCTTTAAACAACTTGTCTCATAAAATGTTAATTGTTTTTGTTCTAAACTGTTATTTTGTTCATAAATGATAGTGATTACAAAATAATATCTGGCAACTATTTTCAGAGCAAAGACATCACAAAAATGTGCAAAGTATTCCTGTGACAATGCTTTATTAAACAAGCTAAGATAATAAGACCAATATAAAATCTGAAGAACAATGATTAATTCAAACAATAATTAGTATTTCTTCATAATAAACATTCAATTTTACATACATGCATTGCCTAGCACAATTGCAACTGAATGACCATAAAGTATAATCACAAAATTTTACATGAGCCCTTGTGCAGAATGGCCACAACAAACCTTAACCAATATGTTGATCTCAAAGAGACATAATTAAAGTGAACTTACTAAATCATATCAAAACATTTAAAGAAAAATTCTGTATTATTTATGAAACTACCATATAATAAACTTCATAGTGCTGGATTAGAATTTCCCATATCCAAGTCCACCAAACGACAAGCTGGTGATGAGTGCCCGATGAAATGAGTCATACGAATTGTGGGACACTGGTATGATTATTTTATTGAAACAGCTGTCGGCCTGGAAGAGAACTTGAGTTGTGTCTTCATTGAACGTCAACTGCATTTTAGCATCATGTTGAAGATATGAGGACCCAGTGATAAATGCAACAAGTGTGTTAATCAATGGCTTGTTGGTGTTTTCATCTAAAAAAGAGCAATGCAAAATGAACTCTTAATACTGTATCTGAAGATGATTTGCACATGAAAAATTAAATAAAGTATGGGTCTATCTAAAAGTGTATTTGACTGTTCATTTTTGCACTTATGCAAATTGTGAGTGATATTACAATGTTCATGTTGTGCTCTGATTAGTTGATCTGCAGAAATAAATGGTTTAGTACACTTTTAAATGGACATGCCATAAAAGATTTCTGTATATTTTCAATTGTACATAATTAGTACTGTACTTACAGCATTCATAACATACTGTTGGATTGAATGATAGAAGACAGATACAATATGAGTGGCCAATCCTAATGGGATATAGATGCTCTTCCAGAAAATTGTAACAAATCCCAAAATTTAGAAGAAAAAAACGTATATTTGTGATCTCCCATATAGGTACTCTATAGTCAACTAAGCTTTAAGCATATTTTGGTAATAAATCATATCATTGAAGGTAAAACTATCCAATTTCTGTGCATGGAAACAAGGCTTGAAATGTTTATCAACAATTGTGAAACCTAATTGTTTTTTTCATGTTCAATGTACAAAGTTTCCCTTTGCAGTGGTCACTTTGTTATCATCAGATTTGTTGATAAAAATTATGAACCTTGTTTTTGCGTGTGATATTCAGATAATATCTATAGCTCATATGTACGTTTGCCACATGAACATCCCATAATAGTTGTGGTATTGGTAAAGAGGTGTTGTACTGACCTTTCAACTCAGCTGAATCTTTTATGAAGTCAAAAAACCACTGCTTGGCTTTCTCTTCTTCTTCTGTGCGACACCTAGCATCACATTGCTGAAATTTCATCTTCATGTCCTGAGGGCTTACTTTGATGTCATCCAATGAGGGGAAAACAACTGGTGCTACTAGTCTTGGGTAAGATCTTAATATATTACCAAGCCCAAGATAATTCAGCCCTTTGAATATTGAATCCATGGCTAGTACTCTTGTTATAATAACTTCAGCTGCAATCAGGTCATTGACTGCTTTCTGTTTGTTGACCTTTGTAAGGGGTATAACATCAGAAAGTCCATGGGACTCCAACTTTGCTTCTATCTTGTCCCTTTCTTCATTTGTGAGTTCAAGATCTTCTTTACCAAGTACCTACAACAATAAATTGAATACCAAATAAATTATTTGAAAGGTTATGTACAGTCAGTTGACTTACTTATTCTGACTTTAGCAAGCTGTTGTGCTATCAATGTTTTGATGAAATTGAACTGCAATAAATGCTTAATATTAAACACAAGTTATTTTATAAGTCCAAATACTTGACCTCCAGTAAGTAAATTTAACTTGCTGATTTTGAATTTTTGAGCTTACCTTATCCTCTATTATACCACGTAGATCAAGGTCATATAGATCTTTGGTTGTTGCCATGGTTTTGGCTTTCAATAGATCACCAGTGGAGATGTACTCCACTACTGCCGGGCTCATCCCAATAAACCCATTGCATGAGTGCAAAACGCTATATGCAATCAGTTTACCAGCCATCAAAAAGCACCCCTCTGATATCGCATCAACCCCATACAGTGGAACAAGATGACCAGGCTGCCCCCCAAATAGCTGCAGGTTGTAGGCTGTGTCAACTAATGTGAGAGTGAATGGCCAAACTGAAAAATTCTCGCTTAGGACCACCCAAATCAGCTCCAAGTTCTCCCGTGAAGTCAACATCTGGATCCTTTGTCATGTCCAGGCTTGGATTCTTGAAAATGGCCATAAGCTGACGCAATGGAGACATCTGCATCCTATTGAATGTTATGGTCTGCTTCTCCTTCTTCACTTGTTTCCTGTAGTGGTACAGGGGGTCAGGACTGCTATTGGACTGTTCATTAACCATATTGGCTGATGAGGGATCTAAAGACAAATATTACATGAGTCTTGCAAGGCTCGAAATAACAGCCTGATAGATGACCTTAAAAATGCATTTTTGGAAGGTCATTACCCCATTTTTGAAAGGACATAAATATGATAATAATTCTTTTTTAAAAATACATCTACAAAATAAGTTTTTTCCATAAAAAATATGGAGGTCAACTTGTCCTTTCAAACTCTGATTTGACAGGTCAAGTAGCAAATTTATAGGGACATTGTCCCTTGACCTGCATTTATTTCGAGGCTTGGTCATAAGATATTATAATTTTGATTGAGAATTACCCCTTACCTTCCAAAGGAGTAATTAGAAGGCAATCTTCATCTAACACTTCTGCCACTGCTTGATCAATATTATCACTTCTGACTAGAATTCCTCTCAAATGTTCCACATCATGGGAGGGAAAGATCAGTTTCAGCTCATCCAGTTGTATATTGCCTAGGAGTTGATTGTTGGGATATGTATAACCAAATAAACAGATATTTGATATATAATACTGCATAATATAATTACCAATATCATAGTGCATATATGAGGAATGAAACTAGATTTCCATAAACAGCTTTAATATGATGAATAAACATAAAAAATTACTAACAAAAAAAAACAATTTTATTTTGTTAAGGAAGTGCAACATGTTTGACATTGAATTCATTAAATTCAAAAATGTCTCGATAAACAATAATTGATGGCTAATATTGTGGTCAAGTAACACAAAAGAAAATATAAGAAAATGGATAAAAACACCTACGATAATGCAAGCCTTATCCGAGCAAATACAATGAAAGTAGAATCTTGGTGATCGATCGAACTAAACAAAACTGTCTTACCTTTGGTGCTAGTAGTAGATGTCAGCTCACTTGGATTAGAAGACAAACCACTGCCACTTGCTTGGTTTCTTATGTCATGATTGCTAGTTGTGCTGCAACTTGCTTGGCAACGTCCATTGATGGCAGTTTGTCCTTCATCTGTGCTGCTACCCTCTCCATCAGATAACCAGGTGCTGTTTGTGCTATTTTCATTTGTGGTACTTTCAGACTGCAAGAAAGATGTATAGAAAGCTTTTGTATCTATCAGTTGTAGTTGTCAATTAATTATATGTCATAGAATAATAATAATGATAATGTATATGAAATTGCACTAGGTTAAGTACAATTTGGATAATCAGCACATTGGTGAGAGTACAATTTTCTTTTGAAACATTGCAATTAACTATAAATTACAAATTGCATGAGAAACAGTTATTTTGTTGAGTGTGCTACATCAACTATTAAAGTCTTGCCATATTTTCTGTTGTTTTGTAAAGTAACAAAACAATTTTATTTACTTACATAAATTAACTCTGCCTTTGGAACCAACCACAACGTTTTTTGAGAGAAAATCCTACTGATTGTCTCCCCATTCAGCTCTTGGTCTATCATGAGTGATGGCTCCACTAGCTCTGATCCAATGCCCATCATAACCTCAAATCTGAAATAAACATTAATCAATATACAAGTTAAAATTATCAATTCTCCAGTTGGCACCAGCAACAAAGCTTAGATTGATTTTAACAAAAGACCAAACGCCTACTAGAAGTGATAACAACTCCAAAATGCTAATTTGCATTGAATTCAAAGTAATAAAAATAAAAATAATCAGTTTTTACTCGCTTACTTGGGTTCACAGGTAAGGTTTGCAATGGACGGCACTTGCTTCTCGAATGCTGCCAATAATTTATGGTATACAACATGGGCTGACCAACTTTTGTCGAAGCTAAAACAACTAATCACATGTCCTAGCCTTTGTAGTTCTGCCTTTGCTTTCCCTCGAGGCATTGTGTCGTTGGGCCATCTCAGTAAGACCACCTCTCTATTAAACAATGTCTGCTTTGGCTTTCCTTCCCTGTCTCTCTTACGACTACCAACTCTATTGCCGAAAGCTGATCGAGCACCACGTCCAGTTGAAGTTGTAGAACTCCACGTCGTTCTTGGAGCATATTGTGGAGGTGCAGTGGCGTTATTTCGGTGGAATATGTCTCTTAATTCCTGTACTGGTGTCCGTAGTGGTGTTTGTTGAGCGGTTCTTTGTGCTGAAGAAGCTGTCGGTTGAACTGGTCTTCCATTTTGTGAACGGCCTACTTCCCGAGTTCCTTCGCCAGAAGGAGCTCTTTGAGGTGAAGTTTGAGGGTTTGAATTAGAACTATCCGAAGCCCTAACTTGCAAAGCTTCTTTAAACTGTGGATGGTCAATAATTTGTCGGACAAGGAAGTCAACAGTGGGAGTAGAATTCGCCATATTTGATGCCTTCTCTGCTCGATTACACAATACAGGTTTTCCCGCCTTTCAAGCATTACCTCCGCTGTCCATAACAATAACGGGCGCAATAGCCATATATATTTTTCGTAATTTTGTCATAAGATATATATTTTGTGAATTCTCTACATATTTGTTAAAAAAAAAATCCGATATAAATAGATGAAGAGCCGAAAGAATTTGATTTGAAGAGAATATTTGTGTCATTAGATCTTATATATGGAAACCAATGATATGATATATTTTATTCACGATATATGTATTCTATTCATATCATATATATTTGATTCATGCCATATATATTTTATTCATATTACACGTATATAAGTTTGAAACAGATATTTCTTGATTAACAATATTGTCCTGTATGGCACCCGATATTCATGTAATGTAAATATAAATATTCTTTCTATGTATTCTTATGAATTCCACTGTATTCCTCTGTATTCCTCTGAATTTCATATCAATAGTTTTAGTGGTATGTGATAAAGTTATGGTCAATTGAGTTGACTAGTTTACATCAGCGGAATACAGAGGAATACATAGAAATACAGAAGAATACATAGAATTACATGGGAATACATAGAATATAAATATTGCTAGGACTATATAAGAACGTTGCATGAAGTACCTACCTGAAAAGTCGTGCTTTTTGAGGTGAGAATTTTTATTTTGATCAGCAAACATTTCCTTGACGACCACATTTTGCGAAGGTGTTGAAATTGTATGCAAAAAAACTAATTTGAAAAGAAAGCACTCGAAAAAAGCTGTTCTTTCACTAATAGCCACACAATGCTACTCACAAATAGCCAATTCACAAGACGTTGTCAGCTGTAATTGGTTTTGACATTTTGTCAAATTTCTTATTTTCAAGAAAGCAAAAGGACAATATCAAGTTTAATACTAAAATTCGACATTTTAAGTAACAAGCAAACATGGGAAATGGTTCATCTTCACGTCCGCCAAATACAGTAGTTGTTCGACCAGCAGAGACAAATCGAACTACTTTTGCTTCAACAAGAAATGATTTGGGTGAAACTTCAAACCAAAGGAATTTAACAAATGGCGAAGTCGGACACACGAATTTGGAAATTTACCATACGCCTTTACAGCCAAGTTGTCCTACGGAATTTGAGCTGGATGATTCGATAGAAGTCGCTGCTGCGCCAGCAGGGCTGTATGGAAATGATTTTCCGCAAGGAACGTCAACGCTGGGCCAGAGGAATGTGCAAAGCAAACAAAAGACCAAAAAAGTTTTCCAAGGGAAACAAACAAGGAGTTCGAGCGATGAAATTGTGTTCGAAGTTTATCGGTCATATGCCGATGGAAATGAATGTATGGTGCTGAATGACGAAGGGACAAGGTTTTATCTGGATTCGTGGGAAACAGGTTTGTCATATTTATAACTTTGCAATCATCATCATCACCATTGTAATCCCAGGGGGACTGGGAGGGTGAGATGCCCAAAATCGGAGATCTGGTACCTTTTAGGGTCCCTTGGAGGTTTTCAGACAAAATAATATTCGAAAACAGTGTCTCAATTTGTACAACCATTTTATATCAAACTGCCCACCCCCCCCCCCCCCCCCCCCCTCAAGATTGTAATCACCATGCAAATGGAAGATAAAAATCAGTTAGGTTTAGGAGCATAGGTCACATTGCACAGGACCCCCAAAGATTAAAAAAATCTGACTGTTGATTTCTTCATAAAATTTTTATCCAATCAGAATCTGCTGTCCATACTTAGCTAAATTATTTCTGTTGAAAACAAATATAATTGATGACTGCATGAATTTTTTTTTCCAGACATTTTGTACATTTACTTGCTATATTTTATCATTTTTGAAGTAATATATACAATACGAGCGAACATCTACAATGTCGAGCTGAAGCCGAGACATTGGATATTCCATACAGATCGTTCGAACGTGAATATTGTATATTACTTATGAAATGTCTAGATTAATGCTGTTATTCTAGATTAATATTTTTGAAATTAGATTTAATTTGGGGGAGATATTTCACGCTAAACCTTATGCAAATCAGGATGATTTCTGTATCAGATATACAGATGCCGTCATGGAGTGATTTTCTATTGTTCTGGGTTCATTAATTATTCATGAATTTTATAACATAAATTAAAAGGCTGTTGTATTTGTTTCCATTTTCTAGGAGAATGGCAGCCTTTCCCGGATGAATGGCTCAATTATGGATATATTGAAATACAGGACAGAAATAGTACAAATACAGACGCTGTATCTACAAGTGATATCATGCTGGATAACAATGAGAACCAGAACACAGATGATGACCGCACTGGTGTCCTGAATCACCCTCTTAAAGGTACTGTAGTTACTAACACCAACAGTCTTTGTCAATTTTACATACACATCAACATCACTTACACCTGGGTACAAACCATTCAAACAGACACTAACACCAACAGTCTTTCTCAAGACTACACACAGTCACCCAGATGATCACAACACATCAACATCACTTACACCTGGGTTCAAACCATTCAAACATCAGACACTAACACCAACAGTCTTTCTCGAAACTACACATCCAGGTGATCACAACACACTAAACATCACTTACACCTGGATTCAAACCATTCAAACATCGGACAGTTTTTTTTTGTGACTTTGCAATGGTATTACAGAATTGTGAAAATGTCCTCAACAGCTTTACTTTTTATTGGTCCATTGCAGGTGAATTAATGACATATATCATGGATGAGCACTGCCATATACACTGTGTATTCGACCCTTCTTCAGGGGCTTGGCTCAAACTACCATTGTCATGGGAACTGCATTCCCCTAAAATCACACCAATGATTTCTACTATCCAACAAACACTACCAAATTGGAACAATGCATATGAAATACTTGCATTACTTCGGCAATGTAGTTACAATGTAGATGAAACTATTGCAACATATCTAGCACTATTGGAAAATGATCACACAGACTGGAGGGATACTGTTAAGAACAAAGTGCATTCTAGTCCATCACATGAGAAATTTGACACAAAATGTAGAGAAGTAAGTCTGTTGAGAGAAAAAGTTGCAGAGCTTCAAAGGAGTCTCCATACCAAAGATGGAGAAGTTTCCAATCAGCATCTCAAGGTGAATGAGTTGAGAGAGCAGTTAAATGAGAAAGAATCCTTAATAAGTAAACTAGAAGTCAAGCTTTTGTCTTTGCAAAGCAAGCTTGAAGACACACGTAATGAACTTGATGCAGCAGTCTCCCAACATCAGAGCTTTGCAGCTCAAAAAGTAAGAACTCCAACCCCTAAAAGGAGGAAAATATCACCAGAAACAGTAATGACTATCAAATTATCATTGAATTATTTATCCAACTCAACAAACAGTTTGAAAGAGGCTTTATTATTAGAGAAAGAAAAAATCACTGCTATGTTGGAAAATGCCGTGGCTGGAATAAATGAACTGAAGTTACAGAGTAAATCCACTGTCAACCAGATTGCAGAGTTAAGAAGACTATACAACCATGAGGCTTTACATCGGAAACTACTCTACAACAAAGTACAGGAGTTAAATGGTAATATTCGAGTATTCTGTAGGTGCCGTTTTGATCCAGAATCTAAGATGGCAGTAGTGTTTCCGTCTGAATGTGAAGTGAAGGCAAGAGGTCCTTCTGGTGATAAAACTTTCTTGTTTGATAAGATGTTTACACCAAGTACCACACAGGAGCAAGTGTTTGAAGATACCCTGCCATTGATTAAGTCATGTGTGGATGGTTACAATGTTTGCATAATGGCTTATGGACAAACTGGCAAGTAACATAATTATTATGACCAGTGTAGGGACCTATCCAGGATTTGTCATGTGGGAGGGGAGGGGGGGGGACACGAGAAGTTATGGAATTGATGTTTTTGTGCTGTAGATGTGTTGATCAGAATGTCACCATGACAATGTGGCACGTAAGTAACAGTCAGGAGTTGGTTTTACGAAGCCTAGATACTGATTTCCAGTGAATAAATCCCTGTCCAATGGACAAGTTCTAAAGAAATTCTATGCAATGGATCAAGGCAGGTTATTTGCAGGGGGAGGTGCATCATTTTAAGTTGGCGGTTAGGCATATCATGGAATCAACATGGTAATCCACAAGTCGATAAGATGTGCACTGATTCCTTGCCCAGCACTTATCAATGACATCCTTGATGTTCATGTTTCATTAGGTTCTGGTAAGACCTACACAATGATGGGCCCTGACAACAACCCGGGAGTCAATGTACGATCTGTCAAAGAGCTGCTACGCATCTGCAAAGAGCGACAGAACATTGAATACACGCTAACAGTGTCAATGGTCGAAGTGTATAATGAATGCCTGCGTGATCTTCTCAATGACGATGGCCGTTCCCAACTGAATATTGTTATGAAGGGTAAAGTGGTTGTTGTAACTGATTTGACAGAGATACAGGTGAACAGTGAAGATTCCATCAAGAAGATTATGGCTAAAGGTATTTGATTGCACCAAGAATTAGACAAATATTTTAGGAATGTTTCAATATTGTTGTTCCTTTCACCAATTACAGTTGACAGCACACTAAGTCTAAGTCTTTACACCATTTTTTTAAAATGATGATGAAAATAACATAACTTTTGTTGTGCATATTGTTTATTTGTGTCACTCCTTGCATCATTTTACCCCTTGCTCTGCTCGGGCGCAAATGACATGTTCAGCCTAGAAATAACCAAAATGACCTCCAAAAGTCATGTTATTGTCCTATTGATATTGGAGGTCAACACAGGTATACTGTATGAATGGTATGGTATGTAATATATACAATATGAGCGGCCGATCTGTATGGAATATATATGTCGAGCCATATTATATTCCATACAGATCGGATGCGAATATTGTATATTACTTATGAAATGTCTAGGTTAATGCTGCTATTTTAGATTGATATTTTTGAAATTAGATTTAATTTGGCCAAGATATTTCAAGCTAAACCTTAATATGCAAATCAGGACAATTTCTGTATCAGATATACAGATGCCGTCTCGGAGTGATTTTTTATTGTTCTGGGTTCATTAATTATTCATGAATTTTTTTAAAAGATTTAAAACTCGTTGTGGTTGCTTTGTATTAGGAAATGCTAATAGATCTGTTGGTGAAACAAAGATGAACACAAACAGCTCTCGCTCCCACCTTGTGCTCATCTTGAACATCAGAGGTGTTGACCAGATATCCAACAGTATATCTCAAGGAACTTTAACTCTTGTCGATTTAGCTGGCTCAGAACGAATCTCCAAGACAGCAGCAACAGGGCAAAGGCTAGTGGAAGCTGCTGCAATCAACAAATCACTGTCTGCACTTGGACAAGTTTTCACTGCATTAAGAACAAACGCCATGCATGTTCCTTATCGGAACTCTAAGCTCACACAGTTGCTACAGGGTGCCTTAGGAGGGGATGGTAAGGCATGTTTGTTTGTAAATATTAGTCCAGCTGAGAGTAATCTAAGTGAGACATTGAGTTCATTGAACTTTGGCGCTGCAGCAAAACAGGTTCAGCTTGGAAAGCCTGTGCAGAACATTAGAAAACTACCAAAACAATCATAGGCCTACTGCGTTGGTCCTTTTAATAAGCTACCTTGAAATGCAGACAAACACAGTACAAGTCCCACGCAGTACACGTAATTTCAAAAATGTTCTTCAATCCTGATACAGTAATGATTGACGTTCATCCAACCACATTAATATATTTAAAGTAACATAATTTATTTGTATCAAGTAAAGCAATAGTGAAATTTATAACTAATACTTATTGAGTGATTATTTATGTAAATTCAATATAATTGTTAATAAATAAAACAGTATTTATGCAAAGAATGGTCAAATCCAAATTTACCCTCTAAACCCCACAGGCAGTGCAGCCTTCAAAAGCTCAAAATAAAAAATTCAATTTAACTTTATATCACTTGTGTGGACAGATATTTCTAGGTGGCCAACAAGATTATTTTGATCTCTTTATAGACAATTGTTATTATTATAGAGAGGTAAAAACTAGTAAAACATATTAGGTAGAGTTAATGCACTAAAAGTTTGCAACATAAATACCACAAAATAGTGCTATTTTATGCTAATTCTATTGTTTTCATTTGTTTCATTAGTGCTATTCACAACTAAATAGTGACAACTGTAGCACACATTGAGTGTTTGCACTCTAGGACTGCATCTGTGTTTCTAGAGAAACAGTTGTAAATGTAAAAATAAGTTGAACACTGTTGAAAGGTGGTAGTGGTAACTGACATTTCGGACTTTAGTCCTTCGTCGGAGTACCTCTGAAACGTCGGTTACCACTACTACCATTCAATGGTGTTCAACTTATTTTTACATTTACAACTGTATTGTTATGGGTTCATTTAACTACAACTACCAGCATTCTTTGTGAATTCTCTTTCATATTCAAATTCTTAATTGCTTTACAGATTAAAAAAAAAAAAAAAAAACAATCTGCACTAATAATGCTTCAAAACAGAGTTGACAAAATGTTTTAGCAGCTCTAGTTAAATATTATTCATCAGCTTGCAAATTGCCTAATGGCAACCTAAGGAATTAATTAGCCAGACTAAAATGAAGGTTGAAGTTTACAGAATGTTATAGTTTCAGCCAACAATTACAATTAAATTTCTCCATGTTTGTTTTCTCAATTTGAACTATCAACCATAGTTTGTTTATTTTTGAAATGAGAATTTGTACAACATCATTGATAAATATTTGTATTACTCCAATTGAATTCTAATACTTTTTGTTGTCAACCACATGTTTTCAAGCTGTTGACCCTTAGTTACAATAGAAGTTTGTACTTGTGACATCAGTCTTTCAATTATGTATAAACAGAAAGGGAAAGGAGAAATTCAAGTTAGTTATTTCAAACAAGCATTTTTGTTTCATGGGACAATGTTAGAAATCACGAAAAATGTTATTTACAAGCTTTCGAAAACAAAAGAAAGAAATGAAATTTGTATTAAATCTATGCTACCACTGGAAAACTAACAAGCAAAAAATCAGTTATTCAAAAAATCCAGTAAAATAGCAGATACTCCAGGGGGCAGATTGCATGGAGGTTTTCAGCTTGAGGGGCATTTTTCAGCCCAGACTGAATCTTGGAATCCAGGGATGACAGTTCAAGCCTGGTTCGGCTGGAAAATTCAGACTTAGCATAGTGTGCTAAAAATTCTCATATAATCGAGATTTTATTTCAGTCCAGGCATAGCAATATTTTATTACAGCAGTACTGGATTTCTTTCCTGACAAAAGTCACAAAATCAGTCCAGACTGAGTTTGTCCAGATAATCACAAAAAAAGTTCAGCCCACACAAAGCCGGACCTGAAAACCTCCATTTATTTGGAGGGTCAAGTATGCAAAAAGACGAGAATGAAAAATGTAACTCCAAAACAAGAACATTACTGTCATAATTATAGTTCCCGGGTAACTTTTACATTCAAAATTTACCAGTAAGACCTTAATATGGCTATAGTTTTACTAAATGAATCAGTGCATTTTAGTCGATGCTGTTAAACAAAGTTCATTTGAATGATCAAAAGTGGATACTAAAATAGATTTATTCAACGAAAATACTCCGCACGTTTGATAACTTCACGTTTGTCCAACCAGTTTCGCACATGTCAACTCACGTTGAACCGGGCAAAAGTCACGTTTTAGGAATTGTCAAAAATACATTTCAAATTATATCATTCTCAATCTGAGATCAAAATAAAACCTTCATATTACAACAGCATTTTGATGAATCTACCCTTTTTCATAATTTTGCAAGAAAAATATATTTTTCGAAATAAATAGTAATTTTTACATATGTAAACAGGATTGCATTTTTTTTTTCAAGAGGAATATTTGGATTTTTTCTAACCTACCAGAAGACCATTTAAATACAAAAAAATATAGTTAATGAGAGTTAGCTTGATTCCAAAGTGATAACTTTCGTCTTTTGGAAATGTTCTTGATGTTGGGTTCTAGATCTGTTTTGTTGAAGGCCAGTGCTCGACGGTAGAAGAGTCATTAAATGATTCACTAAAATTGAATCGCATAGAAACTTTCGGTAAACTGTCTCCTTTTCAGATGCTATCATCTTTCTGCCATTACAAGGACAGTTATCCAATTGATAGTTCGAATGATTTGCTTTTCCATTTTTGAGTTGAGAACGTATTACATTGATATGATTGTTGTTTTTGAGTTTGAACATTTTCGAACTCTTCATTTTAGAGCAGTTTTCCCCTCGCTTTGACTTCCCAAAAGGAGTTATGCTATTATAGTCTTGTAAAGCAGTGAAAAATTCGTCTAGATCCATGTATTCTTCGTTGTCACTTTGTCCATTTTGTAACGAGAGTTGTTGATGTTGTTTTCCTGGCCCCACCGCCATTTTTTTGGTCGTTGGCAAATTCTAACATCAAAATGACTTCATTTACTTTTAAGATAACAAGCCGATTCCCTGTCAGCGTCTTTAGGGAATTGTCTTTTTCTGAAGAGGGCAATAACCTACCATAGTCGTACCTTATTCAAATGAATGTCGAGCAACCTAATCGAGGAAGATTTATAAACAAGTTGTGTACACGTGACCGTAACAGTTGGATGGTGATTGCGTGATGTCTCTAATGTAACGCAACTGCCCCCGTGATCAGATCAGGTGATGGGCCCCATCATGTCAGACAGATTGGCAAAAATGTAAAATAAAATTCATTTAAGAAGTAAAAAAGTGAGAAAATTGGATGTTAAAAAAGAAGAATACAAAATAAATAAAAACACTATAAAGAATTAAAAAGAGAAACAGAAAGAAAATTAAACGAAGGAAAAGTTAAGCGACATTTTTAATTTTGCTCTTAAAATAATGCAAATATAAAAAGGAAAATGAAGAAAAAACAGTATGAACGAAATGAAGAAAGAATGAATGGAAAGAGGAAAGGGAGGAAGGAAAAAAGAAAGGAGAAAGAAAGAAAGAAAAAAAGATCGTCGCTTTTGAGCATGTACAAAAACATTTGCAGCTGACCAGTCGCAAGTTGTGTCATGAGCCTGCTGTAGAAGTTTTTCCAAGGTTGCAGAAAGAAGTCAGATCTGGGCCTACTTGCCACCAATTTTAAAGGCTAAGAGCCTTCTATTTCCACAAAATGGCGTCCAAAGATAATACTCGGATGAAAGCCTACAAGAACAGAGCTTTAGATACTTCAGAAATGCGGAGGAGACGCGAAGAAGAAGGCGTCCAGCTCAGAAAATCCAAACGCGAGGAACAGGTCTGTGACCATGAATTACAATGTTCAAATTTGACAACTTACCAATAAATATCTCTTCTTTGAAATACGCGGACGTAACGTACAATTTACTTGATACGTGGTGGTTGTCTTTCTAGATGTTTAAGCGACGTAACGTTGAAGTAAGCAAGGAAGGACAGCAAGCGAGCGAACTCGAAAATTTGCTGACCAATGACTGGCAGGTTAGTCGATTTCTCCCTTTAAAAACATCATTGATTGACTTGAATTTTTTTAATCACTTGATTATGAATTATTTGCTAATTCGTATGTCCTTGTATTCCAATGCTGGTAGTATGTCTGTGTGTATCTCGTGCATAGCTTCCAGCGTTCAGCTCAAGGGTGGTATCATTGAACCTTGATAATGTCATTCTTGTATTTGTACAAATTTCACGATGAATTTCAAATGCACAATAGAATAAAATGAGCAATGTTGAAGCCAAACAAAAAATTCCTTTTTGTTAATTTAAATGGGAGCTTTGCATATTAGTTGTATAACATTATTGTGGTTTTTCTAATTACTGGTATTACAGAGGACAAACTTAGAAACACGAAATCTCTAGTAAATGCTTAATGTGTGAGAATTTTGAAATAACTCGCGAACATTATAAATTTCTTGTGTTAAACACTATTTCTCTATTTATACAAACCTACCTTTTTCAATAACAGAATAATTTTTTTAATAATTTCATTAATTTCATTATAATATTTTTCCCTAAAAGGTTCAAAAATGTATTTATTACCTAAATATACATTTAAAATTTATGAGTAAAGGATATAATTTAATACATGTAATCCTTTGTGTTGTCTGTAAGTATTTAATGTGTTACGTTAATTAGGTAAAAGTTAGTTTTGTGGAAATTTTAGATTAAAGGAAAGTTTATCAAATTTCAAGAAAATGAAAGTACAAATGAATGCAATGAAGGAAAAAAAAAGAGAATAATTTTTTAAATAATAACAATTGAATATTAATCAATAAGAATTTGTTAAATAATAAAAAATGAAATAGATAATCACAGTAGTAGCCTTATTAATCCAAAGAATTTATTAAATAGATTCAAATAAAAAAACAAAAACAAAAAATGGGGGTTCCTGTGTAACCTATGGAGCTATAAGCTAAAAGCAAACAAAAAATTATACAATCACATGAGCAGTAACTTCTATTTAGGCCCAATTATGAAGCATCTTAGTTTGTTTTAGCCAAAAGGTGGTGAATAACATTGGGCTTCATTTTAGCTGCTCAAAAAAATTCATTCGAATTAACATGTGTGAGCTGGATGCACAGTAGTGAACTGGCTCCTGAACTTCCTGAAGTTCATGGTTTTTGAAACTTGTTGACACTTCATGTTGTACATTTGTGTTGCACCAATCAATCAATCAATCAATCAATCAATCAATCAATCAATCAATCAATCAATCAATCAATCAAACAATCAATCAATCAACCAATCAATCAATCAATCAATCAACCAATTAAGCAATCAACCAACCAATAACTTTATTTAAGTGTCAATGTATCTAGCTACAAGCTAATTACGGACACTAACTATTACTTGTTGTACATTTTGTGTTGCAACATTAACTTGTGTATTGCAACACTTTTTGTGGTTTCAGGGTCCATTATTCCAAGACATGGTACAAGCTGTTTTCTCAGAAGACCCAGCAAGAGAACTGGCGGCAACACAAAGATTTAGAAAAATATTATCCAAAGGTTAGGCTCATTATTAAAAGTCTAGCAATTAAAAGTTCTGAAAATGACACAACAACCTGTATTAAAATTAATCTATAGTATAAGACAATTATATACAGTACAACTTGCAGAATCAACAAAGACTCAACATTTCTCATGAGTGTTTAGTGTTTGTCCATCGAAGATGGCTTCCACTGAACATTGTAGACATTCTCAAAGGATCCGCTGAAACCAGTCAATTGCTAATCTTGAGTACTGTCTTGTTTTTTTTTTTTGTGCAGAACCCAATCCACCAATTGATGATGTGATCAAGTGTGGAGTAATCCCTAAATTTGTGGAGTTTTTACAGAGACAAGATAACAGTGCCCTACAGGTTGGATAGTTCTCAGTAGTGATTGCAATGATGACAGTGATGGTGATAATGATGGTGATGATAAGCGATGACAATGGTGATGATTCTGATGACGATGATGGTGGTGGTGGTGATGATGATGAGGTTTCAGTGATGATAATCATTGTGGCAGTGATCATACAGGTTATTAATAATTATGATTGAAAGATGAGGATTTTTCATGTTTATAAACTTTGAGATGTGATGATTGTTATGGTCTTGTTGATTGATGTGTGTCAATTATCCTCTATGATAACATTGTAATGATCTGATTGATTGACATGTGTCAGTTATCCTCTATGATGAGATCATTGTTATGATCTGATTGATTGACATGTGTCAATTATCCTCTATGATAACATTGTAATGATCTGATTGATTGACATGTGTCAGTTATCCTCTATGATAACATTGTAATGATCTGATTGATTGACATGTGTCAGTTATCCTCTATGATGACACCATCCTTGCGCACAGAGTACGTACACTACACAGTGTGTGTGTGCAGATAATAAAGGGACCCACCTTGTTGCAGTGTTGACTGGGTGGGCTGAGAGGATTAATTGTCTATGGCGAGAAACTGCTCAAAGACTCTTTTCTTGTTGGTCACCAATCAACATTTCTTGAGGTCATATCAAAACAATCTTCAACAATGTGTTGTTTATATTCAAAGAATCATGGTCGTTTATTATTTGGCAAATATAAACAAATTTTATATTTCGAAATCACTGAGGTTATCTAGATTAAGTTTGGCGATTTTATTCTTCAAGTATAAAGAGGTGACGGCATAGTGATCTGGGGCAATTACCTTGGGTATATTGCACTTGCTATGCCATGTTTGATGAGAGTATCAAAACTATCTATCATTAAAGAGATACAAACTACTAAGATACTTTGTTGGACTGCATCTGTGTTTGTAGAGAATCAGTTGTAAAGTACATAGGTTAATTAGACGCTGTATAGTGAAGATGGCGATACTGACATTTTGTTGGAGTAATGTGAGAAAAAAAAGAAAGAAAGAACAAAGGGGTATATATATGATAAAAAATATCATACTTATACCCCTAAATTTCTCTGACAAAGGGCTAACGTCTGAAACATCAGTATCTCCATCATTGCTATACTCTGTCTAATTTATCAGTATATTTTACAACATGCTGTCATAATTTTAGGGTGCACAAACATTTTCAGCTGGTTGAATTTATTTTTTATGCCTTTGCACAAGTTTGTTATTTTATAAAGGAACCAAAACAATCAACTTTGATCAAAACACTTGGGATGTTGAGAGAACACTCAAGAAGCTGGAAAACAGTCCACTATACGTCATGGTTTCCTACACTCTTCTCTTGTCCGTTCAATATATTGCATGCTTTTATCAGAGTGTCAAACATTGAAAACTGTCTTTATTAGACTTGCCACAGTTTTTATTTTTTTCCCCTGAAAATGGCCACATTGGTGAAAACCTTGGCATAATTGAAGGGTTCAAAGCGAAAACGGCCTAAGTGCATTTTTTTGGAATTTTTCGAAGTTTCACCAAATCAATCAAAAAAGGCATGTAACGACTTATTTTGGTCTAAAAATAAACATCTTCTATTTTTTTTCCGAAGAAATTGTCCGATAAAGGCGAAATTCGGCCTGTAGTCACGCTTTCGCTTTGCTTGACAACCGTTCACTCTTGCATGAAAAGCACAAATTTGCATAAGGACGATAATCCCCGCGGGAATTCTTTGTACAATCAAGTACATGTGTTTAATTGAGTTTTCATGTGCATTAGTACAAATCTTACTTTACACGCAAAAACTTTAATTCAATTTTTACGTCAAATTTAAAACACTGATATTTTATCGTTTTGTGGATTTTCTTTCGATGTATTAAAAGAGCTAATCTCGACATCAGTTTTCATGGGGTCGAACATTAACTATTAATATATCGAAAAAGTAAACTTTTACTTTTACGAGCTCATACTTGGCTCTGATAACAACTCTTTTTTAAAATACTACAAAGCTTATACAATTATTGTATTATAAAATAAAAAGGTCAAAAACACATTATTAAACTAACTAACTTGCAGAATTATTTTACTTATTAATTAATAAATTATTAATGTTTATACACGATATGTAATGTACAGCAGAGCTGATGTGGTCATGTCATGTTAATGATCATTTCTATTCGCTAGTTTGAAGCTGCCTGGGCATTAACTAATGTAGCATCAGGAACATCACTACAGACTAGAGAAACAGTCAATTCAGGAGCTGTACCATGTTTTATCAAGTTACTGGAATCAACTCACGAAGATGTGCAAGAACAAGCCGTGTGGGCACTAGGAAATATCGCAGGGGATAGTGCTGAGTGTAGAGATTATGTACTGAATTGTGGAGTACTTATTCCTTTTTTAAAGTAAGTCAAGTCTGTCCCACTTGTCACTCTATTTTTTCTCCCTTCACCCAGCTAATGTCTTTTTAAAAAAAAGTCAAGTCTACCACTCTTGTCACTCTATTGTTTCTCCCTTCACCCAGCTAATGTCTTTTTGAAAACGTTTGTACTAAGTTCCCCCAAAAATCAGGATGCCGATAAACACAGCTTATAAAATAAACTTATGCTAATTTCAAGTAAATTGTTGTATGTAGATTACTTATTAGTAATCCAATCTTTGTTTCCACTACATTACTATATATTAGATTAGCTAACAAGATTTTGAAGAGTATCCTCCAAGGTCAGGGTTTGATAATGATAAATTAGAGAGCGATATAAATTCAAACCGTTAGAGCACTGTAACTAAGATGAAAAACAACACTTTGGCTTATACATTATTGGGTAATTTGATCTTGTTGAAGTCTGAGATTCAAAGTTCTAAAACGATCATCATAAAACCAGCTTAAAAGAGTTTTGTTTTGCTAATTCAGTGTTGGTTTGTTGTAGTTTAATAACAAAATCTACTCGTCTGTCAATGACGAGAAACTTGGTTTGGGCTTTATCTAATCTCTGCCGTGGTAGACATCCTCCACCAGATTTTGCTAAGGTAAGCATTCTAAGTGTTGAATGGTGTTGGTAAGATTGGTACTTGTAGTTGTAGTGTGTCTTGTATTCAACATCTCAAATAACCAAACCCACATAGAAACCTTGGTAATATGGATTTCTTACACATGCATTCCATCACTAAAGCATTTGGAATGTACTATTTATGAAATGAGAGTGTTTTATGTACTATATAAAGACTCTAGAGTCTTTATATAAAGATTCATTGAATACAAATGAGAGAATTTTATGGGTATAAAACCTCATGCACATGACCAAAATTGGACCACGGATTAGACTAGATGCTCATGAATTATTAATGAGTTTTTGAATGTCAGATATAGATACAAGGCGAAGCCGCATATCTGTAGCGCTGATAAAACACAAATTTGAATTTCATAATCTTCAAGCCCTTGAAAATCAAAATAATACCAAAAACTCTTGGAAAATAGTACGCTGATAAAACACAAATTTGAATTTCATAACCTTCAAGCCTTTGAAAATCAAAATAATACCAAAAACTCTTAGAAAATAGTACACCTTGAACTTAATGCAAACGCAAGTTTCCATTTCAAACTACTGTAAAAACAAGAACAAAATATTCTTGGTAGGTTGCTAGCTATAGAAGGTATAGAAAAATGGTACTCGTTAATAATCCAAATTTTGTGCTTGAAAAGTGGTTGAAAAACCTTGGAAATTCCTGTTAATATTTTAGCACAAACCTCGTACAAATTCAAATGGTGCAATGTTTTATACCTAACCAAATTTTACATTTTCTTTCCAGGTGTCACCGTGTTTACCAATACTCAGTAGACTGCTATTCAGCACAGACTCTGATGTTCTGGCTGATACGTGTTGGGCTCTGTCATATCTCTCTGACGGACCCAATGAAAAGATACAGGCTGTGATTGATTCTGGTGTTTGCAGGAGACTTGTAGAATTATTATTGTAAGTTATGATGTATCGATTGTCATCATCATCATCATAAGATTGGTCAATGTTGGTTCATCATCCTATATGAGGTCATCATTGTCATGTTTACTATTACTAGTATTGTTGTTATTTTGTTCATTGTTAGTATTATACATTTTACTCACTATCTAGGTTCTGATTGGTCGAACATGCGTAGATAATTTGTGATATCCTGTAAAATCGGCAGAATAATTCTATTATCCATACATTACCTAGGTTACCTGCAGATATCGGAATTATCGGTCAAGTTCATTCGGCGCACGCACCGTCCGGGTGACAGCTTTGCATACTCCATTCATGAAGTGAAAAATTTTGGCATGTTTTGCATTGATGACTGATGAAGAAATTCGTTTGTTATTAGATGGAAAAGATGCCCAAAATACAAAAAAGTCAACTAAAGTATCAACTAAACTTTTTGCTGAGTACTTTAAAAGAGAAAGCTTTGTCGGAACCAGAAAATAAACAGGAATTAGCAACCATTTTAACATCATTCTATGCAGAAGCAAGAAAATGCAATGGCGAGTTGTATTATTCACAAATAAAATTTTATGGTTTTATATTTTTTTTGTTTAGTATTATTACTGTTCCTTTCACAAAATGTATAATTCCGCCTTCGGCAGATAACACAGCTTTGGTCTTGATAATTTACGATATCATGCTTAACCTCATCCAATAATATTAATTGCTTATTATTATCATCATCAACATCTTCAATACCATCATTATCATCATCAACACAACAATCATTACCATCACAACTATCATCACTACCATCATCATCATCATCATCACCATAACCATCATTATCATCATCACCACTACAATCATCACCATCATCATCATTATCATCATCACTACCTCCACCATCATCATTGTCATCATCATCACTACATCATCATCACAATCATGTTTATCATCATCATTAATGACAATGGTTTTTCTAACTTGTTTAATCATGTTGTTATTCAGACATAATCAAAACAATGTGGTATCTGCCGCTTTGAGAGCAGTTGGCAACATTGTAACAGGAGATGATGTCCAAACTCAGGTAAGGGACGAACCATTAGATTTTTTTTTTGGGGGGGGGGGGGGAGGGGGGGCAAATACAAAAGAGGATATCGAGCAAATCTTTAAACACATCGTGCGCCCCAGATCATGCTGGGATGAGAAAAATATCCTGCACAACCATCATATGGGAAAAAATATCCTGCAAACAAAAAAAACAAAAAAAAAAAACAAAATTGCCCAAACTCCCCCTCAACAGGGATTAATAAGATATATATCAATTTATCAATTTAGAAAGACTTCTAATTCTTTTAATGAGGTAGATGATAACTAGTAAAATATGAGTGAGTGTGGACTGTGTCTGCGTTTATAATGAACCAAGTGAAAGTAGAATAATTATTATAAGTCAATACACTGTACAGTTTTGATAAAAGATACTGTTAAGACTATTGAAGTTTTTAGTGTTTACAATGACCAAATACAAAATCCTCAAGACTACTAAAAGATACTGATGTTTTGGACATCAGTCAGTCCTCTTCGTAGTGAGTGATTTGTAATGTCTGGGTTGGGCAGCTTAAAAATCCATTTCCAAAGATTCAATATTTTTTGTTTTTGTTTATAGGTGATCTTAAACTGCAATGTCTTACCAAGCCTTCTTCACTTATTAAGCAGTCCAAAGGAAACTATTAGAAAAGAAGCATGTTGGACAATATCTAATGTCACTGCAGGAAACAGGCTACAAATACAGGTAAACGTCCAGGGTTTATTTTACACATTCTCCAGTTTCTATCCCGTGTAAAAAGTCAACATACAAGTCACAAGTATTTGATGATTTATTGCATGCTAATCCAGGGATGGATCCAGGATTGTTTCCAGGGGGGTGCATCATTTTCAGGAGGGGGTGCACTACCCAGTAAACATGAAATACTAAGGTTATTTTTGAAAAAAAATGAGATAAAACAAGAACTCAAAATCCTTCCGGGAAGGTGTGTGCATCCCCTGTTTCCCTCACCTAGATCCTCCACTGCAAATGAATTTTTGACTATCAAACTTCTACTGGTACTTGCTGTTTATATGACCGGTGTGTATGGAATACAGTCAATGTATGGTTTAACACACCAGCCTCAACTCAAAGTAATTGTTGTGTCTATTTGGGCGAATTGGAGGACTATGCTGTCACTAATTAGAATACAAGAATGAATATAAACAGTGGTAGATTGTGAGAGTATTGCTGAGCAAAATTAATTTTGGTTTGATTACAGGCTGTTATTGATGCCAATATTGTCCCAATGCTGATAGAAATTCTGAATAAAGCTGAGTTTAAAACAAGAAAAGAAGCAGCTTGGGCCGTTGCTAATGCTACTTCTGGGGGAACACCTGAACAAATTAGGTATGTAACTCTCATTCATTCTTTGCTCATCCATCCATCTGTTCATTCATTCATTCATCCATCCATTCGTTCGTTCGTTTGTTCGTTCATTCATTCGTTGATGTTTCCATTCATGGACATTCATTCATTCTTTGATGTCTTCCATTCATTATTTATTCATTAATTGTTCTGTTGATCATCCATTTTATTCATCCATCCATTCATTGAGTCTTGTTTTCCATCAGGTACATTGTAAGTCAAGGTGCTATTCGTCCTCTGTGTGATCTTCTAACAGTATTTAGTCCAAAGATAGTACAAGTTGGCTTGAATGCATTAGATAACATTCTCAAAGTTGGACAGACAGACTCAAAACAAGATGGCAAACCAAACCAATTTGCAATAATGGTAGAAGAAGCTTATGGTGAGTATAATAAGATGGTGATGATGATGGTGATAATGATGGTGTTGATGATGGTGGTGATGATGATGGTGGTGGTGTTGTGGATGATGGTAGTTCTGGTGGGGATTCTGTTGATATTATAATGGTAGTGATGATGATGATTGTGCTGATGATGATGATGATGGTAATGATGGTGATGATGATGGTGGTGATAATGAAGATAGTAAATGATGGTAATGACAATATTGTTGTGATGTTATTGTAATCATGATAATACTTAGCACAAGGTATAATAATTTAACTCTAGGTCTTGACAAGATAGAATTCCTTCAAGGCCACGACAATGAAGAAATTTATAGAAAAGCATTTGAAATTATTGAAAACTACTTTGGTGCTGAAGAAGACGATGAAAAACTCATGCCCTCGACAGATGCTAGTGCCTCACAGTATCAATTTGGTGGAAACAATGTTGACATGCCACAAGAGGGCTTTCAGTTCTGAGTAAGAGAACATGTAAAGAGCGCGAATGAGAGTGACGGCGTGCAATGAACACTACAAGCTGTGTCAAGTCCACAGCAAGCTACCTGCTGGTGAACGAGAGAATGGTGTGAACTTGCAGCTTTTAAATCAAGAATTTGTTGGAGGCTTGATAGGCACATTTCGAGAGCTGCAACAACTTCAATCTTGGCAATACTATTTATGCTACTCTGGAAAGTAATAACTGCACTGACAAGGAGGGTTTTCTGTGAAAGCCCCTTTGTTGCAATAAAAATCAAAGGTTCTTTGCACTGATGGTGGCATACAATTGTGATGAACTTCTAAATTCTCCAAACTTATGCATCTCACTTTGTAATGTAACTTGTTAGTTCATTGTGGTTGAAGAAACCCTTCACAGTCTTATAAACAAAACGCCATCATAGCACTACCTGGGTAATACTAGTTGAAGATGGAAGACAGTTACCTTCGCATACAGCTATTATTGAAAAGGTTGTCCAGTTGAAATACTGATTTAGCAAATAGCATGTCATTATATCAAGTTTTCAGTTTTCTTGTTTGAAATACAAAGCTGCTCATATTATATAGTTATTTAGTTTATTATAATTATGTGATGAAGTTATTTTGTACATTATGATTCATCATTTCTTTAAAAAATAAAAATCATGAGATATGCAAATGGATTTGCTATTCACCAAATCAGTATTTCAACTGGACAACCATTTCAAGAATTGCTGTATCTACATTGGCCAAGACAAACTACTAAAATCAAGCAATTTTTTTTAAAGCTTTGGTTTTATATTAAGGAGAATTTGTATGTCCATCACAAGCTTCTCCACTTCAGTGCATAGACCTTTTTCAAATAAGACGGAACTCCGAGAGAAATGTGAGATATATTTATCATGGAATGTAAGAGATTTGTCATGCATATTATACTTTGCTTGGCAAATAACTTGAAAGATTTAATATTATACTAAAGTTCATTCAAGGTGGAAATTGGATAAAATTTTACCCGACTCCTCGTCCCCACGGGAGTAGGCATGCAGTGACTCTTAGGGGGCGGACCATTTGACTTTTGAGGGAGGGGTGGGCGATTAAAAAAAGTACCCTGCATGCCCAGTTCTCTTGAACTCTGGTTAAAAAAATGTCTTGCACGGAACAAATCACTCACACCCCTCCCACCTCATGAGTCAAATGGTCGCCACTTTACTGCCCTAGAATTTTTTGTCACAGGTTTAGGATAAAATGTGGAAAATTGTGAACAATATGGAACATGCCCAGCATTAATTTACAAGACCAATATAATGACGAGCAAGCCCAGTAGCTTTGAATTAATTTCACTGATACTTGTGTTAGAACATGCATCAGACTTCGGATTTTTCGGTCATTTGTAAAGAAAGAAGAAACACTCTAATTGAATTTGATTTTAGCCTGTCTTGCATACAGAGTTTTCTCTGTTAAATACCGAACCAGATAAAATTCCAGATGCAACTCACGCTAGTTAATAGACCTGAGGTGAGGTTTTAGCCCCGTCTCTAGACCCTAATCCTTTTCACGTTGCTTTGTTCACTACTTGTGATTATTGTTCCAGTGTTCTCAAGGGAATCAAGAGACGGGGGTTAAACGTCATCTCCCTTCAGGACTATTGTTATTGTTCGCCATTTTCTTGGAGCCTGTTTATTATATCGAGGCAAATCGTGTTTCTGTCTCCTGGGGAAGGGAAAACAAAAGGCCTGTCACAGATACCCAAGAAAACTCAGCTTCATATCTACTCTCTTCAAGTATGATCTGGGGTCTTAAACAACGATAATTTTACAAAGCCTGTTTGTCAATGTTGTTTATGAATATGTACGTTGGTTTTTTACAGGATACAAGGCCACGTCGATCCCACACTAAGCCGTATAAATTGGAAAATGTAATTTTATTTATCCGGCTAGGTCCACTCTAAGCCGCATGAATCCAAAACAGTTTTTATGCAAATGCTATTATTCCATAAGATTTGTTTTCTTACAATGCTGGGGCCTGTTTTACAAAGCCTGGATCAAAGTTCTCCACCCTACAGAATCTCAGTTTGTAATTTATTCGCTGGGAAGGTATTTATCTGGTGAATAGGGCTATCTAGGCTTAGTACATCCGAGTCCTGGTGAATAATATTGCATTTTAAAGTTTATCCAGCACAATGCAGACATGGGCCATATTTTACCACAGATAATGTATTCTCGTTCTTTACGTAAATCGTTTAACCAATCGGTATTCAAGGTGTAGTGTAAACATCGTGATGATTGGTTGACAGGTTAACAGGTATTAGCCAATCAGCATTCGAGGTGTAGTGTAAACATCTTGATTGGTTGGAAGGTTAATAGCTTTTAACCAATCAGCATTCAAGGTGTCAGTGTGAACGTTGTTCTGCTGGGGTGGATAGATCAGAGCATAAAAATCAACTGCAAAATAAATGATAAACGATAGTTCAAGTTGTTGATAATCTGAAATTGTGGAGTTTGCTGCATAAAAATATCGCAGGTCGTTCTAGCTACTGCAACAGTCGCAAAATCGACAAAACCTTAACAAATAAATTCTAAAGACACAATTCAAATTTTCATTTTTACATCAATCTTCGTGCACTTGAGGTATTTCTACAGGTCATATGACCTCATCTCCCCTAAATTAATCTTGAAACTTTGGTAGAAGTAGAAGCAGTGCTTTTGACAATCGTCGGAAAAACGCGTTGGATTTGATTGGGACTCGCGAATCTTAAGAAATTTCTCGACCTCAATCCGGATTGCCATTTTTCTAGTGGAGAGCGAAAAATGGAAGAGAGATGTAAAGCTAAAGTAATTTCTGGACTGTTTTTATTTGATACTCGTGGTCTAGAAATAGCATAAACAATTAAACCAAATGCCATTTATAATTGTGTATGATTTGTATCAATTCTAGCTGTGCCAAGCCTCCTTAACCCTTGATTTTCTTCCCACCGCCTCCCCCTTTATTTCCCCTAGCCCTCCTTCTTTCTTCCCATCCCACATTTATCTCTCCCCCACCCATCCCCTCTTCTTTTCGCCCACTCCTCCCCCTTTCTTTTTTCCTACTATCTGCCCCTTTCATTTTCCACATTCGCTTTCCCTTTCTCGTTCCCAACCCCCTACCTTTTTTTTCCCCCACCAATAGCCAAAAGACAATAGCCATATAGCCAATAGCCTTACCCACAGCAGCATACCACATTCCACCGCACATCCTAGCCACCACTGCATTCCACCGCACACCGTCTAATTCCATCGCTACTATACTACTCATTTTGTTCGGGATTGTAGTTACCTGGCATAACGTGAGGGTCAACGTTAACGTAAGATGGGACAGTTAGTTGGCCGTTACTTGGGTTATACAATTTATCGCCAATTTGGCAACAATTTATTGCAAATAATGCAAAAATACACATTAAAAATTTCAAGCCCACAAGATGAGGCAAACTGAATTTAACACAGAACTGTATACGAACTCTGTCAATGGTCATGTCCTGACTAACACAGTTGAATCCAAAACAATTTTATGCAAATTCTATTGTTTGCTTAGAGTTTTTTGTTACGGTTTTGGTATGCAGACATGACCTAAGTTTTACAATTTCTAAAAGACTTTGAACAGTACTATCAGAACAACTACGACCATGGTAGACCGTGCATGAGTCAAACTGGCCGCAAAACTCTTGTTGCACAAATCTTCAGAACAGCAGGTCACTTCACAACGAGTGAATGTCCCAGAGGAGTTCATCCCAGAGCAGTACATGTCTTCATCGCAGAAGTAGTCTGAGCTACAGTTGCGGGCTTCATGTTCGCCGTATTTACTATCTGCCAGTTTCAATATGATACATTTTATCAATGGCTTATCAGGAACGATGCCGTATCCACCACAAGTCTGCTTGACGGGTTTGCTGCATGGAGCATCTTCGGTTGGGAAGCCTGCTTCTTCTGGCATGCTGGAACAGGAATAGCACTCCAGAGCGGCGCCTGTTAATGATAGTAATGGTAGATCAGGGAATACAATTGCAGCATTGGGCATGAATTTGAAAATCCGTTTTAAAAAGCACAGAAAAGTGTTTTTCAGGTAAGAGGAACATGCAATAGTAACTGATGTGAAATATTTTGTTTATTGAACAAACTCAAGACAATAAAACAGGCTCCCTGTGATTAACGTTTTAGTTCAAATGAACAATTTCTCATTTAAGCGGATATATGTCTACGTGCAGACGCGTATCCAGCCATATTGAAGTAAAATTAGTTATGTGGAGTATTCGATAATTACAACGAGCTATCTTATGTTAATTGAGCGATTTCACATAACGAGCTATCTTATGCTAATGAAGTCTAAAAAGTGCTAATAAGCCATAGGAGCCCTGCTAATGAGCATTGCACGTGGGAATGTACGCTTTGAGTGACTTGTTGCCTAGTGTGTACCAACCTTTGCGTTTATGATAATACTTGCAAACTTGCCTTTGTCTATGTGAATGAAAGCGTACATTCCCACGTACAATTCTCATTAGCATTTTTTAGAACTCATTAGCATAAGATAGCTCGTTATATAGCTCACATAACGAGTTTTTGTGTGCTAATGCGAATTAATTGTACGTGGGAATGTACGCTTTGATTCAAAAAGACAAAGGCAAGTTTGATCAGTTAATTGAGCTTTCCTTTGTCTTTATGCATCAAAGCGTACATTCCCATGCCACGTGCAATGCTCATTAGCAGAGCGCCTTTGGCTCATTACCATTTTTCAGACCTCATTAGCACAAGATAGCTCGTTACTGTAAAAACGCTCTTATGACTTGGCCTAAAAAATGCAGTAGAGCCAGAAGAGCTTTGCTAATGAACATTGCATGTGTGAATGTACGATGTGATATACAAAGCCAAACGCAAGTCCTATGAGCTGATTATCGTAAAATTTGACTTTTCGCTGAAAAATCACTGAAATGTTTGTTTTAAACATCTTTCCTCTTTTAATATTTGTGTCTGTTGTGCAACGTAGTGTAGATAATTTCGTAAAATACTTGTAAGCTGTAAGCTGAGCTCCTCTGGCTCATTCGTGGCATTTTTAGAACTCATTAGCATAAGATAACTCGTTACATGAAGACGATCTATTAGAGTGTTTTCACATAACAATTAAGCTATCTTGACGAGTTCTAAAAAAATGCAAATGAGCATTGCACGTACGTATTTACACTCGGGTGCTCAACAAGCACAAATAATGTAAAGAAGACGCATCAAAGTTAAAACAAACATTCATGCCCTTCCAACGAAAAGGTCGCCTTAGTGTGCACTGGTTCAACAATCCAACAGGTTGGATTTCATGTGACAAGTCACAGCGAGGGGACGTTGTAGCATAAATACGCTCTATCAAGGGTCCTGACTACTTTTGAACAACAACGACGCTTGAAACCTGTGCCCGCGAGCAATTTACCGCTGAGAACGCCGCGCGCGCGCCAAATCCCGCCAAAAGAGAACATAAGAATAACACAAGGAGCTTTCGAAAATTATACTTCAACCAGCCAAAATCCTCATTTTTTGCGCGGGACTCTATATTTTTCTTCATTTTTTCTGAAAGATTTTGTAAAAATCTTTCTTTTGACAAGATTTGAAAAAAATCCTGATGACTTTTCAACATTACACGCGATGGTAAGTGTAAACTGTAAATTTTTGACAAAATTTTAAAACATATATAATTTATTTTCCCATATTTGTGTAAAATACCGTCTGGTTGAGATTGCCTGTAAAAACTACGTCAATAGCTTTGTTAGTTTTTGAGTAATATATATATATATATTTTTTGTGAAAAATGCATTTTTCGTCATTTGTTCTTCAAAAATGTCAAAACATAGTTCCGTTCAAAAATTTTTATCTCAAAAACGGACTCGGGACCATATAGATTTCTATCCATTTTTCGATTAATTGATAAATTCTCTATAAAATATCTTTCTAAGAAAAAATCGTGATGACTTTTTGCTTAAGTAATCAGGACCCTTAACTAATATTTTTTTTATTCAAATTTGTAGGCGATCACATGACAAGGGATGCGATGACAGATTCATAATTTTTTCGGCGGGAAACACCGTCTCGGCCGTATTGAAACGACGAGCTAGAGAAACCAATTTTCCCAGATAAACGCTTTCAGTATGTCAGTATAAGTTTATTTGTCATGGATGACTTTACTAGACAGCAAGGAAAATTTGTCAAGGGAAAAATTTCAAGCAAATACAATATTTTCAAACTTGCATGTCAACGGGCCATGCAGTTCTACACAACTGGTCTTTCCAACACTTTCTAATCATTACATAATAAAAGAAAATGATTTATTGTTCATAATAAATGATTTAAATCGAAGCTGCATTATCTACACTTACAATGATTTCATTTCACTGATAATCATTTATTCGTTTTGAGCTCGGTGGATTTTTCGATTGCAGCCGTTTACATTCAACGAAAAAGACTAAATGCATTCTATTTGATTAAAAAAATATTAATAACTACCTACCAAGATTAGCCATCAACCACAAAGCTATTATGGTTAGAAATAGCCGAATGCTCGTCATCTTGATGGTTTGAATCTTTTTATGTTTTGACAGAGATCGTAAAAGAGGAAAGAAGGAAGGCACTCCGCTCAAAGCTACTTGCCCTAAGATGTCACGTGACCCTAACCACTTTATGTGTGGGCAAAAATAAATAAAAAATTCGAGCAAAGCCTAAACAGAGAAAAAAATATCGTGCACGGCAGATGTGCAAATACAAAATATCGTGCAAAGAGGAAGAAAATATCCTGCACAACCATCACATGGGAAAAAATATCCTGCACAAAACAATTGCCCAACCCCCCCCCCCCACCCCCCCTCAAATATCTAATGGTCCGTCCCTTAAGCTGCCATAGCAGAAACTGAATAATAAAATTAAAACGAATCAATAGAGAGATAGTTAAAAAAATTAAAATGCGTCCTGCAATGAATTGTATAGCGTTTTGAGACTTAGGGGAATTGTAGTCATCAGGTGTTCACTCGTGCCCATGGGAGGAGGGGGAAAGTATGGTGACTTCTATTTTTGTTTCAACTTCAGCATTCCGTCTCCGACGACCGTTTTTTTTAAATATATACACAGTAGATATATAGAGATGATGTGATCAGCCTTCGCATTGCTATAAATATACGAGCTGCAGAATTCTGGATTTGTTGTTCAAAGCTTTAGTTTCTAAACATCTCTTTCCCTTATCTTCATCTTCGAAAGTCGAGCATTTGTCTCATTCAAAAACGAAAGAGACTGGGTCTCAGCTTTCAAGCATGCGTAGTAGAAGACTCTCCAAAGATTAAAAATGGCGGCAAATTCGACGGAGAATTCTATTTTACACGAAGTCAAAGAAGACGAAGCGAAAACCCCTGCAAATTTAGTATTTCATTGTGTTGCATGTAGAACTATTTTGGGAGACAGTTTTTCTTGGGTTGGTGCTGATGAAAATTTGAGAACAATTTCTTTATCAGGTAAAAAATTACCGCACAGCGTCTCGCCATACTAGATCTCTCGAAAGTTCGAATACTTTTCGACATTTTAGGAGTATTTTTGTTGTAAATGAAAGGATGTTTACATGAAACTTTGAATAAAATTAATTTATCGTAAATAATTGTTAAGGTAACTAAGAAACCAGTTTCTTTGTTTTGGGGAAGATTTGCATGCAATTCGAGAGGGTTTATTTTATTTGTTTATGTTTTTTTTGTTGCTTATTTTTCCGTTGAATTATTCGTAGCTGTAACACCGTTTGTTCACGTTGCAACTGAAGATGGAATGGAGATATCAACAGAGGGGGAAGATTTAGGAAGGTTTGTGCTTTTATTATTATTTTTTTTAAAAGATTAACTGTCAGAATGAGCTTGACTAAAACAGTCAGTTATGCATTTGTTTAGTAGAGTGCAAACACTAAATGTGTGCAACAGTTGTCACTATTTAGTAGTAAATAGCACTAATCGAACAAAAGAAAACAATAGAATTAGCATAAAATAGCACTATTTAGTGTTATTTATGTTGCACACTTTTAATGTGTGCATTCAAACACCATCAGTCAGCCAATCAGTGAGTCCTGTCAGCTATTTTGCTAGGTTGTCAGTCAGTAAGTCACTCAGCCAATTTATGTTGAAATCCACCAGTCAGTCAGTCACAGTCAATCAGTCAGTCAAATAATCAATCAGTCATTCAATCCATTACTCTATTGGTCCATGAAGCAGTCAATCAATCAATCAATCAATCAATCAATCTATCAATCAATCAATCATTCAATCAACCAACCAATCAATCAATCAATCAATCAATCAATCAATCAATCAATCAACCATCCAATCAATCAATCAATCAACCAACCAATCAATCAATCAATCAACCAATCAATCAATCAATCAATCAACCAATCAATCAATCAATCAATCAATCAATCAATCAACCAATCAATCAATCAATCAATCAATCAATCAATCAACCAATCAATCAATGGTAATAATATTATAATAATGATAATATTTTATTGACTTTAATGCCATTATCTCAATATACAATCAATGAGTCAGTCAGTGTGTCAGTCAGTAAGTCAGTCAGTGAGTGAGTCAGTGAGTGAGTCAGTGAGTAAGTGAGTCAATCCACTAATCAAACCATCAGGTTACGTTTCTACAAATCCAGCATTCAATGTTTGGTTTATTTGTGGGTTTGTCTATCTCTTTCTTAACTGTGTTTGATTGTTTACTTCCACAGTACATTTGTCACTCTTAAATGTACAGCATGTCAGTCACAAATAGGCAGGATATACAAAACAACTCCAAAACAACTTGACTCAATACGGTAACAATATAATTGAACTATTAGTAGTTATGGATAATATGACAAATTTACATGATGTATTGTATTGAAGATGGGAGGGTGGCATGGGTGGCCAAGCGATAAGAGTGCTGGCCTTTCACCGCTGTGACCCTATTTCGATCCCTGGCTGAGGTGATATGTGAACTGAGTTTGTTTGATGTGTTGTTTCTCTCTCATGCCACAAGGGTTTTTCTCTGAGTGTGATCTCCGTTTTTTCTCCCTCATCAAAACTACTCTCTCACTACTGCCTTGTCCTGTTTGAGGAATCCTTTGTCTATGTTCATCCAAGATGGCCGACATGATTTTCTGTGTGACATTGCAATAATGTATTATTAATGTTAATTTGATATCTTTTATAGTGATATGTACACATTAGACTGTTCAAGTATAAAAAGGTTTGTAAGCATTTAAAATCATGTTCACACAAGGCCGTAACCAAGGGGAGGGCACAGAGTGCACGTGCACCCACCCTCCCCAGAAAAGCAAAAGGTCCACTCAAAACTATAATCTATTTATAAAATCAGTGTGAAGGACCACTGTGAAAAGACCAGGACAAAGTGTAATGTAAATAGTCATTCAAAAGGACTGCTGTTAAGCGCAATAAATTGTAATACACTCAGGTTTTTGAAAATGACTAAAGTGCTAAATAAATAAAAAAAAATCTTCCAAAACCCCATCAATGGTCCAGGCTTTTTATGTGCACCCCCCTGTAAACGGTCTGGTTACGGCCCTGTCACAAAGTAATGGAAATGGTGTCAGTGATGGAACGAATGACATTGTGAGTGGTACATAATGTGTTGTTCATATAAGGGCAGACGAAAGAACATTAAAAAAAAATAATTAAAAACACATCATTCTATTATTATAAATAGTTGTTTTATTGTATTTTTATGTAGAACGCATTAGATCATATCATACTTACATCTAATTTTACGCTATATAAATAATAAATTTATTATTAATTATTACTATTGCAAACACCAACAATGGCATTATTATCACTGTTGGGTTAATTTGCTGGCTTTAACCATGTGCTGTGGAGCTTGTTTCACTGAGACTAATTGCACAAATTACTTGTCTATTACTGTGTGGTTGGCATGGCTGGCAAATCATCAACAGCATCAGCCTTTCACTGCTGTGACTGCAGTTTGATCTCTGGAGTGGCTGAGGTGACTAGTAAACTGGATGTGTGTGAGTTTGGATGTGCTGTTTTTCTCTGATGCCATGAGGCTTTTTCTCTGGGATCCCTCCCTCATTAAAAGAAAAAAAATGTAAGAAATGATGCATGTAAAGTAATCAATGTAGGAGTAGTGAGTGTCCATCTCAAGAAGAACCACTTGCAATCTACTTAAAAAGATTAATTAATTAATTAATTAATTAATTTTATTATTGATGCTTTAGTTATCAGCTGGGTTCGAACAAAGAGACATCTGCAAAATTAGAAGAACTTTTAGAAATACCTACAGCACAAACAATGATGTATGAAATATTAAAAGTAAGTTCTGTTCATTTTTTAACTTATAAAATTCATGAATAATTAATGAACCCAGAACAATAGAAAATCACTACCGTGAAGGCATCTGTATGTCTGATACAGAAATCGTCCTGATTTGTATAATGTTTAGCTTGAAATATTAACTCGACCAAATTAAATCTTATTTCAAAAATATTAATCTAGAATAGCAGCATTATTCTAGACATTTCATAAGTAATATACAATATTCGCGCCCGATCTGTATGGAATATAAAATGTCTCTCTTTTGGCTCAACATTGTATATTCCATACAGATCGGCTTCTCATATTGTATATATTACATATTCCCATTTAAATCTGTTATGTGTAGTAGTTTGGAGGCTTTCATGTTCTGTCATTGCTACAAAATTGAAGTTATTACAGTTTGAAACACAACTCGCAGTATTTTTCATGTTTAATTCTGTAGTTTTGAAAAAGATTATGTGATTGATATATATCAATGTTTAGCCAATCAAACAGCCCCCCACAATCTCCGCAGTCCACCATTGGTAGTTTATGTTTCAAGTTTATGTTTTTCTTGAGCTCAGCTACCTAAAACAGCTTAATGCTAAAGAACTAAGTAGCTGGGGTCAGTTGATCAGGTATAGTTTACAATAATTACAGTTTTACAGGGTATTTGTCCACAGTAACACTGGATGCATTTTTTTTCAGATCCAAAGTGTGGTAGTTTCTCTAAGCGAACGACTAAGTGACCTAGAAAACCAAGTAAACAACAATAGCTGTAGGAGAAATGAGTCAGTCCCGTCATCACCATTTGATAACAGCAGTAAAGTTTGCAATAACAGAAGACCGACACAGGAGAACAATAAAAGACAGCTAAGTGACACATTGAATAATCAAAGTGATCAAGAAAATGGACCTTCGAAACAAAAACGAAAAAGAGTGTAAAGCAAATGTATGGATATATTTTAAAGTTTTATTTGAATGAAAATACAGGATCAAATTGCAAAATCGAGACTTTATAAGCAAGGGAGGTGAAACAGCAATGGGAAAAAATAGAGAAAAACAAACATTGAAACAGAGAATTTAACTTGAAAATGTTTGACAATTTTAAGAAAACAAGAAAAAATGAGTGGAGAAATAGACTCGTTGCAGTTCGTTGGAATGCAGCTCAACCTGGAGAATAAAACAATGGATTTCAGCTCCCAAGAGAGCAAAGATCCTTTGTTTTGTCCTCCAGATGAGGCTGCTTTGACGTCACATGCAAGGACTCTATAAGAAACTTTCCCAGGATAAAAAGATTCAACATCTCGGGTCAGTTGGCTGAAGTCTGGATAGCACTACCTCTTTCCAGTGCTTAAATTCTAAAGAAATGCTATACAACAAAAAAGTTTACCCAGTTGTTACCTTTATGTAGGCTTTATACAACCAGCCCCTGAAGGAAAGAGATGGAGGATCAATATCACCCCCTCCCCCCCCCCCAAAAAAAAAGTAAAATGGAAAAGAATTAAAAGGAAGGAAGTCTCAATCATTTAATGCGTTGTACATAGATATGTTTTATATTGTTGTTGTAATAATTACAAATTATCGTTAGCAATGGTTTTATAAATATTTCAAGTTCATATTCACAGATTTGTATATTTTCTTACAATAAACAGTCACATGAATGTTACTAACAATAAATCACATTGTTCTTTGCTATGCTATGCTTGTCTCTACTTAACTTATGGTCCATAACCAAACTTATGGTCCATATTTTTTATTTTTTTTGTTGGTGTGTTTAGCAAAGCCATTGAAGAGGCACGTTTTTACTTCTTTAATCAAGGTTTTATATTTACAGAATAAAATAGAGTGCACGCCACTAAAAGTGTGCAACAGTTGTTACTATTTAGTAATAAATTTAGTAGTAATTAAACAATTGAAAAGAAAACAATAGAATTAGCACAGAATAGCACTATTTAGTGCAGATATTTAAGTTGCACACTTTTAATGCATAATTTAAAGAATTATCTACAAGTTATTGATGCTTTTGTTGGTCCAGTGTGACTTCAGGAAAGAGATCTTGTGCTTCAGTTACTGCAGACCAAGGGAAGAAAGCCACAACAGATACTTCATTAGCTTTAATCCAACCATTAGATGGCAGTGAAGGGGTTTTATCTAGAATAGATCATCACAATCGATGATTATGAATTGTGATAACTGTTGTTATATATCCTTGGTAGCAACATCACTATTAAATGCAAAACTGTAATCTTAAATGGTGCTCTTTAATGACCAAGCTTTTGGGCAGACATGCTCATGCTCAGGGTACAATGGAATAACAAGCCCAAAAGTTTGGCCATTAAAAAGTATCTTTGGTTGAAGATACCAGTTTTGGATTCAATACTATACTAATTCTAAACTTAACATCATTATTGTTTACTCCATTGTTTAACAAGGCATTGAACTTGTATCATTGTTTTATTGATATCATTAGTGTGACAAGGCAGGATGATTGTCTGTCCTTTAACATGATAGGTTGCAGAAGACTAAATAAAAGTAGATAAATGAAATAAACTTAATCAGACCAAAAAATAACTACACAGGATGACATCTTAAGCAGACTAAGAATTGATTTATTTTTGTAAATCACGAATTTATCGCATGTTTTCGTGCACATCAGTTTTGAAATAAGGTTGAGGAAATGCCACACAATCTCAACCTAACGACACTTGCTTCATATTATCAACTTACGAAATATTTGTTGTAGGGGTAATTGTTGTTCTGTGTTGGTATCATCGTCGACCAACACAGCACTGCCTTTCAGAACTAGAAACAGCCAATGACCTGAAAAGAACCATTTGTTAATTTCTAGCCATGCATTTTGTCTATAACACAAAATTACACATCTCATCCACATAGTGGTTATTCTTGAGATGGACGCTCTTACTCACTACCCCTACATTAATTATTATACACATCTCATCCACTCAGGTTATTCTTGAGATGGCCGCTCACACTCACTACCCCTACATTAATTATTATACACATCTCATCCACATAGTGGTTATTCTTGAGATGGATGCTCACACTCACTACCTCTACATTAATTATTATACACATCTCATCCACATAGTGGTTATTCTTGAGATGGATGCTCACACTCACTACCTCTACATTAATTATTATACACATCTCATCCACATAGTGGTTATTCTTGAGATGGACGCTCACACTCGCTACCCCTACATTAATTATTATACACATCTCATCCACATAGTGGTTATTCTTGAGATGGACACTCACACTCACTACCCCTACATTAATTATTATACACATCTCATCCACATAGTGGTTATTCTTGAGATGGACGCTCACACTCGCTACCCCTACATTAATTATTATACACATCTCATCCACATAGTGGTTATTCTTGAGATGGACACTCACACTCAATACCCCTACATCAATTATTATACACATCTCATCCACATAGTGGTTATTCTTGAGATGGACGCTCACACTCGCTACCCCTACATTAATTATTATACACATCTCATCCACATAGTGGTTATTCTTGAGATGGACGCTCACACTCACTACCCCTACATTAATTATTATACACATCTCATCCACATAGTGGTTATCCTTGAAATGTTCAACATTTAGTGAAACTTTGGTTTCATTGACTGTTCCAAAGTGAGGTTGGTGCTCTGTAATGAAATTAGTTCTTTGTTGACTTGATCTGACCTCAAGAGTCAAATCATCATTTACCTTCACTGTACTGTTTGTGTGACAGTACCGCTTGTTCTTCTTTGATCTCTTTGACAGTTATCGATAGTGCAATTATGTATATGAACCCAGATGGACAATTGCTGAAATAGCTCGTCTATCAAAATACACAACGGCAGATTAACAGGGTAGCTCATAAAAACAAAAACATAGATCACAAAAACATAGATTACCTGTTTGATAGCCATTCTTAATATCTGAAAAGAAAACATTGGTGACAATTTTAATTTAGAATTACAGGGGTACTACATTGGCAAATACATTACGGGATACATAGGATAAATTATTGCTATCCTGCAGATAAATTCTAATGATGAAGGAAAGGGGGAGTGTCAAGAATAACAACATTAGTTCTGAACATCACTAGTTTGATGATTGTATGAATCCTGGACAATGCTATCCACTGGATAAATTACATTCAGTGGATAAATATTTCTAATGATGGAGGAAAGAGGGATTGTAAGAATGTCAAAGTATCATCACTGAGTTGGGAACATCACACCAAGTCTACCTCCATGTCTAATGCTCCACCATATTCTTCATACAATTCATTGTTTCTTTTTCCAATGTGTTCTTTCCACTTCTGGTGAGTGAGTTGTAAAAGCATTTTTTCTGATTGGTTCTGAAAGGCAAGAATGTTGTACTGTCTAATATTATATTTGCTCAACAATATTAACTTGCTTCAACAGTGAATGAATGAGTCAACAAATGCAGGAGCAAATGCATCAGTAAATGAAGATGGAAGTCAAGGAAAGGGACTACTTGTTCAAGCTCGCTTAAAATTCCCTATGAAGTGGCTCCCAGGACTTTCATTTATTCCTTATGAATGAATTTATTAGAATGAATGGATGGATGGATGGATGAATCAGTGAATGAATGAGTGTGATAGCTAGAGAGCGCATGAGTGAATGAATGAAAGGACAGAATTTTATTTGTTGAATACTGCATGACATGCAGCCAATAGTTAACTAACTAAATGACTTAGTTCTTTTGGGTGGATAACAAATAGAGTGCATGCCACATTAGTGTGAAACAATTCTTAATATTTAGTGTCAGGTAAGATTTAGTTATGCACTAACTAAGAATTCACCAAGACAGAAACAAAGGCAGCTTTTATTTCAATTCATTTGTGGTATATTGTGTTAATGCCTTGGTGAATTCTTAGTTAGTGCATTTGACTAACTCTTATCTAGCACTAAATATTAAGAATTGTTTTGCACTTATGTGGCGACGGTGCATTCTAACTAACCTTATTCAAAGCATTGTGAAAGTTCTCTGGATTCAGTGAAATTACTTGACAAGGAGACAAGGCTCTGGCATGAAATAGACGAAACAATAATCAGCTACAAAACTATGGGTATGTTACTATGAAATTGATAATTCAAATCTCAAATATAATTATAGCTGATAGATAGCATTTATTACTTTACAGTGGATCTTCTTTTAGTTTTAGTAAATAAACCTTCAAGGAAACAAACAAAATTATCTTAGTAACAGCAAAAGACAATAACATTTTTCAAAACTTTACATTTGCTTATGTGTCAATTGATAGCTTTCATTTCACGTCATCTGGGGGATTTTAACAACAGATTCTACAATTTAGAGTTAGTTAGGGTTCCACATGCACCATGCTAATGGTTCAGAAATATCAATCATCTTAGATTTTTACCTTCTTCTCCAAAGCAAAAACCATTTTCTCCAGCATCAAACACAGCTAGCTCTTGATCTTTTGTTGAAAATTGAACCCTAAAACAAATGAATATGAATAAATAAATAGGTGAATAAGTTGATATAAGCATGATGATGCACATAGAGAAGGCAATATGAACTTAAAATTAGTGAATACATAATGTCATAGTACAACTGAATAGTTGGATGAATCAATGAAGACATGGATGGATGGATGGATGAATGAATGAGTGATGGCATGAATGGATGTGAACGGATGGATGAATGAATTGAACAGGAATACCTTCCATTCACAAGGATAAACATCTCGGATCCCATAAACCCTTCAAGAAATAAGAAACTACCAGTGGGGTATAGTGTGATTGGCCCTGGAAATGGAAAAAAAAAAAAATAGAACATAAAGACAACCCTTCCAGATAACCCAGGAGACTCCAGATTTTGAGACAAATCTCCCGGATAAATGCAAAATTGGAAATTGTGTTGATTTTCCTGTGTTTAAACCATAATTTCCTCGCAGATAATAGCCAGATAGAAGCCAGAATCTCCACATTATGAAATCAAAGATGCATACAAGGTTTTTTTTCATTTTGTTTTTGTTTGTTTGGAAATTTTAAAGGGAAAACAAAATGGTGGACATGGGGTCATGACCTCAAGATCAGAAATGGCCGAGGGTTGACAGACCTGTTAAGATATTTTCAATCATGATGACTGCAAGCGTGTCAGTAGATCAAGGTGCAACCAGTTTTGAAAACAGATGAATGATACTTAAAATCTTTTGTTTTTTTAAATCAAAGCTCACTTTCTTTCAGTGACTCTACAATATCTTTTATGGCTTTTTCTTCCCATCCTTGAAATACAGGAGCCTGTTGGGCAGATAGAAAATTGCAAACAAACTATCAACTAACAAAAGCCATAAGAAGAACACCATCCTGCTGTCTCAGTTGAAAGAGACAAACTATTGTGTTCTGGGTACACAGGGTTACATTCCCTGGACATACTACCACTTGGCCATACATTGAATACAAAGGATATCACAGGTAGCCCAAGCTCTAGTTTTGTACTGATTTATTAGTAATAAATGACTAAATTAATCAATTTTACTAAAACAAACAAACAAACAGAGAAACTTTTTTACACAATTTGGGTTTCCTGTGTAAAAACAAGAAAATGTTTTTAAAATTCCAATCTGGTACATGAGCCCACATTTTCTTGTGGCCTGCAGCAAAGAACGAGGGCATAATCTGACACCATTAGCCATGTTTTATGGTTTCCGGTTGTAGTTTGTTATGTGAATAGGTCCAATAACGTCTTCAAAATGACAACCAAAGAGATATCAAAGATTCATCTCGGAATTAATAGATGAAACTTTAAAAACGCTATCAAAGGGTCTCAAAACAAACTATGTTCATGAACACCTAAAACAGGAAACCATAAAACATGGCTGCCAGTATCAGATTATGCCAGAGCCCTCATTCTTTGCAGCCGTCCATGAGAAAACTCAGACTCTTGGTACGAGATTAGTAATATTGTTATTTTGAAAGGAACAATTATTTCAAACCTTTGTTAAGACATCCAGTGCAATCTGTTTGCTCAATTTAGAACCTTCAAAAAGCCCACTAGAATCAATATATTTCCTAAAGAAAATGGTCAAAATAAATAGCATATTGAAGTCTTCGGTTGCTATGGTGATTGATCAATAATCTTTTCGTCTTTTTTATTGAATCAAACTTACTTTTTCACAAAATAGTCCATTTTCGTAATTCTTGCTGGAAAGAAGAAGAACTTGCGAACATCCTCAACTTTTAACTGCATCACACTTGATCTGTATGAAAACAGAATTATCAACCTTTATAGAGTTTGTGCTCACATTTTTCAAGTCAGGAAACTGAATACTGAATCAATTAACTTAAATTTAAAAAAAATGTTACAATGTCCTAACAACATTAATACCTTGTTGACGATCGAACAGAGGCAGTGCACGGTATCTCGTACATCACAGAGACTTCGCCGAAGCAATCCCCTTCGACAACCTCTCTCAACACGAACTTCTCTCCCTCGCTGAAAACGTCAAATTTCCCGGACAGTACGACAAAAATTCCGTTGGAATTTTCGTCATTTCGTAGAAGAAACTGGTCGTTTTCAACTTCTAGAAATCTTGCAGCGTTTATTATAGACTGTTTTTGCTGAGGTTTGAATGCAAACGGAAAGTTTTCGAGCCACTTCACAAACTTTGTGCGATCAGCTTCGTTTTGTGGAGCTCCTGGTTTTGTTCCTCTAGCCGGGACGTGGACTTCCTGATTGCCAGTATTAGGAGAATTCCCCATGCCTTAATTTAGTTCTCAGGGCTAGTAGAGTTTGTTAATCATTTTTACGAAGCAGTGTCAGAGAGAACACACATTTTTCGAAAATGGTTGATGCACTTTACAGCCGCCATCTTCGATTGGCATAAATGACACAGGGCACCCAAAAGTAATTGGGGCCGCCTGTCCGGATCACTGACTCTGTGAAAACGCAAATTGTATTCCGAAACCATGACAAAAGTTTTTAAATAACCAATCGAATTTCCACAAAATTGTTTCATATTCATGCGCATTAGTGTGGACAGAAGGCCTAATCGGATAAATAAAGAAGCGTTTTCAAGTTCATCCGAGTAAAAATCTAATTTAGAATTACGGATTCCTTGTTATTATTCAAGCGCCAAATAAGTAAACACCGTTTTTAAGTTTTAAACAAACCATGCTATCCAGTCTCACACACGGCAATCTTGGAAATCAAATCTTATATATTGTTATTCATAGACTCGTTTGCAAGAACGTTCAAGTATACATTTATACGTGTGTAGCAGCTGGAAAATTGGATTGCGGAAAAGATGGTGTAGGCTTTAGTAGAACTGAATTGTAGGCGCTGCTCCGCTCTTCGACGTTTTTCTTGCAAATTGTCTCTCAACGGTATTACAGTGGTTTTGCCCCATGGTGGTTTAAGGCCGGCACACACTAGGCGACAAGTCGCAGCGACTTATCCCCGCGACATGTCGCCTCAGTGTGCACTGGTTCAACAATCCAACCGGTTGGATTTCATGCGTCAAGTCGCAGCGACAAAATTGAGTCGCGGCGACAACAATTTCCGCCAAAAATACTTAGTACACACTGAAGAAAATTGTCGCTGCGACCTGTCGCCTAGTGTGTTCCGACCTTTAAGGCCGGCACACACTAGGCGACAAGTCGCAGCGACTTGTCCCCGCGAAATGTCGCCTCAGTGTGCACTGGTTCAACAATCCAACCGGTTGGATTTCATGCGTCAAGTCGCAGCGACAAAATTGAGTCGGGGCGACAACAATTTCCGCCCAAAATACTTAGTACACACTGAAGAAAATTGTCGCTGCAACCTGTCGCCTAGTGTGTTCCGACCTTCAGCCCCAGGTGGTTTAGCCCCATATTTCATATGACCTAATGGTGGTTTAGCCCCATATTTCATCGGACCTAAAAGTGGTTTAGCCCCATATTTCATCTTATTCTACAGTGGAGTAGCCAGTTGGTTTTATTTATTTCTATATTTTGATTCATTATCTGGTTTTCTGTTGAATGATTTAATATTATTCATGTTTCAGTGAAAGCATATTTTCAGACTTGATTGTCCACAAAGCATTAGTTGGTCATTACTTTTGAAGTAATTAAATATTGGCTCCTAAAAGAGCCGTTTTTTTTCCTTTTGGCTCCTAAAAGAGCCTTTGATTGTCATCAAGTGTATGGGTGAGTATGCTAGTGAATCAAAATCCATGAGTATCTAACAATTTCAGTTATGCAATAAAGACAAGTTCTCAGAAACATGTTTATGTATAGCATATTTCAATCTAAATTTAGATCATTTTAAACTCTTGTACTGAAAATGAGCTAAATTTAGATCTAAATATACTCTACATAAAACATCATGCTATGTTTCTTTGGACTTGTCTTTATTGCAAGTCATGAATTGTTTTGTTGTATTTTATTTTTTGTAAAAGCATTAATGGTCATTGTTGTATCAGCATGGACGAGTACAGAGCTGAGAAGCTTGGCTTCTCTTTCCTCCATCTTGCTCGTACTGTGGTACAAGTCCAAGTGCCTGTATCTCCCTCCATACGGCTTGTGTCCAACGAAATGAACACCCTTTCACGGTAACATCACCAAGAACTCCACTGATGGCTAACCACAGTCCTTTCTCAAAGTCCAGCACTACCTCCTTCACTTGCTTCCCAGGAACCAACTGCACTATCTTCTCCAACACTTGTTTATAATCTTCTTTTTGGCGACGAGACATCAACACAAACACCAACGGCACCTGTTTAATACAATCATCTTGCTTTACGAAAGCATTAAGGGTAAGGAGTTGAACAAAAGGTTGTCTACATAATTTAAAAGTACCATCAATATACCAAGTTTTTGCCTTTGAAAGGATACCAAGTTGATCATCAGTGGAAAATATAAGATGTCTTTGAGAATTAATTTGTATGTCATATTTCAAAAAATTATCAGGAATGTGATCTTCATTTATTAAAAAGGATACATCGTTGGGTTCATCTGGTCTCATCTTCTGTCGGTGGCGGTTTGCGGCTCTGGCCATAGTGTCTGGTTTCGGGAGGGCTGGGCATGGATTGTCACCAATTTCTTCTAAGTATATCTAGAAAGAAAAAGAAAAAAGAATATAGTTAGGTTGCAAATGACATTTATAAGTTTATAGATATCTACATCATGTTGTCCATAGATGTAACTCCCTTGTCAATTAACACAACACCCATTCATCATGTTAAATACTATATTTTACCTCATCAACTATAGTTTGAGCAGATTTAAAGATGTCACTTATGGCAGCTTCCTTGATCTTCTTGGACGCTTTGACTGCCACAGCCATACCAACAATGCCATCATGGTTGTGTGGACGATGAGGTGTGAATGTGTTTGTGTCTGTATGTTGTATGACTATTGACGGACACCTGTTTCCAGATGCAGGTCTGTGTGTGCATTGCCAGTGTGTAGTATACTTGAGTGTCCGTTTGATGTTGTAACGGTGACCATGGTTATCAACAAGTTGGTTTTTCCCACGTTTGGAGCCACCCACAATTTCGAATATTGTTTGGTCAACACTGTTGACCTCATTAATGGATGGCTCATATGCAACAGAGGATTCATCAACTCCTGCAACAAAAAGAAAAATATATAAGAAAATATCTAACGTGTGTGATCTTAATAACATAACATAACATAACATAACATAACATAACATAACATAACATAACATAACATAACATAACATAACATAACATAACATAACATAACATAACATAACATAACATAACATAACATAACATAACATAACATAACATAACATAACATAACATAATTTTACCATTGAACTGGATGGGAGGCAAGTTAGCTTGAGTGACATCATTAACTTCGGACGATTCTTAAAAACAAAATGATCAAATATCATTAGAAACATTTTCACAAACTTCACAACACGTCATAACATAACATAGCAATATAACAACTGCAACTTACCATCTACATGAAGTCCGGTACTTTCAGCTTCTGGTGGTTGGATGGTGGTTGAATTATCCTTGCAATCTTTGCAGATATAACAAAGATCGCTCCCACTCTGCACAGCATTCCTGTACTCTTCTCGTGAAATACCAGTATTACACTTGAGGTGTTGCCATCTACCACAGACATCACATTCTACAGCATGGTGGCGCCAGGAAACATTTCCAGAACATGCAATACATTGGTTGAGGTGATCCATGATAAAAGTTTAAGTCAATTAAGTTGTTGTTGCTTGAACAGTAGTTGCTCAAATGGTGCCCGACATTTGCAAAATCACCCTTTTTGTAGGCCATTTCAAATTGAATAGGATCCAAATTACACCAATGGAAATTGAGACCAATGACAATTACGACCAATGAAATTGCTTCTATTGTTGAGAGTAGAAATTGAATAGGATCCAAATTACGCCAATGGAAATTGAGACCAATGACAATTACGACCAATGAAATTGCTTCTATTGTTGAGAGTAGAAATTGAATAGGATCCAAATTACGCCAATGGAAATTGAGACCAATGACAATTACGACCAATGAAATTGCTTCTATTGTTGAGAGTAGAAATTGAATAGGATCCAAATTACACCAATGAAATTAGCTGTTCTCATTAGCTATTGTTGAGATTTTAAAAATTTGCATATTATCCCTCCAATAGAATTGCTTGCTTAGCGTGGGGCTAAACCACTCACTGCAAATCATTGTTTGGATTCAAAAAAAACTTTTCGCAACGCTTCAAGAAAAAAAGATTATAAGATGACTTATACTCTACATGTTTAAATAAATTTGATAAAAAGTTATATTATATATTCGCAAATAGAATCCGTTATGTTATCAAAAATGAACTCTGAATATCGATTTTTGACTACGTTACCGTTCGATTGAACCGGTTTAAACCGCATGATTGTTCGATCGATTTTCAACTCAAAAGCTAATTTGGGTAGATGAATACATCAGAATTCATAATAAACTCTCTATACATTAATTATATTTCGATTGTTTATTCTATAGTTCCGAACTTGAATAAAGCGAAATCAATTTGAAGCGTGGGGCTAATCCACCGCCAATTAATTGACTCGTTGTCTAAAAATGTTAAACAAGAAAACTTAACAACTATTAAACTCTCTCGGATCTAAAATGTTAATTAAGACAAAAAGATACAATCAAAGTCTAAACATGAAAGGAAATATTTGTGTAATTTATAAACTTTTTACGGCGAGAAAGGGTTGTGTTGTCGATAACAAAAGCATTTGTTTTCATGGTGAAATACGCATCGAAGCGTTTTCGGCTTGTTGATCGTTGTTTTCTTTTTTGGATCATGACCCAGATTACAATTTCGCAGAAAACAATTAAACGGTTTTATCTTTCTTTATAAAAAAGGATTGCATGGATAACATAACTTATATACCCTACCGACAACATGGGGCTAAACCACCATTGGGTCAAAACTAATAAAAAATACTAGCAAGGACTGCGTCGGTGTTTCTAAAGAAACAGTTGTAAATATATCGATAACTTGTACACCGTAGAGTGATTCGAGAAAAACTGACGTTTCGGACGTTAGGCCTTCGTCGGAGTAATACGAGAAAAAAAAGGTAAAAAGAATGGGTATATATGTGATAAAAAATACAGAGGTGACCAATGAGAGAAGGGAAAACGATAAAACAAAGCATGATAAAAGGTTATAATAAACAATAAGTGAGAAATAAGAAAGTGAAGCATGACTAATGGAAAGAGAAGCGTTCGTTAATCCCGTGAGGGTTAACAGTGCCAAGTGAATGAATAAAGCGCATTTCAATGGTTTTTCGGGATTGGTTATCACCGCGTGAAACAATAAGTCCAATCAAGTTACCAATGGCAACACAACTCGTGGAAATTGAATTTTGTCGAAACAAGAGATGATGATATTCTGCATTTGACATATGAGTTACAGGAATGTCAGCATAGTCTAGTATTAAAACAATAGGCAATGTTTTGATTGATATTATAGCTCTATCAATTACTAAACATGAGTGATTTATCAGCAAGCCACTGAGGATCCTTCACAGAAAATGAAAAGTGCTTGTCCCCCCCCCCTACATCAAAATTGTTAACTGCACCAACTTATGCTATTTTCTTAATAATTTTCAGAGACTGCAAGCTTTTATTTTGATAGGTACTAAGCATGGTTTAATTTGTAAATCACATGATAAAAACAATTTTAACTTTTACCATATTATAAATAAATATATTCACTTTTGGTGAAGTATCATATACATGTCCATATGCAACAGCAGTGAAAATGTCATCAAGTCTTCTTCTTGATAAATAATTTTCCTGGTATACTGCATATATCAATATTTCTTAATGTGGAATTAAGCAATAGTAATATGTTTAATTGACATAGAAGTCAATATTCAATTACACTCAATTGGTTGATGCCACACTATGACTATACAGTACTGGTTTTCATATGCTGTCCTAGATAACGTACATATGATGCATTCAAGTGAAGATGACTGTTGTAGTAACATGCAGCTGGAATTCATAAGATTTCAAATATTATTGGAATGCACCTCAAAACATAAGTTATGTTAGTGTGTTAATGGTGCTTGTAGAACTCCATGATATTCATCTGGAGAATATAAACATTTCACAGAATGTTCTTCCCACACTTCATGTGCATTTGAAGGAAAAATATTATTGCAGATTGTTACTTGTGCAGTTGCTATTCATTTGTAGCAAATATTATTGCAGATTGTTCCTTGTGGAGTAAGCCGATGTTCGTTACTTTGTAGAAATTATAGACTGGTCCTTGTCAAGTTGCCATGGGTGTTGATAGAATATACCATTTCAATCCTCTGTGCAGTTGCTGTTGCATGCATGAAGCAGTGACCATGTATATGTATAATTTTCTGATCTAGAAAACAATAATGAGAATTAAAAGAATTAAAAAGATATTACATAATATGATAACTGTAATGTGTGCATATTTCTATGACTGCAAATAATAAGATATCACTAAAAAAATCATTTAATGGAAAATATACAATGGATAATGATGTGAAGTGTTCATGAAAGATAAACTTTCATAATTCCAACACCCTCCTCCCTCTCCCCCGCACACACACACACATGTGATATATCTATTTAAGTTGAATGAATATTGGTTTGTGATCACTAATATACCAGTAAGTACAATAGCCTGCTGTGAAATATTTGTGCATATAGATATGATCAATTAAAGATTTATAGTCTGAAGACGTGGGTTCAAATCCTGACAAGGGCGTATGATATTTTTCTCTTATCATTTCTTTCATTACTACACACCGAACGCATTCATAAATTACTACTTTATAGTCTGTAGTTTACTTTGTTATTATCTGTGTATATTTCTTTGTAGTGTCCATGTATTCCTCTAATTTCTTTTTATCAGATGAGTTCTAATTAATACTGACATTAAAGTCTCCCATAATTACTTTCAACATATTTGGATCATCAAGGTTGCATTGTGTATGCACATATTTCTTACCTGGAAAGTTGACGTCCAAAGAATCCAAAGAATTGCTGAAAAGTTGTTTATCTTCTTTCTACTTTTGTTTTTGTCATTCTTCTTTCATTTCGCGCCGTGTACTTTTGTAATCGATCTATTTTGAAGACTGCTCATAGCAAGAGTGAACAAGCTCGTTTTCCCCTCAGTACGATAAGTTGTTCAAGCACACGTATTTCGATGATTGATCATTGATACCAATTTCACGGAACAGTAAAGTAGAAAGAAAGAAGAAAGTAATGTTCAACGAATAAAAAAGTTCTGTTGAGCTTTGAGCCACATGTTGACTTGAGTCAGCGGTTTACCGGAAGTTTACACAGGAATGTGTCGAAGCAGCATGACAAATTTAGCCAAGTACTTTGTGTAGTCCTTGATTATAATGTCCACACATATATATCATATTGTTATTCGAAGTTGCTGTTAAGAAGTCATTTATTTTATAAAATTTACTTATTTACTTTATTTGTGTATGATATTATTCGTTTTCTCCTCTTAATATTTCCTTTCAGTTACAATTATTTATATGCATATTTTTTTTGTGATCAGCATACATGAAGTACTTGCCGATTTCGAAGCCCATATCACTCGAAAAACTCGTGGAATTTGCTTCGCAAATTTCCACGAGTTAAAAACAATGTCGGATTCTGAATGATTAGGAGAATTAAAATGACGAGAAACTGGTTTGGAAAGCACTATTTTCCAGCAACTTGTCGAACAAATTGCTTGGAGCATTTGTTGTAGGCTATTAGCTTGTGTCACAGACCGATTTTCACGCAGGCTATAGGGTATTAGTAAAGCTTAGTTTTCAGTTGTAAAATAAATAGGTGAATTAGACACCGTAGAGGTATGATGACCATACTGACGTTTCGGACGTGGATAAGGCTTTCCACTAGCACCACAAGGACAAGGAAAAAACATTAAGAACCTTCGTCAACGTAAGCAAGCGCAAGCACAAGGATCAAAATGTTTCCATTCTTGTTGCTTGCGAAGGTTTCTAATATTTCTTCCTTGTGCTTGCGTCGCAAGTGCAAACCATGTTTTACAATCGCAATAGAAGGTAAAAGAAGACTCTGCTCGCAGGTTAAGTTGTCAGCTGATGGAACTGTGCACTGTCACAGCGCCTCTGAACGCATTCTTATGAAGCAAATACGAACGCGAAATGCTGAGAAAAACAATCATTTTTGTTTTCAAAGTATTTGATAGTTCGGACTGCATGCAAAGAATGACAATGCTCAAGATATATTACACAATTTATTCATTTGTTCGTTTTTAGAGTTCTACAATTTCGCTGATGTACGAAGAACGATAATTTCCAAATAAAAAAAAAAACATGGAGAGAGCTCTCAACAGTTGTTTGACCCAATTACACAAACGTTGTTCATTAAAATACTAAACAAATTGAGCTGCAAAACAACAGGCCCGGTAAACATGCAACAAGTATTTGGAGTATTTTGTATTTTTGTTTTCTGATTCGCATCTTAAAGTCTGACGTCAAAGTTATCTTTGACGTCAGACTTTAATGTCTAAATGTCAAATTTACTAAATGACGAAAATACTATCTTGGACAACGTTTGTGCAACTTGGTGTATCTTTGAAGAACTTGGATGGAATATTTCTGGGACATTTTGATGTCTGATTTAGGAAATAAAGTAGCAAACCATTTAAATGCATTATTCTTCTCTTGACTTTGACAAGATGTCAACCTGTCAATCAATTATGTCTGAAACATAACCCTATTGGTCTGAAAATGGTAAGCCATCAAAATATTTGTTAATCAATTACCTTAAACCAAACTCTTATTGGTTCAAATCTGGAAAGCCATTAAAATGCTCCCGTCCAAATAAATACGAAAATTTTGATACTTTTCTTTAAAATGCACACTTTCGTCAGTTACGTTTTCTTTCGATAAGAAAAATAACTATTATACTTTGATAATATACTTTCTACATTTTTTTACGATAAAAACGAACAAAAGTTCACGATTTCTGTCCCTAAAAAATAATGTTATCAAGACTTGAAAAAGCGCACGCGCGCGACAGATTTTTTTTGGCGCGCTTTTTCAGCTACACAGGAAATCCAAAAGGCACTTGCTTTATCATGTTCAATCATCTTCGTTAGAGTCTTGGCTTGTAAGTTTCCTTTTCTGCATTGATAAAAGCGCTTTTTGTCGAAGTTGTTTCTCTAAATCGTCTCCTTCTTCCTCAGGCTTTTCGTCTAGTGGTGGTTGTTCATCGTCACTGGCTGAATCCTAAAAAGAAAGCTGAAAAATTAACACAATTTGGCTTTGCAAAAGAAATTACAAGATAGCTGACAGCCGACATCAAAGAAATGGTAAGCTCATAGCATACAAGTTTTCTTTAAAAGAGTACCAAACAATCATGTTTGCATGTGTTCTGTGCAAAAAATACGTTTTTTATTTTATCTAATGTATCGTTGTAACAAAAAAAAAAAAATTGTAAAGAAAATTGTGGCGTGTTTTGAGTTGCAAATTCAAAATAACAACGATACGATGAACGAAGTGTCTATATGGCCGGCAGCCGGTCACCAGAAACCCATAAGATGATTAAAACGTGTAGCGACAGTTGCAGTACATTGCTTTGGTGTCATGCTCCGGAATATTCGATTTTTTTGTCGAAAAGTCTATCTCAAATAAAATCATATCACATATTAACATGCAGAAAGGAAAATCTCTTCTAAAATGTGAAATTTCGCAAAATGTTTGATTTATCTAGCTCTGGTATAGTCCGAATCTAGCTCCGAGTATCAGATATTGACCAAATATGGTGTCCAAATTATGCTAATTAGTCAGAATATTTCGGAACATGGAATCGTGCTACACGTTACAATCTCCTTGCAAGATTCTAATAAGGGGATTGAAACATCTAGCGACATACAGTACATTGCTTTGATTCCATACTGTGAAATATTCAATTTTTTCGACGAAAAAGCCTTTCTCAAATAAAATCATAACTTTTATATGCTTCCAAAACCTTACAAACTAAGTAAACGACACACATTACAGCCAAATTCGTTGTATCGCGACCAGCCGTTTAGAAACTTTGTTTTCATTTTGGTCTTTTCTGAACCGTCAGTCAATTTCAAAGGGTGGAGCTTGCCCCAGCACGTTCTGTCATTGGTTAGTTTAAAACAAACTCCGCCCTTGAAATTGATTGACGGTTCAGAAAAGACCAAATCAACACAAAGTTTTAAAACGGCGGGTCGCGATACAACGAGTTTGGCTGTAACAAGCAGAAAGGAAAATCTCAGAGGAAACTTTAGCGGCCATTTTGAATTCGACCGAATATGGTGTCCAAATTATGCTAATAAGTCTGGATATTTCGGGGCATGGAACCGCGCTACACGTTTTAATCCTCTGATGAGTTTCTGTTAATAGCATCTGGTAATGTATATGACCAACAGGCTCAGTCTCCAGCCGTCAGGGTTTTGTGCGCCCGCGATACTCTCCCTACTGGCGCACGAAACCCTGACGGCTGGAGACTGTGCCTAGATGACTTTGTGCCAACGGATGAACTAGCATTTCATACCTCTGGTGACTTGTCTTTTATCTTTTGTTTCTTGTGTTTGTGTTTTTTGTGTTTCTTGTCGCCATGTTTCTTGTGCTTCTTATGCTTTTTCTTCTTTTTGGGTTTTTCATCTTTTTCGCCATCACTGTCTCCCGACTGTTCCTATGATAAATGGAATAAAATTATAATCGGTATCAACGTCATCATCAGCATCTTTAAAACTGTCATCACCATGTCAACTATATTCACCATCGTACAAAAATTAGCTTTAGCGTTACCGACCTCTGATAATCACAATTTTAATTTATTTCACACTTGTTTGTGCGTTTATATTACAAGCTAAGAGTATTTAGTATATAAGATAGATAAACACCTTTATCTATACAGTGCAGTCCCTTCAGGGTGAAAACACACTGTTATCAATGGGAGCCCTGGTAGTATATAAGAAATATTTGCAATTTAATGATTTGACTATTAACGAAAAGACGTAAGTGTACGTTGAACAAAGCTCTCGATTTGGTCAACATAATGGACACGGGCGTTCAAAATATCCTCAGTATTTCATGTTTACTGGGTAGTGCACCCCCTCCTGAGAATAATGCAACTCCTCGTGGAAACAATCCTGGATCCTCCCCTGGTTAAAGGCAATAGCACATCGAACACACATCATTTACCAAAATCGAGCCTCTTCGACCATAAAATCACCAGTAACCCGATAAGTGCATTCTTGTTCAGTCTTCCTCACTACTATTCGTGAAGAAAAAAGTGACTAATTAAAATTAAAATGATACCTTCCCTGGCGAGACACTTGGTTTCTTTGCTGCTTCTTTTTCTTCCTCGCCGGACGAATCCTGTCGAGTATGCTTCTTCACTTGAGGTTCCTTCTCTTCGCTCGGTGTCCGCTTTCTTCTCGATGGAGATACGCTACCTCTGTCCGATGATGGTGACCGTCTTTCCTTGGATTTCTTCTTATCTTTTTGTGCTGATGATGGGGGGTCTGGTGAGGCTGATTCTCGCCTTGCATGTCTGTCTGATTGTTTGCTTGCTTGATTGGAATCTCTTCGTTTTGTTTGGTCAGACTTTCGGCGAGCTTCTGGAGAAGACGATGAGCTGGGACGACGCTGAGGACGTTGTCTGAAAAGAGAGGTTTCGGTATCTTTTAGGTCATAGATTAAAGTGGTACCAAACATCAATGTTGAATATAGTGACCTCTACTACTGTATGGACATGAAGCAATAAGCGGACAATGCAAAATCACTGCCGTGAAGGAACTATAAATGTTAGTAGTAATAGACCCCAGTTCCAAACGACGACATAGGAAATTCCTGTGGGTGCAGTTCGCGGCGGGCGTGGGCGAAATTTATCACATGGTGCATTTGAACCCCGTCCATAATCAAAATTGCCACATTCCACACATTCCAATCGGTCGCCATTTTGAATAAATTATGTCGTCGTTTGGAACTGGGGTCTATTACTACTAATATTGATACAGACTTCGTCCTGATTTAGCTTGAAATATCTCAGTCAAATTACATCTAATTTCAAAATACTAAATCCAAAATAATGTAGCAACATTAATCTAGACATTTGATAACGATCTATAATATTCGCGTCCGATCTGTATGAGATTTAAAACAGCTCGCAGTTTGAAATTCTCATACAGATCGCCCGCACGTATTGCATATATTACTTAACGTAGTAAAGACAAGTAAATTAGTGTAGACGACGCAGGTGTTTTTATACTTTTTGCATGGCCTTAGGGTGCTTAGAATAACAAATAGACTGTTTCATCAGACAACAGTTTGAGTAGTTATCAAGGTCAAGGTCAATCCTCTCAACGTACATTAAAGATGCGGAAATCTTACCTTCTTCCAGGAGGAGTTCTTGACTTTGATCTCGATCGTCTCTGTACTGCTTTTTCTCTTTTAGGAGCTGGTTTCCTATCTGGACTTTCTTCGGAAGATGACGACGCTGATCGGGAACGACGTGGTCGTTTACGTGGTGAACGCGACGGTGGCTGACGACGTGCTACTGGTGACGGTGATCTGCTCCTTCGTTCTTGTCTCCTTTTCCTTGGCAGTGGAGACTGCGATCGGCGTGCAGGAGAGGCACTTCTGGACGGTTGTCTTCTCTGTTTTCTCTTAGGTGGTGTCTGTGGTCGTTTCTTTATTTCTGGAGACGCATCGCTCTCTGAAGAATCTGAACTATCAGCTTTTTTCTCGGTTCGTTTCTTAGGCGGCGATTCATCTCGTCTTTTTCGACGTGAAGGGGAGGCACTTCGCGAGACGTCGCGTTTTACGTAACGTTTCGGGGATGATTCACGTTGTCTGGGTTTACGTGGTGGAGATGGTGAGCCAGAATCACTCTTAGGCGAGGGTGATCTAGGACGTCTTCTAGGAGGTGACTCGCGTCTTCTACGAGGTGGTGACGGTGTGGGCGTGTCACGACGTCTCTTGTCACGACGACGGGGAGAAGGATCTACTCTACGTCTATTCCTAGGAGGAGAAGGGCTGGGACTTTGAGAGGCACGTCTTCGTCTAGGCGGACTATCGTCACGTCGACGACGTCTAGAAGATGGCGAATTAGAGAACCTCCTACGACGTGGTGGTGAATAACGTTCTCGACGTTGTCGTGGTGGCGGTGAATAACGTCGTCTTCGAGGACTTACACTGGGACTTCTCCTGCGACGTTCTCTTGGAGACATCTCACGCCTTCTTCGAGGAGATGCATCACGTCGTCTTGGAGATGGCGACCGTCTTCGCTCACGTTCTGGAGACGACTCCGATTCTGATTTAGACGACGCACGTTGTCTATACCGTCTATTTGTTGTTTTTGAGGACTTTGGTAATGGCGGTGACTTTTCTTTAGGTTTTTCTTCTGGTTTCGGAGAAGGTGACGGGGATAGTGAAGGCTGACGAACGGGGGAATCTTGTCCCTTCTCCTTCTTGAACTCTGATCGATGATGTGAAGGGGGAGGGGATGGGGAATTTGTGGTCTTTTCTTTGGGTTTCTCCAGTGTTTTGTCTTTCTCTGGACTAGGTGATCTTGACTTTGACTTAGAGTGTGCCGAACTGGCACTTCGTGAACGAGAGCGTGATGGGGAATGTTGTGGCGATGCAGGCTTCTTACGAGGAGAGCGTGATTGCCTTGGTGGTCGTCGTCGGGGTGGGGATGCAGATCTTGATCGTGATCTGGTGAGAAAGATGTGATCATTATTAGAACTTTGCCATCAACATCATCATTATCACTGTCACCATCACCATTATCAATGCTATCAGCATCATCACCATCAACAATACCATCATTATCATTGTCACCACAATCACTATCATTGTAATCATCACCATCAATGTCTTTCCCATCATCACTATCATTATCAGCATCATTGTCATCACCATCATAATAACCACCATCATCATTAGACAGTTAATCCTCTCAGCCCACCCAGTCAACACTGCAACAAGGTGGGTCCCTTTATTATCTGCACACATACACTGTGTAGTGTACGTACTCTGTGCGCAAGGATGGTGTCATCATAGAGGATAACTGACACATGTCAATCAATCAGATCATAACAATGATCTCATCATAGAGGATCACTGACACATGTCAATCAGATCAATACAATGTTATCATAGAGGATAATTGACATATGTCAATCAATCAGATCATTACGATGTTATCACTGAGTATACGATGATCACATCACAAAGTTTAATGAATATATAGAGATCTTTATAAGCAAGACACAGATCTCTCACCTTCTGTCTGGTGATCTTCGTCGTCTTGGTGACCTCCATCGTGAGGGAGGTGAATTACGTCTGGCAGGTCGTCTAGGAGGAGAATATCGATTACTTCTGTATGGCGACTTACGACGAGGAGAGTATGAACGTGACCGTCTTCGTCTTGGACTTCTACTTCTTGACCTTGAGCGAGATGATGATGATGATGAGTGCGAGCCTGACTTTGAGTGAGATTTGCTGCCTCTACGTTTTTCTGGTGATTTTGATTTTGTTCCTGATCGTGACCTTAATAGAAAACAGATACAAATTTACAAAACTTGAAAATTAAATATAAATATTCATGTTGTGATTTCACTTCATGTGTTTTATCAAGATTTCATTTTGATAATAGACAGTTTACCCTACAATAGCGATACTTGAGCTGACATAATCCTTTGTTATTCATGTGCCAACCAGACAGTGATTGGCCGTTATTTCAATAGAGCCTATTGTAGTTCTGGTTGGCACATTAGCATAACAATTCATTTGTTTATAAACATAAAGTATCGCTATTATCAATATTTCAGTTTCTTATCAATATTCTAAAGCCTTTGGAGACCAGTTGTAGTAATTCAAGTGAATTTATTTCTCCATTAAAGAAAGTTTGCAAAGCATCCTGGTAGCTTATGAGACCATCATGCAGGGTTTTCAATAATACGCAGCTACCGGTGGTGTAGCACCAGCTATTTTATCTCTTACTGCCGGTTATTTTGTGTCTTACATAATAAATATGCCCCCAGACCTCCTAGAAAACATTTGGGACACAGATACCTACTTCAATTACTCACAATCCTTTTCAAAACGTCAATGAAACTCCTGTCTAATTTGTTAGTTTGGTTTCAAACACTATATACTCATGCTTGTAAACTGCATATAGCAGTCCATAAAATAATAATAATTATAAACAGTAATTGAAAAGCCCCGAGGGGAATTACTGTATCAACTCTACACACACTACACATTGTCTTTGTTGGTTATACATGTCAGTCCTTGTGAAGATTAAAAACTATTTCCTTTATAACTTTGACGTTCATCTATTTTACCTTCTTTTGCTTTTGTTTTCTTCTTTATCTGCAAAGAAAAATCTATTTAGCACTATTCTAGCTTTTTTAATTGACACAATTGAAGTTCATTACTATTTATTTATATATTTATTTATTTTTATCATCATAACTACTTTTTTTCGATAATTGTTCTTTTCATCATTTTTCATTATGCTTTTAGTGTATCTGTCTTAATTTGATTGCGTTTCCTTGCTGATTGTAACTTATTGCTATCCCTTATGATAACCAAGAAGGCTGAATGCTTGGACAATGGTGGATGAAACAAAGTACAATGAACAATTGAAGTGATCTGACACAAAGGAAAAAAAATGTCAGTGATTCCCAAAATGGGTTTATTTTGGATTATGGTTGGGAAAGTGCTACAAAATCCAACATTGGGTTCAAATTTGGGATTTCCAAAATGGGTTTATTTTGGGTTATTGTTGGGAAAGTGCAACAAAAAACAAAATAAACCCATTCTGGGAATCACAATTTTTTTCCTGAGGCACAAATTATTATTCAGTTTACCTTTAGTTGAAGATCCTATTGTCTGAAACAGAAAAAGAAATCAATTCATGAACACCAGAGCTTTAAGGAGCCATTTGAATTTTTGCATTGTTTCATTACAACCATTTTCGTGTGCCCTTTAAAGCTAAAAGTCTTGTCTAAAATCTAGCATCTTGGTGGATGTCAATAAAAAAGTTGGCAAAGTGTTCACTGTGAAACCAAATCAACTGTCTACAATACATTATAAAATTCATGAATAACTAATGAACACAGAACAATAGCAAATCACTACCATTATACAGAAATCGTCCTGATGGTTTTCAAAACTATACAAAGCCAAGGCACTATTCAATCAAGGGAATTCAACAGCGACTTGTGGGGAGGGGGCATTTATAAAGAGTCATAATGTTTCATGAGGCCTAAAGTATTTGAATGTTACAGTCAAATTGGTTGTATCACCAACAACTTTGTTCTAATATTTGATCTTGGTCATTTTCATGTTTTTTCATTGATTTGAAATAAGCTCCAACTCAGATATTGATTGATGGTACAGAAGGACAAAACTAAAATGAAGTTATGAAATGGTCGTTTGCAAAACAACAAGTTCACAGTTTAACTTGAACTCATTTGTAATTTGGAGGAATGAAGTGTAGCATGGTGCAGTGAGGAATTTTATGTGGTAGACAACAGTAAAACACCCAAAGCTAGTTTCAGAACTACTTTATTAGTACAAATTTGATATTTTAAAATATCTTTGTTTGGTTTTTAACCAGACTACACTTGATTCATTGAGAATTTCTATCATGTTGCTCCTCTTCAATAAATTTACGCTTTCTACAACATCACTTTAAATACAAATTGCGTAGTTTATGACCACTACGGAGCCATCATCATTATTTCAATTCAGTGTTTCCTTTGATGTTCCATTTTTGTCTGGATCTCTTCTTTTTGATGAAGATTGTGTAATTTATGTACACTGTGGAGTCATTGTCATTATTTCAATTCAGAGTTTCCTATGTTTGTTTGTCTGGATCTTTCTTTACCTTTCTGATACAGTTTGTGTAGTTTATGTAAGTGACATGAATATGTCATCAAAGTATTTCTTCCAATGCTGTCTTTGGTTTTAGTCTTCACCCATTTTCTTTAACAGTTTGTGTGGTATCATATAGTCAATATCCCAATCAAGTGTCTCTTGAATTTTTGCTCTTGTTTGTCTCATTCTTTACCATTTTGATTGAGTTTATGTAAACACATCCAAGTGTCTCTTTTGATATCATACTTTGTTGTATGATGCATTAACTTCACATTCAACAGTATTTTGGCATTTTCAAATTCAACATTAAATTTTGATCACATTCAACAAAATATTCAATAAAAATCCTCAAAATCGACTTTTCATTGACTAAAAATTAAAATGAATCAACAATTGATCCAGAAAAAAAATAACTACAGTTTGTGAACAACCATAAGTGTTAATTCAAGATCAAAAGCATCATTCTACCTTCTTTTCCTTCTTTTTACAGCCATCTTTAACATCTTTGACAAGGTCAACAATTGCTTTAGCAAACTTCTCGTCCCCAGCCTCAATTAAATGCAAATAATCTGTATGGTACAGCGTCTCGTCAAGCAATCCTCCTTCCAGCACCCAATCACTCTCTGGCTTCAGGAAGAATACACTTTCGTACTTCGAGTCGTCACTAAAGTCTATCATCTCCTCTAAGTTAGCATTCACTTCATCAATCTTCTTGCGTCGAAATGAAGGATAAAGATCCCTTGGTAATAACCCAGTGACTATAACACTGACGTCTGGTATTTTAGCGAGTGTAAAATCAACTATTGCTAATAATCCTTGAACAATGTCTTCAGCAGGATCTTGATTGACATTATTAGTGCCAACATGGATTACTACTATTTGTGGCTTAAACTCCAGTTCTCCATTCTGTATTCTCCACAGGACATGTTGTGTACGGTCACCACCAATACCAAAGTTCAAAGCCCCAAGACCAGCAAAGTATTTACGCCACACACTAGGGTATCGAGCTAGGCCTTTGATCATGGAGTCACCTAGTAGAAGGACTTTGCATGGAGTTCTAAGCACCATCTTAGAGTAGCCATAATGTGTGTCTAGCCAGCCTGGTTTATCACGGTCTGTTGGTATAGCTGCAGCACACTGGTAACTCCTACGGCGAACTTTTTGTGTTGACTCAAGCATGTCACTAAACCTTCTAGCTCTGTCTTCCCGTCGCTTTGCATTAGAACTTAAAGAGCTCAACTTCACTTTTCTAGGCTCAGTCTTTGGCATTTCCCTCTCCTTGCATCTTTCTGGTGTTCGACTTAGTCGTGCCCGTTTGATAATAGGAGCAGACAAACGTCTTGTCTTCCTTTCCTCTGAGCTTGATTTGCTCCATTTTCTCTTCTTCCGTTTTGTTCCCTCACTTTCACTTGTGTCTGTATTGGTGGATTCTGAATGGGAATCATGATGAGTTCGGTCACTGTCCTCTTTAGCAGAAGTGCCCTGGTGGAGGGAAAACATCCTGTTACCATGGTAACCATTTATTCTTGCGAAGCCTGCCTGTAATGTCCATGAGATGCCCTGATCAAAATAGAGGGAGGAAATGCGCAAAGACCAGGAAACCAAGAAAGTGGATGGGACAACAAAACTGAAAAAATGGATGGGAGGTAAATTTTATTTCTTCTCTTCACATCTTTACACATGCCTTTACAGACATGCTTTGCAGAACTGGTGTAAAATATATAAACATAGCATTGATAAGCAATCAAAACCTTATGAATTATTATGTTGATACCTTGTTTACACTGGATTAAAGCACATACATGTACAGGTTACATTATAAAATTAACCAAGAAATCTTGTTTTATTGGATTAAATCACAGAATATCTTGCAGTGTATCTCAAGTTACTTTATAGCCTCTATGTTTTAGTTGATTTTAAACGCATTTTAAAATTGTTGTGGCTTTAGAGATGAAATAGCAGGTCATGGTATCATTGACATTGAAGTTTCAAACAGTGTCCCATTGATAACTTTTAAAGTGCAAGCATTAATATTATTGCAGCCGTCAGCATTTCAAACACCATTATTGGAAACCCACTCCGTATACTCTATCATTTGAAATTCGCTCCCAGAGAAAATACTCCAGGACTCAATGTCTTGTGGTCGAACAATCAAAAATCAGAAAAATGCTAACTTCCAGAACAATCTTTACTAGACATGAGCCCAGGGGTATTTTCTCTGGGAGTGAGTTTCGAGCAACAGAGCACAACACCTGGGTTTCCAAGAATGTTCAACTGCAAATTCACTGAATTGTAACCAGCCATTACAAAATGTCTTTTCTCAGCAAGCATTCAATTTAATAAGGCAAGCTTGCCATGATATACTGTTGTTATTCATGGTATTATGAAGTAAACTCTGAACCAGAAAATATGAAATTAAAACAAAGTTGTCACATGTCACATTGTGATTCAACCAATCTGGCTGAAAATCTGCACATACAAGTTACCATCATGCTAATTAAAGTTAAATTAGAGTTATCCTTTTTGAAAAAAAAAAAATGCCTGGATTACACATCAATATGTCAGGAGCCAACATGGCCCGGTTGCTGAAAGCTTGATTAGTGCTAACCCAGAGCTTTTCTTAAGATTTAACCCAGGATTAGCACTAGTTGATCACAGTTGATTAACTTTAATAATTTATTCATTATCATGCTTAATTCAAACATTTGAATTTATCCTTGTTTAATTGGACTACAGTTATTATGCATGATAAATAATTGATATTCAGCTAAGATTAACAGTCTTGGACAAAAATATAGACACAAAGCAGAACTACCTTAAAATCATACATCAGTTTAAATCTAACATACAACTAAAGCCCCCTCACACATAGTAATATTGGTATAAAGCCAAACAAACAATTCAATCCAACAATTTCAACATTGATTAGGGAAAAAGGGGATGGCGTCAATTGTCCTGGTTCACAATGTCACCTCTTGTTTGCTTGGATGGTAAAATTGCCAAACTCAATAAAAAATCAAATATAATATGTGTTTCATGAAATAATATTCAGGGTTAATTTGCGTTTATTGACCCCCTCCAAGGACCATGATTCTATGTGCTTGAACAGTAGGTTTTTAAAGATTGTTTTGGTATGATGTCATAGTGAATTAGGGCAATATGGCTTGATGAGATTGCATGACACTTCAAAATATCTCAATGTCAACTGTTTTTGTCCAAGATTGTAAATTATTGTGATTCTTACCATTCCTTCTGCTAACTTTGATGCAGCTTGTCTAGCTTTACGTACTTCTTCAGGTAAATCAGGATCTTGTGTGTTACCAAGCTGTGTTTCTTCTAGTCCAGTACTGTCTGCTTCAACTTGCAGAGACTCACCTTGTTTCTTAAGGTTAGCTTGGATTCTGTCTTGCTCAAGCTAAAAAGATAACATGCCAAATTGGTATTATGTACAATATAAAGTGCTCGCAATACATTGGTGAAACACTTCTCACTAACTAGCTACAAAATGGTGCCAAACAACACTTTGTATGATTTCACTATTCAATATTGCTAAGTCTAGTTTCTGTTATATTTGTGTGCTTATGTGGGATTCTTGATCAATAACTGATGTTTGTTGTAACAATGCATTTGTCTATTTTATTCAAAGCTTTTGGAGAAACAACTCTTCATATAGGCAATGGCAAATATTGCAGTCCAGATGACAAAGACAGTTTCTAAAAGCTTTGAAACATATAAGAAAATTAATCATCATTCATGCAAAATGTCTTTATCAAAATGACTAAAACAAACAAACTCAGAAACAACAAACTTACTATTTATGAAACTGAGTGGCCAGACATAATTTGAGTCCTGAATCATTAATACTATTTAAAATCAACTAACAATAACTCTAGAATACAAAGGAAGGCAAATACACAACACACTTTCATCAGCTTTGAAAGAAAACCTACCTTTCTTTGCTTAATTTCCTCTTTCTTCTTCTCTAGTAACTGTGGTGGGATTCCTCCAATGTTTTCCTGTGCACTCACAAGTAGCTCCCAAAGTTCACCCATGAAAATTCTAGCATTCTTGGCTTGAAGAAAACCAGTTAGATTGATCTGCATAACCTTTGGGTCAGGATTCTATAAAATTCAATTATTATTAAATCTATTGATGATCTAAGAATAATACTCCGAGACATTGCTTTTCAGCACAGTTCAAACGTTAAACTTTTGCCCTGTTAAACCTAATAGTTGAGTTTATGATTGACCATAAATGACTGTAGGAATCAGATTTTTTTATTTAGTTGATTCAAGGTTGCACATCTCATTATCTAACAATACAAAGGCCAAATCGGTCTTTTAAGTGCTAACGTCAAATCAAAACAGATCAATTAAATCAAAATGGCAAATATTGAATGTCTTATTTGGACATGAGACTTTATTCGGCAACAAAAAATAGTGCATTTGGTTTATTGACATAACAAGTGCCTGTCGCCTTCAAATATTATACATTCACAAAGAAAATTAGATTAACATGAGTCATATTGTTTGAAGTAATTTAGATTGTTATTACAAAGAAAACAACGAATAAGACACTGATTTGAATCAAATGATTTTTGCTTACTGTTCATATCAAGTTCAATGACCAAGTATAATGCGATTTGAGCCAGATGGCACAGACAATGAAATGCAAACGAAACTCAACTATAAACGTATGAAAATAACCTACATGACTTCTTGACATAATGTAACTATGGAGAATAAAGTTCATTTAAGCTGGATTTTAAGTGTACCTTTTCAGAATCTAGCATATTTACTACAAATTCTAACACGACATCATCCTCAAATCCTAGCATTTCAGTGACGCGTTTAGTAACCCATGGTTTTATGACATCGAGATTAACTTTGTCCATATCAACCTACAAGATAGATAAATCATAATTTAGACTTTTCAATTATAGCATAATTACTAGAAGAAATGCCAGTTAGTCATTTAAATTCGAACTTCAATCAATTTCAAACTCACTTTCTGCGTCAGGACATCTTCAAAACGAATTGACTTCAGCAGCTTTTTCTGCTTGTTCCTGAACCGATTGTCTTGCTCTGCACTCGTACCCTAGAAGAATAGATGATATTTTATTATTTCGTGAGAATTAACGGAGGAAAATGCCAGGAAATGATAAGTAAAGGAGGAATTAGTTCACTTACTCTGAAAAAGCCTGCGTCCGCCATATTTGTTCATGCAAAGCGCCTTTCACGTGGTTGCCTACCCAGCAGTCAAAGAGAACTGCTAGACATTCAATAACCATACGGATTGTGCATCAATACTACTTCGGTACTTTCTCGGCAGTGTTCGACAGTCTTCGGCACAATCGTAGACATAAAAAGTTAATCTATAAGCCATCGTTCATCATACGGTCAAATATCGACTGGTGATGAAATTTCAGAGCACATGCAACATGGCGGACGAAGTTGATTCAGAGTTGCAAAATCGTTTGAAAGACGATTCTGAGTATTTTAACTCTCTAGTTCGTCTCATTCCTGCAAAATTTTATCTTCCCGACAATGACGAAGAGAAAAGTAATAAGTTTTACAAAAATCATGGCAAAAAAGCGCCGAAACAGGAGATTAAAGACGCCTCAAGAAAAGCGAAGAAAAAACGTCTTGATCCGAAACTGGCAAAAAACGTGGTGGATATGCAAAAAGAGGGGAAAGCAGAATTTAATGATAGCGATTCTGAAGACGACGGCAATAACAACACACGAAGTTTTAGCGTTGAAAAAGTGCCCAGTGGAAAAATTGCCGACCTTCGAGCAAGACTACACGAGCGAATTCAGGCTTTACAAGGGAAACGAAAACCAACTTCGGAAAAACACTCAAACCGACCTAAGAAACGCACTAAATCAGAAATTAAAAACGATAACAAGAAAATGAATGATATAGCTCAATCAAAGAAAGACAAAGCCAATAAAGATCGTCATTCTGCGACCATTAATACGGTTACGAATAACAAAGGCGAAGTTGTCTTCAGCAAATTTGACTTCATGGAACGCTCTAAGAATCCAAAACACGGGAGTAAAATGCGTAATTATAAGAACCTTATAGCAAAGGCCGAAAAAAGACAAAAGCAAATTGAGGAGCTAAAGGAAACGGACGCAAGCAAAGCAAAAGAGTTAGTCGAAAAACATGCATGGAAAAGTGCTCTTGAAAAAGCTGAAGGGCACAAAGTTAAAGATGATCCTAAATTACTTAAAAAGAGTTTAAAGAGAAAAGAAAAAGAGAAAGTGAAAAGTAAAAAGCAATGGGATGCAAGAAAAGAACAACAGAAAAAACAAATGGAAGATAAACAAAAACGACGACAGAAGAATCTAAAGGAAAGATCAGAAGCAAAGAAGATGAAAGGGAAGAAGGGAAAGAAGCATAGGCCGGGATTTTAGCAATGTTCAAAGAGCAAAATTTTTAATGGGATCACAGCCAAATTTTGTATCCTGTACTACCATCTCAAAACTCATTTTGGTCTTTAGAGAACTGGTCGGGGGGAGAGGGAGAGACATCTTCCGTCAATAGATTTTTGTAAATCAACTCCCCCATGAAGTTTGTTAGGATAACAAAATAAGGTTATGAAATGCTGGTTCACAGTTCAACAAATTTGGGCTTAAAAAAGAAAAAAACAAAATGTACACATCAATGTTGTTCACACATGACTGCACTGACAACCTAAGGTCATCCAATCAATCCTATTCTGTTTGCTATCTCCCTTTCAACCCTTTTTTAGGCAGGCTGGAAAAAAATAGAATGATACAAAATTGATATATATCATATAATATAATGAGATGAAAGGTATTTTGTGCACTCAACTGCATTTTTCCCATATTGCTTTGCATGTTAAAAAAGGATGAAACAACTTTGATAGAAAAAAAATCAGATATGACAAGAAGAATCACTTTTATTTTTTATTTTTTTTGACTGACTGGCCTACCTAGGCAAGACCTTAGGCAGTGGGAAACAATCAATCAATCAATCTTTCTTTACTGACAGTATTTACAAAGTTCAGTCATTTAATGTAAGATTAAAAAAACTAAAATATGGCACAAGCTAACCAAAAAAAGAAAATATTGGATGGCCTAAGTTGTCAAAAGGATCTTAATGGATTAACAACTTTTGGTTGTGTCGTCATGTAAACTTTAATGAAAATGCATTTAAATAGAAGAACAAAAGATTCCAAGGAGGTTGTCTATGATACTGAAATGTAATGAATTATCACAAATTTTACATTAAATTTGCATGTTGATCATGGCACATTTCATTGAACTTTTTTACTTATCTGTAAATTTAGGTATTCTTGCCATAGGTTGTTTTTGATGTTCAAAATAGTTAGAGTGCAGGTGTAACACTTAATCTATATTATATTGACCGATGTTTGAATGGTTCTAACTTGGGTGTGTGTGATATTGATGTGTTGTGATCATTATTTTAAGTGTGTGTAGTCTCAGCATAGTTAATCAATGGATGGATTTAGTCTCAAGAAAGACAGTTCTCATGCTTTAAACCCGAGTGTAAAGATGTTGATGTAGATACTAGATTGTAAGTAGTCCAAGGTTTTCTTTCCCTTTTGAGTATTAGGAACCATTTCTCACCCCCTCACATCTCTCTCCTCTCATACTTGCTACTATATAAAAGCTTTGTTCCTTGGAATGTGGTGAAAAATAGTACTTGCATTCTAGAAAAGCCATTATGTCAGCATTTGAAAAGAACTTGCCAAAAACGACACAAGTTCACACAAGCCTGTTGTATACAATGGTTGTAGACAAAAATCATACCATCTCTGATCAGGCTTTAGTTTATGTGTTGTGATTATCAGGAGTTTCATTATCTTTTTGAATAAGCATTTGAGTAATCGAAGTAGGCATCTTTGTCCCAAGTGTTTTCTACGGGGTCTGGGGGGCACATTAAGTAGGGACAGAAAATAGCCAGTGGTAAGAGGTAAAATAGTGGGGCTATACCACCAGTAGCTGCCTATTATTGAAACCCCTTGAATTTTCTGGATGAGTGCAGTCTTAGTGTGTTGGTATACATTGAAGTATGTAAGGAAGGTTTTATCCCAGGTGTAGATGTATGTGATTTGAATTTGCTCGACACGATGGTTTTATTGGTTACTATGAGATCAAACCATGTAAACTCTTAGTCATTTCCATTTATTGCTTCTCAGATTTACAATATTTCATAATATTAAATATTTTGTGAAGGTTTTTGAAGTCACATTGTTGGAAAATTCTACATAAGACCAAAATCATCCACACTGCTTCTGCAGCTTTTAGCTAAGTAATGACTACATAAAATGCTCTACAGAGAAATTCCGCACAGGTTTTTACATTTAATATATTCTTTTGAAAGAGCGCTTTATTCTGGCAGCAGATCATCGCCAAGTTCTTCATCACCAAACTCGTCTTCAACAGGTTGATGTCTTTGACGGCCTGCAGTTTTAGGCCGAGCTGGTGCTTCACCAAGTGGGTCAGCATACGTTGCATCTAGGAAGGTAGAAATAGAGACACAATGAGAGGACATGACAGATGGTGATATGATGATGATTCTAACAGGTGACGACAAATGATGACGAGAAAATAATGGTACTTTATGACACATGATGACAAATGATGATGATAGTAGTGATGATGTGAAAATAATGGTACTTACAGAGGTGATTACAGATGATGACGAATGATGATAGTGGTGATGATGAGAGAATGACAGCACTTACCAACTTCCTTGGGACTTGCAACATTAAAGGACTCTTCATTTTCAGAGAGAATATTTCTGCTGCGACTGTTTTTGCCTCCAGCACTGCCGCCAGATCTACTTGTACCACTATTAATACGACCTGAATCTGAAACACAAAAATTACATCAAGTTTAATTATTTAGTCAATAGAATTTACAAATATATATGTTATTTTACAAAGGAGAATGTGACAAGGATGCTTGTAATGAAGCCAGTAACAGTTTTTTTTGTTTGATACTCTGATCAACATGAGAAATGTTGAGAGAACACCATTGATAGGGGCATTAGGGAAACAGTCCTAACACACATTCTATTCCAATTATTTTATTAAGGTTTTCAAAAACTATTATGGTCTAGAGACAGGGGTAAGATGTCATCTTGCTCGGGGGCCCTGCGAGAGGGAGGGGGGGCTGAGGGGCTATAGCCCCCCCAATAATTTTTCCACCATTTTGTAGAAACTTTATTTGTAAATGTAAATATTTGATGCTTATTGTGTTCTCAATGCTTCTCAGAACGCCGGAAATCGCAATTCCTCGTGTTATATTTTCAAAATCTTCTGGGGCAGATATAACTTCCGGCTTTGGCGATTGTACGTCCCCCCAATCCAAAATATGTGGCGCAGCCCCTGTTGCTTCAGGGCTATTGAACTTACCACTTCCTGCACTGCTGTTCCGTGAGCCTGCTGCTCCAGGCCTGCTCGCACTACCCCCCCGACCACTACCTTTACGGCTACTACCACTGGTTGCTCGTTGTTGCTTTAGCTCCCTGGCTTTCTCAGCCTTCTTGAGCTTCTGTGCATATTCCTGTACATCTTTGAGTCCAAGATCAGTGCAAATACGAACCAAGAACTTCAGACATTCCACATTATCTGGGAATTTATTGTGGATATTCCGATAAGTTTCCAAGGCCTGTTGGTAGTTGCCTGAAATGAAGAATATATGCCATTAAATTCTAATTCGCATTTAACTTCCTTATAAAGCACACCCAAGTTTATCTCAATGGTCTTAAATTTACAAAAGTTTAAAAGATGTGAATAACTCACAGTTTGAAGAACTGCTCAAAAGGAAAAATTAAAAACAATGTACAAATATCAGTCTTCAGAAGGCAGAGATAGGCCTTGAGCTTTGACTTGAAGGCATCCAAGGTTGTCAATATATGTACTTTAAGTGGAATTTGATTCCATAATCCTGAAGTACATATTACACTAAAAGCCTTGCACCATAGCTGCAGTTCTAAACCTTGGTTCTAAAATTATGGACAATAATGGAAAATGTGCAGTCATATGCATAAAGTTTGTGCAATTGTGTAACTTAGAGCAGTTGTCAAATCCATTTTCTTTTTTCGCTTGTAAGCTGTGAAGATCAACATATTGATGCTCACCACTCCGTCTGTAGCAGCTTGCAATCATCAATTGCCATTTGACTTCATTTGGCCTGTGAAATAGATGAATTGAATTAATAAAACTGTATCCCATTAAACAATTATCATCAAAGAACACTTTTAATTACTCAATAATGAATGTGTCATTTTCATGCCAGTGGGAAAAAGTACTGTATCCAATCATAGCCGTAGTATCCAAGAAAATACTCGAATGATCTACCGTATTTTAGCAGTATCATAACTGTACCATTTTCCACTCGTGTAAAAATGACTCATATTAAATTTTAATATCATATATTAAATATAATAACACTCATGCAATCATCACATCAACTTATTCAATAAATTAAATACTACCATCATCCTTTATTTGACAGCTGATATCTCTTTGAAAAAAAATTGAACTCCCAATTGTCCAAAAAAAAAAAAAAAAAAAAAAAAACAGGAATAGTATGGGAAATTTCCCATTTAATAAAGAAAATATGGGTAAATTTGAACCCAACGCTTGTCCAGCAATGATATCACTTTCCCAATGATAGACCAAAATAAATAAACCCATTTTGGAAATCACAAAATTATTCCCAAGATATATGGTACATTTCATGAAATATTTAACAAAACTTACTGTATAACAGCAGCTCTTTCAAAGTAATGGATTGCTTTCTCACAGAACTGTGAGTCGATGTAGTAGGCTCCAAGCCATGATATAATGTCAATATTGGATGGGAAATATCGGTATGACTGGAAATCAAGGTAATACAGATTGTTGTATTTAGATATCATCATCATCATCAAGGCCACTTTAATCAGTATCAGCATTGTCACTATATACATCTTTCACCACTGTCATCAACACATTCAGCACCACTCCTAACATTATCACTCTCATCCTTCAGTCATCAACACATCATGACATCAATACCAGACATTATACGGTAATTAAAACCGCCGTCCTCATCAGCACCACCACCGTCATCATCATCATCATCTAATTCATCACTATCAATACCATCATCATATTACCATCAATTATCATCATCATCATCATCATCATCAACACCACCATCATCATCATCAACACCATCATCTTCACCATCAACACCATCATCATCACCATCAACACCATCATCATCAACACTACTATCTGATCATCATCATCTCACCTCATAATGGTACTGGAATGCCTCATTACCATCATCATTACTATCATCATCATTACCATCACCATGATCATCATTATATCATTATCTCACCTCATAATGGTACTGGAATGCCTCATTACCATCATCATTACTATCATCATCATTACCATCACCATGATCATCATTATATCATTATCTCACCTCATAATGGTACTGGAATGCCTCATTACCATCATCATTACTATCATCATCATTACCATCACCATGATCATCATTATATCATCATCTCACCTCATAATGGTACTGGAATGCCTGTGATTTGTCCTGTTCACTGTCATATATCTCACCCAGTTTGGCCAGTACAAACGGGTCAGTGGGTACAACTGAAACAAGCTGCATATACCATTCAGTAGCCTGGCTCATGTCCTCAAGTAATTCATATCTTTACATGAATGTTAAAGAAATGCAATGCCATTCAATGGTGAGTAGAAAAGCCATTCAGATAAATTTTAATTTAAATTTGTCTATTTATTTATTTAGAGATCACCTGGATGTGGGTGCAAAAACAGTAGGACTCAAAGTCCCCTACTAGATATTTACACCACAAACAAACCAGACATCATTAATTAAAAAAAAAAAACTAAAATAATACTAATCATTATGATTATCTGACATAATATTCAAAGGATACATGTTTGCAAGTTGGTATATAACTTGTGGGTGATTTCTCAAAATGGCATGCAGTTTTGTAAAACAATCCAGAGCATCTTCATACTGATTCAGTTTTTTGTACACAAGACCTGAACAGCAACAGCAAAATGTATTAATCAGAACAGTCATTAGTTATGTGCAACTTTAGTCCCAGTAACCCTATGGTAAAGAACTTTGACTGCAAATAACCACAAGTCAGTTTCATATAGAATGACATTGCAGCATCAATATACAATACATATCCAAAATTTGAAGCACTTAAAGGCACCAATGATGTACTAACAATGGAATAATGATGAAGGTAATTTGCTCTGATTTGAATAAATTGGGATTTACTGTGGTCCATTAAGCCATCAGTGTTCTGAATAAACTGTAAAGAAAGAACTTACCCAAGTTGTAAAGGGCTTCTGTACATGTTGCTTCAACATTGTACGCCTCTTGGTAGAACTCTCTTGCTTTCTCATACTCTCCTTGTGCATACAGACAGTTTCCTTTGTTGACAAGAGCTGCAATAAACATCAATGCAAACAATCAAAACAATATCATAAACATTTCTTCAACATGCATTCATCCATTTCTGTGGTCATTCATTCATTCAATCATTCATTTGTCCACTCATTCATTCATCTGTTCATTTGTCCATTCATTCATTTGTACGTTGATTCACTCATTTTCACTCAATGACTCATTCATTCATTCACTCATTCATTTGTTCCTTCGTCCATTCAATCATTTGTCCATCCATTCACTCAATGACTGATTCATTCATTCAATCATTCATCCGTTCATTCATCCATTCAGTCATTTGTCCATTCATTCATTTGAATAATGTTTATTCACTTTGGGATTCATTGATTCAATCATTAATTTGTCCATTCATTCATTCAATCATTCACTTGTCTGGGACATTCATTCACTCAATCATTCAATAACTCAGGAAAAACTCAGGCTTTGTGATTCCGTCCAAAATTGCACTGAATCTCACCATCTATTAATCTCCAAACTTTTCAACATTATTTTTTTCAACACTTTTTGTACTTCATTTTTTTGCAAACAACTTCAGTTGCAACCACATACTTAGTGTTTTGAAGATGCTAATAATCTTGTTTGCAGAAATATCTTGATAGAAACATGTTATTATTGCACTTACCAGCTGGGTTGTATCTGTCTGATGCCATAGCAAGTTCTGCATATTTGTCAGCTTGACTTATGTCATTTTCCTTCAAAAGAATAAAATGAAAGTGTCCAAAAATGAATCACTGGATAAAATGTACAACGAATGAAATATAGATTTGTGGGTGACTGAAAAATGATGATTTGTGAATGAATTAATGAATGAATGAATGAATGAATGCATGAATGAATGAATGCATGAATGAATGAATGAGCAAAACGAATGATGAATGAACAAAGAATGAAAGAATGAATGAACAAAATGAATGAATGAATGAATGAAATCTTCACTCACCAGGAAGTACAAGAAAGACAAATCAGTTGCAGCTGTGGACTGTACTTTAGAGTCTTTCTTCTCAAAACCTTTCAAGCATTCTACAGCCTAAAAGATAACCATACGGTGAAGAGATGGACAATGGTGGAAAGAATATAACACAATGCTTCCTACATGCTATAGTATATATAATAAAAGTAAATATGAACAACTTTTAGTGATGGCACACTTTAGACTACCTTTTTGAGGTCCTTCTGTTTCAAGTAGGTGACAGCTTTAGTGATCTCCAGTTCATTAGCCATTTCCATATATGGAGACACCTTGACACAGTCAATACACCTGCGCACATTCATATACTAATTAGAATAATCAATAACATTAATTTACGTCATCTGCAATTTACCTTACATTAAATGTGTCTTTAATGAGGACAGCTGACTGTGACAGAGACATATTCTAGAGCCTAGCCATTCAGAATACTATTCATTGACAATGGAAAGTAAATTTTGAACGACTGTGCTTTGGAACATCCAAACAGTCACACAATAGTTTTAACATTAATGAACAGATTTATATTTTAATTAGTACATTGTTCAATATGAAATTATCACAATAACAACATAAAGTTTGACTATCATTGACAATTTAAATATGATTAGATCGATTGACTAATTGACCAAACTAACTGATTGACTGACTGACTGATTGTTGGGCTGACTGACTGACTAATTGATTGATTGACTGACTGACTGACTGACTAATTGAGTGACTGACTGACTGACTGATTGATTGCCTGACTGACTGAATAATTGATTGATTGACTGACTGACTGACTGACTGACTGACTGACTGACTGACTGACTGACTGACTGACTGACTACTTGATTGACTGGCTGACTGATTAATTCATTGATTGATTGATCGGCCATGAAGATGATGCACATTAAACATACCAATCAAATCCTGCAGCAAAGTTATTCTCTATGGCTGGTGAGATAAGTTTTGCTGCACTCATAATGAACTTCTCTGCTTGAGATTTTCTAAAAATGGACAAAGAATGTGATGGGTAATAATTATAGGAGAGGAATGGGATGGTTGCCACTGCATATGTAGGATTTGATTACATTTTATAAATAGTGCAGTAGGCATGCAAACAATTGGCTGGAAAACCATGTTTAAGAAGCCATCATTATATGTATATGTCTGAGCATTTCAACGACCAGACTGTATTAAGCTATAATTATAGCAAGTGCTTATTAATGGACAGTTTGAACAAAACATAACCTAGAGAGAAGTTACTTTGAATTTTGTTGTTTTGTTATGGTCTTTTTGAGTGTTTGTAAATTTATAAAACAAACATAAAAACAGTTGTTTTCTGTGTTTGAGAATCTGATCAAAACGCTAGGGATGTTTAGAGAACACCTGAGATGTTGGGAACTGATGCGTAAATAATCATGACAAATCCATCAATAATTGGATACATCAATAAAATTAATGTACAGAAGGATGTCTTGATGATTCATCACACTATTAAATAAATCAACAAATGGATGGATTCACAATTAATGCTAGAATGCAATAAGGAATGCCTGGATGGATAATTATTATAAGAACAACAACTAAATCCACATCCACTCACTTCTTTTTCTCAATCTGTCTGAGTTTATCGGTCCTTATAACTTCAACAACCAACATCTGTATTTTATCATCCTGGGGATTAAAAAAGGAATTTTTACAAAAAGCACTAAGAATCATTAGATTACCGGTATTATATAATGCTATGAAAAACCTAATTATGAAAAAATGCATTTAATAGAACCCATGAAAGCCATATGAAATACCAGTCCTATGAAACAGAATCCCAGTTCCATAATGTTTGATTATAATGAATCATAATGTTTTCATGGGTATTGGCAGAGGAGAACATGCTGGCCTTATAGTTATCAAATTAATTTATTTAAAATAGATGTGCATGTCTTTAATACACAAACTTCAATTGGAAGTCCTCCCTCACAACATTCACACACTAGCTAACACACTAATGAGGGGGATGCATTCCATAACTAACATTACAAATGGATGTTACTCAACATCATACTGTATGTACCGGGGTGGCAGTGTATTTATCTTCGTCATCAATACCAAGATCAATTGTCAACAGTTTCTGGAAGGTCTTCTTCATCTTGTCTCTGTCACCAAGGCCATAGTAGCACAGGATTAGGTTGAAACCTACATGCAATTAAAATTTTCAAATAATTTTAATGCTCAAGGACTGGTAACATATTAAAAAGTGAGAAGGGGCTGACCTGTGAAAAATCAAGAAACATTATTTTGAAACATGTTACATTTTCACTATCTTATGCTCTGTGCATAAAGACTGTGCCTCCATGGTACAAAATGCTTAATGAGCTCAAAACCCAGTAGTTCATGCTATGATCTAATGATTCCATGTGACATAACAAAATATTAGCAAATGATAGATAGTTTACAAAAGTCGTCTAGTGCTAAACTCAATGCTGACAATCAAGCTATGAGAAGTGGCAGCCAGGACAAATCACACATCAAAAAATGTTGAAAAAGTCTTTACTTGACTGGGAATATAAGATAATTTGTAAACTAAGGGAAATTCAAACATTTCGATCAGAAAATTGAAGGGGAATAATATCTAACTGGAAGTGTAAAGGGGATTTAAACATTTCTATCAGAAAATTGAGTGGAAAAGACAACAATGAATGTTTTAGTGTTGCATTCAGATATGGGATTACCATTTGTAAACATAGCCTTAGAATAAAATAATGATACTAGACGTTTGATGGTAAGATTCACCCATAATACTTTACCTGTCTGGAAGTTGGCCTTCTCTTGCATGATGTGCTCAAAGGAAGTCACAGCATCGCTGTACTGACCCATCTGGATAAACGCTATACCAATGTTCTGCATGATCTTGATCCTAATTACCATATATAAAAAAAAAACAATGAATACACTGTCAATAATCTGTGTGAACACAGAAATATGAAAATATATCTTTGAGTATTAAACTTATCAAGATTGAATACAAGGAGAGAAAATAATCTCAAAGTGCTCAATACACTTTGAAATGACTGACATGCATATATTTATTACAAAATGAGGCAGCAAAAAAGTATAGTTTTTGTTGTTTAAACTAAATGAGTCATATTATTATGTGCTACTGTGGTACATGAAAAATCCTAATAAACAACATTGGAAATCAAAAAATGCTGATGTTATTGAAAAGATTAATCAGACAAGCTAACCTCATTTCCTTATGAGTGTTTGGAACTTGATCTAGAGCCATTCTGTAGTTCTTAATAGCCTGGGGAAATTTCTTTTGGCCGAAGTAGATATTACCAATGTTAACACGCAGACGACCTGCACAATACATATTGATCAACAAATTAGCTCATTGCACAATTGACCCTCAATAGATCCCTTGCATGTGATATCAATTGAAAGCAGCCCCATCTGGCGGACAAAATAAAATATTTTCACTTTCTCAAGAGCTGAAATCCATTGTGTTGTCCTCCAGGTTGAGCTGCATTCCAGTGAATGTAGCCATTTCCAACATAGTTCTGTTTGTGTACCTGCATTGCTGAACATCTTATTCTTGACAATGACTTGATAGGTATTAAGGGCTTCATTGTGCATCTGGTTTGCATCATATTGGTTGGCAAGATTGAACAAAACCTGCACCACAAAACAGAAAATATAATAATTCAATGTATGCTAAGCTAGTTAGCGGACAAATCGACAATACTTGAAATATTAAATAACTGAAACTAAGTCCAATAAACATTGAAACAAAATCTACAAATACGTAGAAGATAATAAAATCACAAAAATTAAACACATCACTGCTAAATTTACTTAGCAAAACATAAAACCAATTTAATGGCTAATAATTATTCAAACATTAAAACTAATTCATCAAAGAGACTTACAGAATAAGTGAGATCAAGATTCATCTGTTCACTGAGGGAGGTTTGTTCACGTTGTCTGCACAGAGAGCGTTCTTTACGACCAGCTTCCTTTGCTTTGTCTAAAGCCTGAAAGTTGTCACAGTTATATTTTTCTAATAATTAAACATATTATGAGCATTGCACGTGGAAATGTATGCTTTGGTGCACAAAGACAAAGGAAAGCTCAATCAGCTGATTATCGCATTTACTTCAACGATAATCAGCTGATCAAACTTGCCTTTGTCTTTGTGAATCAAAGTGTACATTCACACATGCAATTCTCATTAGCTTTTTTAGAACTCATTAGCATAGGATAGCTCGTTATGTGAAAACACTCTATAGAGACCATCAACTACATCTATTTTTCAACCACTCCTAACAGTGTTCAATTATTGATGATTGATAAAAATACATTTCACTTTAGATTTTGATTGTCACATTGTAACCCAGAGATATTCTCAAGTATATAGCCTTCATAATTCATGAGCTAATGACAAAAACTTACAAGAGCCAGTTCCCCTCTATCATTTGCAGTACAGCTTTCTTCAATCAGCTCATTCACTTTCTTCTCAAGTTGTCTGACTTTTTCCTCAGGACTACAATATCAATTTAATAACAATTATTTGTTGGGAAAACATTTATTTTATTTAAATAGATAAAGTTCCCTCAGCTGTCTCTTCTAGCTTGCTGAACAGTCTGTATGGAGGGGAGTCAAACCGAAAATGTAGAACATACTTATTGCCTGTTTGCTTAATAATTTATCATTGGTACATTTATTTAATACCTGAAGTAACTACATTAGGTGATATGATTCTAGATTATTTTAATCATTAAAGGGCATTTGTAACCTCACTTTTTGCATATTATTTAATCTGTACTTTTTGAATTGACCTCAGTCTTCAAACCTTTTGCAAAGTTAACATTTTTACACGTTTGTACACTTTGGAAACTTTGGAGTATGATATATTATAAAGTGTGAGTTTTAGTCCATCATTAGGTTACATTATTCATACATACCTGTCATCTGCCTTAGTTTCCAGAGGCGGGGCTGGACCCCTTGCCTGATTTAGTGGATCATATACACCGGTAGATGCTGAAAAACATGTTACATGTCAAAATGATGATAATAGTACTGTCTTAATTAGGGTATTGCTGATGGTATTAGGGAAACTGGTGATATTCATGACACACCAGTAGTGATGATATAGTGATTATAATGATGGTTAATGGTACTCAAAATGATGATGGTGATGATAGTAGAGATGATACATAGTGACAGTGTTGGTGATATTAATGAAGATGATGATGATGATAATTTTAATGATGATTGTCATGGTGATGGCAATGATGGTGAAGGTGATCAATGTTAATACAGTGATAGCTCTGATGGTAATACAGAACTGAAGATGATGTGGATCATAATATTGATGATGATAGTAATGGTGATGGTAATGACGGTGAAGATGATCAATGTTAATATAGTGATAGCTCTGATGGTAATACTGAAGATGATGAGGATCATACTATTGATGATGATAGTAATGGTGATGGTAATGATAGTGAAGATGATCAATGTTAATATAGTGATAGCTCTGATGGTAATACTGAAGATGATGTGGATCATAATATTGATGATGATAGTAATGGTGATTGTAATGATAGTAAAGACGATATTAGTGTCATGACAGCACTGGTGATAGTACTGAAGATGATCATTTTAATGATGATAGTAATATTGATGACAACAGTAATGATGATTGTAATGATACTTAAAGATGATGATGATATTACAGTGACGTAGTGATGTAGTATTCAAGATGATGGTGATGATAATATTGCGATATAAAGCGTTAATAACAATGATGATTAAGATAACATTGTACCTCGATTTCCACTGGAGCTGTATCCAACAGATCGTACTGCTGTCATAGGACGTGCCTGGGTTGTATCCTAAAATGATATATTAAGCAAATCATTATCCTTATCATTTTAATCATTTGATATCATCACTATCATCACCACTACATGCATTTAATTATTTCCAAAACTATCATTTTATTCATAAGTGTGTTTTTACTAAATGTCACTACCACCAACTGGAAAGTGACTCTCCTATATTTGGTATACAGGTATGTGCAGTCCTAAATGGTACATTTTTCAGCTTTTAAGTTTGGGGTAGAGTATCATTTTTGACATTTTGTCTAGGATAGGGTAAGTTAATTTCCCTAGACTGGAAACTCTCCATAACGATCACTAACATCAGCATCATCAACACCACTATAATTATCAATATCATCATCACCACCACCATTGCCAATATCATTATAAAACATCATCATTACCATCATCAACACTAATTATCAACATGATCTGCTTCATTTAAAATTCAACACTTACTGCTGCTATTCCAGTTGTTGGTCTTCCCATGGATGACCCTGGAACTTTATTTTTCTGAAAAACAACACAAAATATGTTTGATATTTAGAATGAAGGAGTGTGGGATATAATTGGTCATATAACACAGGAACCCCAATCATTGGGTATATCAAACACAACTTCAAATTAAGAATCAAATTATAAAAATATAATAAAATCATCTTAAACTCACTGCAGCAGTTGAAAGTTTTCCAGTTTTCTAAAAGAAAAAAAAGAAAAAGGAAATGACTGAAAGATCAGTTTTATATTTCATGAATGATAAATATTAATTCATATAGGTAACAGTTTTTAAAAATTGATCCTGAATTTTACTTACAACCCCTGGTCTTTGGCCATGACTGGTCTTCAAAGCTTGTTGAAATCCTTCATCTTCTTCTAGATTCTTTATTTGTTAAGAGAAAATAATAATCACACAATATCAAACGAAATGAATTTGATGAATAACATTTGCGCACCATCTCCATCAGCATAGAAATTGAATACAAATATTACAAATTGACAAACAAACAAAAATGAAATTCGATTAGTTAAGAAGCCAGAAAATTAGAACTAAAAATTTAGGTGACGATTTTATAAAGTAAGAAATAAAATACAATGTACGAAATTAAAATTTGTGTTCAAACTTATTTCGGTACCTCCGTTGCGAAGGCAGGATCATATGCATTGAATCCGCCATAGATATCGTCATCTTCATCCTCTCCAACTAAGTGCACAGACGATAACATGCCTCCAGCAATCTAAATCCGTCGAAAAATTATCAAAAAGTTAATAAAAACTACTTCTTTCTCGGTAGTTTTTTTCGTATTCAAATATTTCGAGCAGTTGCCATAAACAATTTTACGATCGCCCACAATGCTATTCGGTATGTTAATCTATCCCATGATGCAGCGAGGTGCACGCGAGTTTTGGAGGCAAATTCAAAATGGCGGCATTCAGTGAACAAAGTTGTGATGAATGGCTGCAGAAAAATTACAATGTTCACGTAAAAAGGGAATGGCTTGAAGCTTGTGTGGAATTCTTAAGACAAGAAAATGGGGTAGACTAACTTATTATCTCCTCGTTCTGTATTTTGATGTAGAAATGTTCATAACAGAAATCGAACATTATTTTGCGCGGAAAATTGTCTGGCAAATATTGTTTTTGTTGTTGTTGGTATTACATGCAATAATACTAAAATAGTGATCTTGATTTTTTTTTTTTTTTGTAGGGGAGATTTAATTCTCAGTCTCATCTAAATGAACTGGTTTTTGAGCAGCTATTGATGGCTGATTTTGAAGAAATTATGCGCAACGGTTCTTTGCCAAATGTAGCAGGAGAACTACTAGTGAAAATTCAAGGAAAACACGCATTACAAGTAAGCGAGACATTCATCTACAAGATATATCTCAAGAAAGCAGGATGAGATATTGAAAATGTTTACTATTCAAAGATATTATTATTCATCACTTGTAGATCAATTCTGTGATCGATGTTGGTCAGTCTGCCTACTCTCAAATTCAAAAGATGAAGGGCAAAGATGATCCTGACTCTCTGAAAGAAAACAGTTCCAATAAAGACAATGTATGTTTTATTAGTAAACATTTAGAAATTAAGATCATGTGCATATTAATATGGGAAGCCAGCCAGGACAGGGAAGGCGTTATTAATACTTTATTTCTTAGAAATGCATTTCTAAAACTCAATAATATTTCCAACCTTACTGTGCTGATCACCCAATCGTGAACACCTACCAAAGTTTTGTACAAGTTTTTGACAGGTTTTTCTAAGCCCCGATCTTGACAAAAGGTCAAGCGCAATGAAACAAGGCTAGCTCCTGGCTAGAACAATGATGAGCTGTGATTGGTTATCTAGAAACTTAAAAGCATCAAAGTTGTCAAAAGCCTGTCAAAAACTTGTACAAAACTTTGTTAGGTGTTCACGGTTCGGCAATCAGCACAGTAAACATTGTATTTTGATCATTCATTCTAATACTGACTTAGCATTGAAAACGTTCAATCAATACAATCTCATTTTTGATTTATCTCATTTATTATAATACATAAGGCAACTTTCACTACAAAAAGTCAATTATTAAAAAAAAAGTTATTTCACAAGCACAACTGAAAAGAATCATGAAGTTTTTGTTAACATTGAAAAATCAGCATCAATTAAAGCAAAAAATGTAATAATGCTGACTACATTCTTGACAGTGCATCATATACAATCAATCATCAGATAGTTTGTATGTCATCTACAACAAAATCTCTTTATTATTAAAATCAGCTACTAATTTGTAAATATTAATACTCCAAATTCAATAGGTTTGAGTAGATTATAAGTGGTCACACTAAGGACAATTGCATGAAACCTGAATAAAGTTATCCATGTCCAATCTATAGGATTTCTTTAGAATTTATCTGCTGGATTTTAACGATTTATCAGGTGGATAGCACTATTCAGGCTTTGTGCAACTGGACCCAGTAATACAATGAACAGCAATATTTTATTATTTATTGATGATTTATTAATAATTTATTGGTTTTGTTTGTTCCAGTGGGAGAAGAAGGTGAAGCTTAGTAGAATGTTGTTCCTTCAAATGACAGATGGATCACATGCTGTCCAAGCTATGGAATATCAACAAATACCTTGCTTGAAACTAAACACCCAACCTGGAATTAAGGTGAATTGCATTCAATTGCCCTAATTCACTATGATGTCATATCAAAACAATCGTCAAAAATCTATTGTTTAAACTCAAAGAATCATGGTCGTCGGAGGGGCTCGAATTTTCTATTGAGTTAGGCTATTTTATCCTTCATATGAACAATTGCAAGAGATGACGTCACAGCGAACTAGGGCATATACTATTCAAACATTATTTGTTTAACTGTATCATATAGGTGGCCACTAGATCACATAGTTATTTACATTGTGTTTTCATAAATAACAAAAACCCATTGTAGTTATGCATATATGAAAATTTCAGGATGATTCAGTCAATAGTTTCTTGAGAAATCAGCTTTTGAAATCTCGAAATTTCATAAGAAATGTATTGGCTGGTTGGTATTGGCATATGATATTTTTCTCTTAATCTTTCTTTCTATTTATTTATCCAATGATCTGTTCGTCGATTAAATATTAGTGTCATTTCTTGTTTGTTGTTTTTGACAGGTTCTCATCCAAGGTCCAGTGGATTGCCGCCTTGGAGTTCTTCTACTGACATCAAAAAACATAACCATACTTGGAGGATGTGTTGATGAGCTGACTGACAAGAATTCTGTATGGAAAATGTTACACAATGCAATGTAAGTACTAAAACATAACTGTGATTTGACATGGAAATGGTGCTTATCAGATGATCTCATTGATTGACATGTGTCAGATATCCTCTATAACATCATTGTTATGATCTCATTGATTGACATGTGTCAATTATACATGTACTCTATGATAACATTGTAATGATCTGATTGATTGACATGTGTCAATTATCCTCTATGACGACACCATCCAGCATACACAGTGTATGTGTGCAGATAATAAAGGGACCCACCTTGTTGCAGTGTTGACTGGGTGGGCTGAGAGGATTAACTGTCTGATGATGATGACGATGGTGAAGGTGGTGATAATGATAGTGATGATGGAAATGACTGATGGTGATGGTGGTGATGACAATGATGGTGATAATGATAATGGTGACGACATTGATGGTTGTGATCATGGTGATTATGATGGTGGTGATGACATTTATGGTTGTGGTGATTCTTTTTTATTTAGTACCCCTTTTTGATTTTTTTTACAATTACGTATATACATATTGAAGTTAAACTTGTATTGGGTACATGTTGACTGAAATAAGTAAAAAGCTATGCTAGTCAGTAAAGAATATGATCATAGTGATGATGGGAATGACAATGATGGTGATTGTTACAATGGTGATAATGATGATGATGATGACATTGATTATGAAAAAGATAAGTTTACAATCATATTATATTTTATAGTTTTAATCATTCTGACAGATAGTGATCTTGTTTTAGGATGACAATAATGATGTTGATGATTTTAATTTATCATATTGATTGATGTTTTTCATATCAGTGGTCAAGAAGCACCTCAACAACCTACAGATGTCAAAATAGAAGAAGCCACAATACCACAGGAAACCCAACCACCCTCTAACATCAATATCATTATACCACAACAAACAACAACAAACAACAATTGTAATCAGGTAAACAATAGAAATCAGAGACCCTCGAACCTGGCAGGCACTTCTCAAAATCAAAATAATGTCATGTCAAATAGGAATAGTTTTTCCTCAAGCAAACCACCAGCCAGGAACTCGTTATCAAGAAAAAATAATTCTGCTAGCAAACAGTCAACCTTGAACAAGTTTAGAACTGAAACAAATGTCCAAGATGTTGATGATGTTGACATGCAGGATAACTTTTTCGAAGATGTCACTGATGAGACTTTTGACTTTGATCAACTGGATCAAATGGAGCAGGAGGTGGCTGACACAAAACCTATAGATCCTCTTGCAGTAAATTCTCATAACATAGCAAATCAGTTGATTACTAGCGAAGTTAATGATTTTGGAGATGAGAACTTTGATTTTGATCAACTCGATCAAATGGAACAGGAAGCTGCAAGCACAATTAAGGAAGAAGTGAATTCTCTCAATATGGAGGAGTTTGAGGATATAGACATGAATGACAATTTTGATAATATTGAAAGTGACCATTTAGGCAACAACAACATCAATGCTGATGTCATTGCACCTAAACAAGGTTTTAATGATGACAATGATCTTGACGATTTTGACCTTGATACATCAATACACCAACCAGACATTGAACCTAAAATGAAACCTCCATGCCAAAGTGCTGTTCAATCCACTATTGAAGCACAAAATGCTGAACAATGTAAGGAAGTAAAAATTGCTGATAGTTTTTCAAGTGACAAAATGCAACCTAAACAGCCTGCTGATAAATGTTCTTCAAAGAGATGGGACACTAACATGATCTATGTTCATGAAGACAATGATTCTCCAAGTACATGTAGTACACAACAGGAACAAAATCAGTTCAACAGATTTAATCAACAACAACAGGATTTAAACATGCTCCACCAGCAAACTCAATCTCGAGCATCACAACTTGGAACTGCAATCAACAAGGACGTTTCAGCAGGATTACAAACAGCACAATCCACAGTGACAGCAGCTACCAGACAAAATGTTGACAATAACAAGCTTGTTACTAATCAAGTCATTAACATTGGAATTAAGAGACCAAGTGCTGATACTACAGCAACTGGAAGTTGCCTTGCTAATCCAAAGAAAGTTAAAAAGGTTGGGAGTATTTTATCTCATTTGGTTCCCAAGGTTAAAAGGGATTGTGGTGGTCAGGGTAGTCGTGTTGGTGAGAAAACGTTGAGGTCGTACCAGTATTTGCTTTCTGTGTTGAAAGATTTGCCTTTTACTGATGAAAGGACTATTAGAATCAAGGTAATCTTTTGAAATGCTATGTGTCATCATCACACTGCTATCATCAGCATTTTATTAATTGGTGATATTATCTGATAATATTAATATTTATTGTTGATGTTATTATAATAGTTTATCTGTATTGTCATTATACTGCCATCATTTCTACATGTATTATTATTAATGACTATCGATCATCAATATCATCATTATCATCATCATCATTATCATCATCATCATTATCATCATCATTATCACCATCATTATCATCATCATCATTACTATCATCATCATTATCATCATCATCATTATCACCATTATTATCATCATCATCATTACTATCATCATCAACATTAAAATCTTCGTAATTACTATCATTACCATCTTTATCATCATCATCATAACTTTTATTATCATCACGACCACCACCATCACCATCCTTATCATTACTATCATCATCATCATTACATCATTGTAATTTCTACCATCGCCATCCTTATCATTACTATCATCATCATTAATATCATCATCATTATTATCATTTTCATCATTAATGGAATGAATAGGCTAGTCTCTCCGTCAGTCAGTAATCATTTCTCACGGTCATGTTACCTCATGATTTCAGGGTTATATTTCTACATTGGTATCTCATTCCCAAGTAGCAGATCTGAGTCAAACATGGAGAGTGACTGTGAAAATCAATGATGGAACAGCTAGTCTTGATGCTGATTTAGGTGAACAGGTAGAGCAGATCTCAAAATTTATTTGACTGAGTATAAAAATTTGATGTTTCATAACTACGGACTTCATCAAAGTGTCGCACACACCAAAATATTCACCTGTGAATTTGAATACAACTCACTGTAGATTGCCTGATTTACAGAATAATTAATTGATAGACTTAATGATTGATTAATAATTATTTATAGATTATTTGAATGTTTTACTAGTTGATTGATCAATATTGATTGATTGATTGATTGATTGATTGATTGATTGATTGATTGATTGATTGATTGATTGATTGATTGAGTGATTGATTGATTGATTGAGTGATTCCTTGAAATTTCAGGTATTATCAGAGCTGCTTGGCTGCCATGTTGCATCTTTCCAGGTAGTAATAGTTAAAAATAGAATAAGATTAAAATGGACCATGAATATTCAATAACACCTTTTATATGAAACCAAACATAGTTTTGCATGTATTATAATAAGTCCATGCAGTCTTCTTGTGGCAAGGTGCAAAGTGTTTTTTGAGATTCTTGTCATCGAGTATCAGACAATTCCACTTCATTTCCATTTTTGTTACCTCTGTCATATGCAGGAATCTGCTTATCTATTACTAACCAAAGTTGGTCACTTTATGTTATTAAAAGACACAGCGCTCCTTGCAATCAAATTATTGGCTGTTAAGCAAGGGACTGTCACAGTTTATTGAAGTGTCTCTTTCATAAGCAATATATTAATCAGAGGAATTCTTTGTCTTAAACAGAGTAATCATGTTAAGTTCCTATTAAAACACCCCTGCCTAAAAATGCTATTATTTTTTTGACCAGAAGTTGTTGTTGTTGTTTTGCTTTCAATTTGTCAGCCAAAAAACTATCTGATAAAGAGCAAACACCAATTTCTGGAAATATTTAGTACTATATTGTTGAAATGTAAATTTGTTTTGACAGAGAGAGATGGTGAATGCCAAGCAGTGTCGTGATCCAGTTAAATGCAGAACTCTTCAACAGGTAATTGTTTTAATGGATTTATGTTTGTGACATAGCACACTTAGCTCTGGGTTCCCTGTGCCTTTTGCAGGAATTGTTGGATCAACCTGTTTACCTTAATAGGAAATGTGATTGGTGTAATCTTTGACACCCACAGGATTCCTTCTTTTTGCAGGACTGCTAAATAGAAAGAATAATTACTTAACATGATTTGAGAAATGGTTAAATATTTCTACGTGAAACTTAGTAGCATTCCTCTTTCTTGCTAAATGTAAAAAAATATTTCAGCATTTGCCCTGATGAATGCGAACAGCTCAGGCAGTCAGGATTTTGTGAAGGGGGGTGACCATTCCGTACACATAGTTCATAAGGAATTGCATGATCAATCAGTTTAGATTCAAATTATATTTTTTATTGTTTTATCAGAAAACTGTCTTATTTCAACAAAAGCTAAGCATGATCTCATGTCTGATGGTTATTAAGTTCTCTCCATCACAAGCAAGACCTTTAGTCGTTCAACTTATTGAAGCTGCTGACAGTGATATTGAAAGCCTTTTGCAGAAGTTAAAATAAATTTATACTCCAAAGAAAAAGAAACTGTTCATTTTATTAAAAAAAGATGTAAAAGTGTACGTAAATATATTTCAATTTCAATTTTTTATTAAACTATTTGTAAATAGATTTTTCTTAATAAAAGAGAATACATGCCTAAAATGAAAAACTGAAGGTGTTTTAAAAGAATGAACAAGAATAATTACCGTCATTATTATCATAATTGATCATTATTCAAAATTTATCCTTGTACCCAGTTTTCGACCGCGCGCGAAAATTGATTACAGATGATCTGAGAAACGCTTTAGATGTCGAAAATACCGCGAAAATAGATATGTTCTACCATTTTTCTCCTACTTAAACACTCAAGAGACTATTCGGCAAGCCCTTTTCTAGAGTTTTCGGCGAATTTCTACGTTTCTATATTTTGAAAATGCGGTTTGAGGACGATATGATTGTCGAACAAGATGAAACAAACATGGCCGATGTTGACAGTCAAGACGCTGAAATGATCGACGAACAGTCCACAGCAGAAAGGGCTTCGTGTGTTTTATCGGTAACCAATGTACCTGTAGCTTTATTTCAAGATGACAGCTTAAAGGTGAGCATAAATTTGAACAAAATCTTGGTGAAAAATGCCATACAATTTATCGCGTAAACTTGTCATTTTTGTGACGCTGACAAATTTTGAACATTGGCATTAGCTCTCATTAGCTGCGTAAAATACTTTGGCCTGGACTTACATCCTCAAAAAGCGCAAGTATGCGAAATAAATAATTTGTAGCTTTTTACCAAAAAAGGATTTGGTCAAATTTCATTGTAAGGTCTTTTATTTATTAGTTAATTGCGCTATTTAGTCGAAAAATGCCGAAATATTTTCCGTTTGCAAGCGGATATGATCAATATCGCAAACGAGCTTGTTGCACATCATAAAATCTATTACTGCTTGGTAAATATCCGGTTAGTGTTCATGGCATACGCATTTTTGCAATCAAAAAGTCCATTTCTTGTGGCAACTGTCAATTCTCATGACAAAGGAAGCCCAACCATTCCTATATTTTTAATTCCGCAGAAGGAGTTCGAGCAGTTGTTCACAGCATTTGATGAACACATACAGATTTCTTATTTAAAGAGTTTCAGACGAGTACGAGTGATGTTTAATGATATTGAACATGCAAGTGATGCTAAATTAGTACTACATGGCTGCACATACCGAGGGTGTGAACTAGGTGTTTATTTTGTTCAGGTAAATTCACCTATCATAGAGTCATTTTTGTATGAGTAGGAAACAGTACTGTATGGTACCATCAAAAAACATTCAAATTTTCTGCCAAACCCTAATGGTATTGTAGCTGTAAAGTTCCCACTTGTATGAAAACAATTCTATTTTGCTAATACACTTTATTATATTAATTGATAAACTTTCCAATGAGAAAGAAATGAATTATCTTCTGTCAATAGCCCTGAAACAAGATGATTTTACCCCTGTCTCTATACCATTACAATGATTTTCAAAATTCTTTCATATTCAAATTTTTGTGTCATCCTCCGAAATCCAGGTGATATCTGTTGAAATATCATCATCGGAATCCCAGGTGGTATTATCTGTTGAAAGATTATACCGCCTGGGTTTCCAAGGATAATTTGTGTTCCCCCAAAATACATGAACAATACTTATACTAGGTCATAATCAGTGAACAAAAGCAATGTGAAAAGGATTCTGGTCAAGAAATGGGGGTAAAATGTCATCACACATCAGGCTTATTCAAAATCTCCATTATACTCCTGTGTTTATTAAATAATCATAATGAACGTTTTAAAGATAGAGTAAAATAAATATTAATAGTGCCTTTGATGGAGTGATCTCAGTTGTTTCTCTTGACCTCATTGATCAACTGCCTTGCTTTTCTCCATGGTTTTCAGACTCAAGCCAGCACAACTGGTGGAGAATCATCCCAACTAAAACCACCTCCACTTACTAAACAGTTTCTTATCTCGCCACCTTCATCACCGCCTGTTGGCTGGGAACAAACACATGAATCGCATCCAGTGATAAACTATGACCTACTACAAGCAGTAGCATCACTAAACAAATCAGAACCATATGAACTGCACCCCCCTGACACAGATGCACCTAGTATTGTAATTCATCTGTGTGATGATGGTGATGATGTGGATAACCAGGGGGGTGAGGAATTCCATCCTTTAAAATCTTTACCAAGAGATGTAGTGCAAACAAGAAGACCACAATTTGATCAATAACTCTAAACATTATACATCAACCTCCCCCCCTGATGCAGATTATGATACTTCATGCGTGTAATTATTATGAGACAGAAAATCTGGGGGAGAATTCTATGTGTTATTATTTTTACCATGAGTTCTAATTCATACAAGAGCAAAATAATGCTCAATGATAACACAAGATATTGTATCTTAGTAACTGCATCCATCTATGTTTGCTATAATTCACCTCTGTCATATTGCTGAGGTGGAAAATCAGATGGAAAAGTTTCTGTAAGTACTTGATTATAATGTGGTAGAAAACAAGGGGGGAGGGGAAGACAAGAATGCTATTCTTGAAAATCTTGGACAAAAGCACAATATTTTACTTTCCCTGGAACTGATTTGTGCCAGGTGTTTTAATTTTAATGATATTGATCTCATTTGATGTTGAGAAGTTTTTAAAGTCAGAGAAGGATTTTATTTTGCAATGTCATATATTCTGTTATAGAGGTTGATGTCAGTTACCTTAATGTTGGTTAACAATAAACTAACCAAATTTGGTCTTTTTACTTGAACTAAGTTATGAATGAGTTGTAAAAGTGATAACAAGTACTGTTCTACACTGTTGAGTGATGATAGCGATAACTGATGTTTTGGACATTAATCCTTTGTGGGAGTAATATTTTCTCATAATTATTACTCTGATGAAGGACTAACGTTCAAAACATCAGTTATCGCTATCATCACTCAACGCTGTACAACTTATTATCATGTTTACAACTGTTGCTCTAGAAACTCTGACACAGTCCTATCTATTATTTCTTACTAGTGTTACCTCTAAGTTATGAATGAGTTCTATTGTAAATAAAATAAGTACAAAATAAAACCTTAAATTTCATGAGCAATCTGAGGTGTGTGCTGTTTTGTGCTTATAAATAATTATCATGGTTTATATCATAAATAATACAATCAAATCTTCCTTATCATTAGAAAAATTGCTTTAAATGCATGAACTACACATGACACACAAGATATATCAAATACAAAATGACAGTGATTAATGGAGTATGCAACCTCATACATGGGACCAAAATGGGATGTTTATGAATTATTAATGAGTTTTTGAATTAGTGCTATTCCTATTAAATAGAGTGCATGCACTAAAAGTGTGCAACATAACACTATATAGTGCTATTTTATGCTAATTCTATTGTTTTCTTTTGTTTCATTAGTGCTATTTACTACTAGATAGTGACAAATGTTGCACACATTTAGTGTTCGTACTCTAGTGGCAACAGTTGTACACATTTAGTGTTTGAACTCTCAAAATTCTACAAACTGTGCTATATTGCAAATTTATGTGTATATTCACTTAATTCATTAAAACACAGTCAAACAACAATATTTTGTTCATTCTGCCCTTTTTTTGTAAACCTATTTATACGTTGTTGTAAAAACTTGATCCACTTTAACCTGAAAATGGCGTCAGTCACGCCGAAACATGTTGTGGAAAGTAATTACAATCTATATAATCATTTTTCTCATCACAACCCATTCGTGGGTATAATGCAGGCAGCTGAGGGCGCAGCCCGAAGCTGCCTGCATTATACCCACAAATGCTGTGTGACGAAGTGATTATCTAGTATAATTATTGTTCTTATCGTTGTCTTATTCGTTTTCGTTATATTGACTGCTAGGCGGAACTCGCTGCATTATTAAAAATAATGCTTTTAGCTAGAAGCATTATTTTTTATAATGCAGTTTGCTGTTTGTTGAAGTGTGACCTAATGCATTCGTTCGGATAATGCTGAGTAAAAACAATGGGTTGTGATGAGAACAGTGATTATCTATTAATTAAAGGCCGGTACACACAAGGGAGCTTGCTACTGCAACATGCCCCCACAACCTGCTTCTGGAGCAAGCTCCCTCGTGTATACCAATGATTTCACGCGAAAAAATGTGTTACGCAACAAAACTTTTGCTCCCTGGTTTTGCTCCCTCATATCAAATTGGTTTAAAATGAGGGAGCAAAATGAGGGAGCAAATATGTTGCAAAGTGTGTTTCAGGAGCAAGTTCCCTCGTGTGTACTGGTTTTAATACAAGGGAGTAAAACTTTTGTTGCACAACATATTTTTCACATGAAATGGTTGGGAGCATGTTGCGGGAGCGTGTTGCGGGAGAAAGCTCCCTTGTGTGTACTGGTCTTGGAAAATGACCCAGGAGCATGTTGCGAGAGCGTGTTGCGGGAGCAAGTTCCCTGGTGTGTACCGGCCTTAAAAGTTACTCAACAATATCTAACTAAGTGCTATCCTCCATAGTGTTATTGTGTTTTCAGGAAACTCAATGGCAACCTCCAGGTCTTTTAACCTGCCACCAATCCTGTGGGTAATGGAAATGTTGTATTTCCACCCAATTGCGAGGCACAGATACATTAACCAACCCAAAAGGAATGTGTTTGAGTGGCAACTTTACTAAATGTGCTGGAAATCTGTGGTAATTTCTATAGTTTACAAAAAAGACGTAAGACTCCCATCCAATTCGATGCATCCAACCTGTATTGTAAAAGTCACTAAACACCATTATGTCACCTCTAGCAGTTGATCGAGTTACTCTGAAGAATCCAAACCACTTTGAATAATAACAATCAATTCCAAACGCTTTGAATTTATCGCTAAGTTCTTGTTTTGGGTGTTTGAAGATTTCCTTGTATAGAACTCCAAAGTCAAAGTCATTATCCCATGGTAGAGGGCCATTGTATCTCAATCCTCCCCACAAGCTAAAATATTAAAAGATATCTAAAATGAACATTCAAATGAATAAATGAAAGAGCATGTCAATATTTTCTTGAATCGAACAAAGGATACATCTTCGATATCAAGCTTAATGTTTAAGCCTAATTTACCGGTCGTAGAAGACAAAAAAGTGCACTTTTGAGCATAATTATCCGAGTATTTCCACATGATTGAAACTCCTTGAAACTCCTTGAAGGGCGGGGTTAACTCAAGCATGGCGCGCTTTCGCAGCAGACCACTTGTTTGCAATCATGACATATGTATTAAACAAAAAAAATGTATGCAAATTATGCAAAACTTCTTGAATTGTTCTGACATTGCGCTTGAACAAACGGTTGTTTTGGTTTGACCAGCCATACCAAACGAAGCTCAAATACTATATTGTTTTCTCGCTTTCACTTTCTCAAAACAGTGCGATGAAAACATCAAAAACATCTTTAACCAGCAAAAAATACATTAAATTCCAGTTAGTTTGTTGTGGTTGCCAGGCATGCATATCGTGGCCATCCGTGAGAAACTGAAATCAGCTTTGACAAGAGCTTTGTGGTTTATAAAATCTCAAAACACAAAGAGTATCATTTTCAAGCTAAATTGTTTATGGTCCACCTGCACAAGTTAAACTACAATTTCTGTGAACGAGTCGTTAGTTATACATACCCAAACCGGCCTACCGTTGCCAGTGACAAAGATTTTAAATTCATTTTTTTAACAGTTTTATTCTTCGCAGTGTCTATATGCACGGCAGCCCGTCGCGGTCTTAAAAAGACTAAATACCGGGCAGCCCAAAATTTTGCAAAAATATCAAGGAATCGCTTTCGATAAACAAATTAAACTTGTCTTATTTTGCATAGAAATAACAAGCGCTTCTTGTGAGGTAGTTGCATTCGAACGAGGACGCATTGTCTTCCTTCGCCATACTATATAAACTACTTAGCACTTAGAAATTTTCACCATGCACTGTACAACATGACTGAGTGTTGGATAGCCTAAACTCTTCCAAAAAAGTCAAGGCAATCCCTGTCGATACAGACATCAAACGAGCCTTGATTTGCGTAAAAATATCAAGCGCTTCAAGTGAGCTAAATGCATTCGAATAAGGACGCTGTTCCTTCCTTTGGCATTCAATACAAACTATTTGTCACGTTACTGCCCGTCACGGTCTTAAATAAACTAAATGCCGGGAAGTCCAAAGTTTTGCAAAAATATCAAGGAATCGCTTTCGATAAACAAATGAAACTAGTCTTATTTTGCATAGAAATAACAAGCTCTTGTTAAATTATTAGAATGCCCGTCATTTAGTCGTACTAAGACCGTGCAAATAGTTTGTATTGAATGCCGAATTGGTCATTGATAATTGAGTCCAACATAGAAACTTAAAACAACTATTTCAGTATGAGCATTCACAAAAAAGATGAAAAACCTATTCAAAAAAGTGTCTAATAACATTATATGGTAGCACGATCTACGCTGTTTTGAAAACGCCGAGTTCACGTGGTGAATTTGCACAGAGCGGTATTCAAAAATAAACACAACCAAAATATTATCATCATTTACTATTTAGAGAAGAATACTCTTCCATATTTTATGAGAATTTAACGACACTGGATTAGAGAGAGAGAGGTAAAGTCAAAATATCAAACGACTAACCTTCCATAGACAAGAAAGTGTGTGATATTCATCGAATTCAGGACTTGACTAGTATCTTTAGCCAACAAAAGCAAGTCGTCCATCTTATTTTTCGGCGTTTTGCAAGGACTATTTCTGTTAACATACCAGCTGAAGTTATGGAGACTGATTTCATAGTATAAACACGCCACTAGTATAAATGTCAATACTCCTATTGTGATCTTCTTTCTCTTTCCTCGAGTCATAGACACTCTCATCTTCCCCGTACGTTTTTACGGTTTTTTTTAACTTTTTCGCAAGATGTCTTTCTTGTAACCGAAGACTTCTGGAGTTATGATTCTATAAATTTGTTATCAAAAAGCTAGTATGATATATGGTAGTCTTGGAAGCAGCAAGGTTCAAACAAAACAACCAAACATACAATAGCTTTCATGTAAATTTCGGCGACAGCTTTTCAATAGATTCTTTTACTACAGTCCTGTCACGTCATCATGGGACCACTGACCCCCTGTAGACTACTGCATAAACTGCTCGTTCTTATTAGATCATAGACACAACAAAGTGTTGGAAAATACGAGTTCTCGCTGTAGAAAAATTAGACTGAACATTATTTAGAATTGTTTGTAGAAAATATTTTGAATTATTCATTTCTTTATAGTATAACTTTCAGTTTTCATCAAGGCGCTTTTGAAATGAAAATGTTGAAAAATAAGAAAAATAAATTCGTTGCTTGTATATTTTTGTAGGTAATAAGGTGGCTTTGAAGTCTATACTCAGAAGGTCGAGTAGATTTTTAATTCCATCAGATTTATTTTCAGTGGCTTGAAGAAGCAGGAACACAATTTGCTGTGGCGAAAAAAGCTCTAGAAAATATTTTGTAGCCGACGCACATACAGGGATTACACTGCACAAGATCGCGAGAAAAACAAACCAAAAAATCATAATTTCAATTACTCCCCGAAAATTGCTTTTGAGTCAGCGAAAGACACGACAGAATAAACGACAATTGCAAATTATTTTCTTGTAAACTTTTTTTTCGCAATTGAATGGACAAGGTTTTATTGTTTTATTTTTTGTAGGAGAAAAAGACGATCGCCTGCTGTCCAATTCACTTTTTTTTTTGCTCGTTTGGGCTTTGTGTGGGTCGCTTTTTCGACAGCTTTTTTTTCTTTTCCGCTGAAACAATTTTGATTTCGTTTTCGACATCTCAATTTAACCCATTTTACTTTAAATTTTTTGATATTATTTGAAAACCCCGCTTTGATAGACGATCCTCGCGACCGGTTTCCTAGTAACGTGTACGAAATTACCGCACTCCTCCCCCGATAAAACTTATTTCTCCTCTTCAAAACGAGGTGAATAAATGCGAGCATTTTCAGGCCGCGCCATCCTGGATACTAGTGCACATTTGCCACAGAAAATTGCCACAGACCGGTTCTGCGGTCGAAATACATATGCGATCCTCGCTTCGGTAATTTCAGTGTGGAAATAGCTATCACTACGATAACTCAACGTAACTCGATCACTGTTGTGATCATCTGGGGCCGGTTCCTAGAAAGACGGATAACTCTATCCTAGGGATAAATATGAGCTATTCTTAGGATAAAGTTATTCTAGGGATAAATTGTGTTCCTGAAAGCACGGATAGCGTTGTCTCAGGGATGAATCTCCGATTCTTCTCCGATAAAGTTATCCCACCTCCCGAACCTAGGATAAATTGCTATCCTAGGGATATGTGAACTAAGCCTCGACGTTTTTGTGACATAAATACAATTCAAACAACTATTAAAACGATTGAAAACTTAATTCTAAACTTATATTTAATCAAGCAATGACAGAACTCAATTTACAACCAAATACAAGACCAAATTGCTCGTTTTCTTTCGTAGTTTCGACGTTTTTCGCTAGTGAAATTTTCTTTTCGCATGAATTAGTTTGACGGGAAATTGATTTTGTATATTTATTCTTATAAAGTCCATCGCGTTTTTTTCGGTCTAATTTAATTGAGTTCCCTTTATAAAACAATGTCACAAAAACGATTTCTGTTTTACTTTTATATTTGTTATAATTTTCATTTGCCGGGTCACAGGTAGCCCGATGAAATGTAAACAAAGCGCGGCCGCGTCTCATTTTCCCGCCGTTGAAAACCGGTTTTTTCCCGGTTTAACCAGAGAATAGCGAAGTTATCCTACGGATAACTATCCTTTGGATAAAAACTGCTTTCAGGAACCGAATTTTATCCCTAAGACAGCTATCCCTCGGATAGGACATTTATCCCTAGGATAGCGCTTATCCTAGGATAAAGTTATCAGTGTCTTTCTAGGAACCGGCCCCTGGGTGTGTGTAGTGTTGAGAAAGACTGTTGGTGTTAGTGTCTGATGTTTGAATGGTTTGAACCCAGGTGTAAGTGATGTTGATGTGTTGTGATCATCTGGGTGTGTGTAGTGTTGAGAAAGACTATTGGTATTAGTGTCTGATGTTTGAATGGTTTGAACCCAGGTGTAAGTGATGTTGATGTGTTGTGATCATCTGGGTGTGTGTGGTCTTGAGAAAGACTGTTGGTGTCTGATGTTTGAACCCAGATGTGATGCTGATGTGGTTTGTGCTGTTACAAGAAAGACTGTTGGCATTAAAATCAATAAGTACATTGTAATTTGCGGTGATTAATTTTTCAGTGCATGGTGGACTTGACATCGATTACCAGATCTGAACAAGTTAAACACAGTAATGTAAAAACTGTTTATTAGATGTATTGATATATATAAATAACTGTGTCTTCATCAATTATATACAGCTTTTCTTGAAATGGTTGTCCAGTTGAAAGATAATTTAGTCAATTCGCCGAATCGGAAAATGGCGGACGATCTCGAGAGCGAGGCTAGTCGTCTAGTTGAGTAGTTCATCTTCGGGCCTTGTTATTATTGTTGAAAAATGATACAAAACTCATGGAAACCACTCTGTTTGAAACTAAACTACAATACATACAAGGATGGGCATAAAACACTGTCTCAAGTACGACGACTGACTAGCCTCGTTTCTATGATCTCGCTCCAGTACATAACCGCGCTATCCGCCATATTTCGATTCGGTGTATAGCAAAGTCATTGCATATCTCCTGTTTTTTCTTTATTTTTGAAGAAATGATGACTTAAAATGTACAAAATAACAATTACATGTAATTATATAATATGTACAGCTTAGTATCGCTGTTTTAAGCCTAACTTTAAAACAAGAAAACTGAAAACTTGAGTTATGCAAATGACATTGTTATTCGCTAAATCAGCATTTCTACTGGACAACCCTTTCAAGGATAGCTGTATAGATATATAAATACGTAAACACGCCGTTGCTTTGCTTTTACTCAAAAAACCGAATGACAGCAAGTTGGTTCAGAACCTGTGATGTAATGTATTTGAGTTACAATGGCTGGTCTTACAGTAGCAAACTGAATTGCAAACAAATGCACTCACTGGAAATCACTGCCTTCAATTGCCATGCCATCAGATCGACAAGTCAACGGATTTACTATAAATCATTCAGTTATTATGGAAACGTTTGACGCCATTCGCTCAACGAATTATACTTGAAGTCATTCAGTTATTGTAGCAACACCAACACAACGTCAAATCGTTCCTATATCAATCGGTTTGGCCGGTTCGTCCTTGACTACTACACTAACTCTATCAGCAATACTATCATCATCATCATCATCGCTATGATACGCAGAGGTATTTTTTAATGTTTGTATAATCTGTTTATGTTGGTCTTCAAGTAGCGATGTCCTTCTTGTTAGAGCTTCCTCGGGATTATGACTAAAAGAGCGCCGTAAAAGACCCGCATCAGGCTGACATCGTAAGAAATTCGAGCTGCCAGCTGCAGGGAATGTTGAGTTTAAGCTGGGCGTAGAGATGTTGGTGTCACTGCGTCGAAAGCTATGTGATCGGATTGTCGTTACCGTTGAGCCTGTTTTGATGCTTCTCTTTATTGCTTCTTTGATGCTTTTCACTGCTTCTCTTTGCTCTGCTCCAGATCTAAAGGAAAACAACGTATTATTAAAATTCTAGTATGCGAGCTAAAAATGCAGTTTGATTGGCAGTCGGTTATGACCTTTACAAGAGAGACCACTTCCAAAGAGTGACGTCACAAATCCGGACAGAAATGAGAGAGATTGGAAAGAGCGTTATTTCGTTATTTCGTCTTTTATCCGACGAGAGACTAACGTCCGAAAAGTCAGTAAGTACTCCCTTCTTTTTACGGTGTACAATTTACATTTTTACCACAACCGTTATTTCTTAAGTTACTATTCATTGGCCTCCACTTACTTGCTAGCGAAGATGTAAGCACATTCTTGTCGCCCCAGCTCTGTAGTGTCGCTAATATTGACTAACTCCCAAGAATGGAGGGTTTCTGAGGAAGTAATGATACACTATTAGCGCTTTAATGGCTTTCAAAGAACCGTTGTCTGTATTTCGGTGTCTGTATTTCAGTATCTGGCTTCAGATGGGGCATTTAGACCATATACAAGATGACCTTTTAATTAGTGTTTTCACTACAATTCCTGTAAGTTTTGGATGATTTAAGGCTTAAAAAAAAAAAAAAAGAGTACTCAAAATAAGGTACGCTATTCCAAATACGGATATAAAACGATGACTGTGCGAAGGACAAGTTTGTTAAGGCACTTCTTAGAAATGGCACATCATCAATATTGACTTTTTTGCACTCATTTTCATTATATACATGTACGACTACAGCTATAATGGTATTGCTCACTAGAACAGAATTCTCTACAAAAACCCGTGAAATACTTATCTACTGCACATGCTCAGTCATGAGCGAAACCCACATGGTTTATTACCTGTACATTACACTTATATTTTCTCTTCGTGTCAATCTTATACACCACTCTCTCCATATCCGAGAATCGATGTTTTTCAGTTACGATTTTTTTAAAAATTAAAAACTATCACAAGCTTCTGTTAGGAAGAATGCTACAGAGGCAGAACCAGGATTGTTTCCAGGGGGGTGCATCATCTTCAGGAAAATACGCAGTAAACATGAAATACTGAAGTTGAGTCCTCCTATGGCTTCTCCTATAATTGCCATCTCCCCTTTAGTAAGGCACTTGTGCCATGCTACAAATCATTTTAGACTCAAATCAAGTTAATCATCATCGTCATACCGTCTGTAGACCATCGATGATCTCGTAGCACTAGTGACGTCACTGGTATAAGTGTCTTCAGCTTGATCTCTTCAGCTGTTTTCAGTGATGAACTCTGCATTGTACAAAATAAGCAAAAGTTGGGCAAAAAATATACAATACATCAAAAACCGTTTGAGTGTTTAATGAGCACATTTGATGTTGTCTTTAGACAATTTGAATTTACAGTTGTTATGCGAGATGTCAAGCGTTTCTAGGGGTGGAATTATCATGAGAGACTTTTCATTGGTTAACGAGTAAAACAATGTCTGATCTCCTTGGAAACACTTCACATTTAATTGAGTAACAATTGTTTTAAAACCGTCCAATCAAACGATCCAAACGTTTACATTTACCACTCAAAGGGTTTTTGCCGCCATTTGGTGGTTCAGGTTTTGCTTCCGTCAATCAAAACTCCGATTATTACCCGAATAACATACTAACCAATCACGATGAATCACGATAAAGTTCGTAATAACATCGGTATGCCGAGTAGTCGGGTTGAAAGTAGTTAGTGAAGTTCCGGGTGTTTTTTCTCGATTCTGACTTACCTTTTCTTTCTTGCGAGATTTGGACTCGATGTGAATTAAAATCACGAATTTTTCAAATACTGCAAGAACAACATTTAGAATTATTAAATGATTGTTTTCTTTGTTATTGATGATGTTTTATCTTCCTTGAAATGTCTCATTTGACGATCGTTACGTCTTCAAAGACAATATACAAATCGACATAAACACAGTTAGACATATAAACAGTCAGACAGACCGACAGTCGGCCGGAGCTAGACATACATACATACAGACAGACAGACAGATGGATAGTACATGTTTTGTTTAACTCAATCTTTGACGATCATACCAAAGGCAACCACGCCTAATTCTTACCAAAAATATGCATAACGGAGTTAGCGCCTTTCTTCTGTATCCTTGGAGAGGAGAGATAATTCAACTTGAGGGTACCACTACGGGGCTCATCCGGGCAATTTAACCACGTGGCCTTCCCATAATGCAATAGTCTATCAATGGTGACGTCAGACACCTAATATGGTAAATATCAAAATCATAATCTTCAATGTATATGAAGAATTTTTATCTTAAGGACCATAATCAAGTGAATTTTGACCCTTAAACAGAGAAAAAAATATCGTGCACGGCATATGTGCAAATAAAAAATATCGTGCAGGGAGGAAGAATTGTTTTCAGGAGGAGGTGTGCACTCCGTGCACACCTCCACTATAGATCCGCCACTGAGACCCTTCGAAACGCTCGAATTCGTCTTTTAGTTGTTTCCTACTCATATCTATCCACACGAAAATATTAAGATCATTAATAACATATTAGCTGGTGCAGGTTAACTTCTTGTCACTCATCCTTTAGTTATACACGCTTTCGCGCTTTCGATATCGCAGCTTACCTCAACACATTCAAAATCATCGACGATTTGATTAAATATTGGTGCAAATCTTTCTGTAATCCTTTGCATCTCGTTGATATGCGACGCGACCTTTTCTACGGCATTTACAGCCTCTGAAAAGAGAATTAAGGTTTTTGTTTTCAGCTTCGCGCTCCATCATTGATTTATCTGGAATTAAATATTAAGAATTGTTTCGCGCTGGTGTGCAAACACTAAATGTGTGCATAAATTGTCACTATTTAGTGGTAAATAGCGCTAATTAAACAAACGAAAGCAATAGAATTAGCATAAAATAGCTATATTTAGTGGTATTTATGTTGCACACTTTTAGTGCGTGCACTCTAATGTGGCGGGTACTCTATTTAGTGCTAAATAGCACTATTTGTTTGTTTTCTATAATATGAATTATGCATGAATATATAATATTGCATACCTAATAAGACTTCATGTTCCTCGGAGCTTTTATCCAACATCTTTAGTATTGTTCTCATTAATAAAGGATAGCGTAAAATTCTCTGCAATCACGAAAAGAAGTAGAAAATCCATCAACAATCCACGAGCAATTAGTACAATCATTTGGTCACATAAAAGTGTACCTATCTAAAGTCATATCACTAGCTTTTCATTTAGACACAATAAAGTACTGGAAACGGTACGGTTACGATACCGCAACGATATGGCAGAAATACTGTGAGAGCTAGAGCAGGCCATAATACGCTATTGAAGAAGAGTCCCATAAATATACCTGTATTGGTTTAATAAGATATGATTCTAAAGTCCCTGAATGCTGGTTTTTGGGATTTCTTGCATTCAAAAAATTTCTGAGATCTTCATTTTGTCCTGCGAAACACAAAAACACCAATATCAATAATCTTAGCATAGTACTGAGAGTTAAACGAACTACAGAAATCGTAAACACAAAGACATCATTAATGATTCCATTAATCGGAAACGCATTGCATTACCATTGATTCCAACACTCAAATATGAAAACAAGTCTCCGAAATCTAACATAAAGTATTCTAATGATATCTAAAAACATCTATTATATTAAGTATGAATTAACCGAACATCTCTTGATTTTTTGAGAAATATTTCATTCAAAGTTTTCTAGACAGTAGCTTTCCATTTTAGATTTTAAGGTTTTTTTTCTGCATCAAACGGCGACGTCTTTGAACACTTTAGAAATAAATCAAATAATGCGATCAATTTTTCAATGATGAAACCATTTATTATCTCTGTGTTCAAGATTCAGTTTGTTTGACTGTATCAACGGTGGGTCCCCGGGGTGAATCCCATATATCGGGAGGCGGGTATGCTCAAATTGGGACAGACTCGTAGAATTAAAGACAGTATTCATTAACGGTATTCATGTATATTCAAAAACAACGTCTCGGTTTTACGACCATTATCGATTGTTCTATTTGATTTGGTACCTTTTAGGGGTAAAAATCATGTATTGCCGCGCTCATCTGGATAGAACATCCCCGCCTTATTTCGATTGGAGTCCCCCCCCCCCCTCCTTCCACCGGTGTTGTAAAATATGGCCAGGCTCACCTGTACTTAGCAGTTCTACCAATCTTGAGTGACTGGAGCAAAATGCACTGTATAATTTGAAGTGTTCTGTATAGTTAAGGAAAGTCTCTCCAATTGTATAAATCACATTCTGTTGATTAAAAACACGTCGATCAGGAATAGTACCTATCGGTTGAACTAGTGTGGACTGCGTCAGTGTTTCTAAGAAAAAACAATTGGAGTAAAAATGTACGATAACTAGCGGTTAAACTAGTGTGGCCTGCGTCAGTGTTTCTAAGAAAACAATTGGAGTAAAAATGTACGATAACTAGCGGTTAAACTAGTGTGGCCTGCGTCAGTGTTTCTAAGAAAACAATTGGAGTAAAAATGTACGATAACTAGCGGTTAAACTAGTGTGGACTGAGTTAGTGTTTCTAAGAAAACAATTGGAGTAAAAATGTACGATAACTAGCGGTTAAACTAGTGTGGACTGCGTCAGTGTTTCTAAGAAAACAATTGGAGTAAAAATGTACGATAACTAGCGGTTAAACTAGTGTGGCCTGCGTCAGTGTTTCTAAGAAAACAATTTGAGTAAAAATGTACAATAACTAGCGATTAAAAAAAGTATGGACTGAGTCAGTGTTTCCAAGTAAACAGTTGGACTAAAAATGTGCGATAACTAGCGGTTAAACTAGTGTGGACTGCGTCAGTGTTTCTAAGTTAACAGTTGGGCTAAAAATGTAGGATAACTAGCGGTTAAACTCCCTTACGTGAAACTGTGATATCTCTGTGAAGTGTTCGAATCCTGTTTCGTTTTCTAGAGGCTTTTTCAATTCTTGTAAGAATGTCTTTTGGAAATCTAAGATTTCATCGACGGTACCAACCAATGCTTTCACCTGTGACAGATAACAAGCATAAGATAGATACTATGATGGTGATGATGATAGTAATAATAGTGTTGATGGTGACGGTAGTGATGATGATGATGATGATGATTGTGGCGATGACAATTGTGATGTTTTTTGTTGTTATTGTTGTATAATACCTCAGACTGCGACATGATGGTTATAATGGTTGTGATGATGATGGTAATAATAGTGTTGATGGTGACGGTGATGATGATGATGATGATGATTGTGGTGATGATGATATGATAATGATGATGACGATGATAATGATGATGACAATGGTGATTGTGATTTTTGTTGTTGTTGTATAATACCTCAGACTGCGACATGAAGCTTTCATCTTTCAATGGATCTAAATATCTATTTAATAGTAGCTTCAAATCCTGAAATAAGACAACAGTTAATCGCACAACGTTCAATAAGAAAAGCTATTTGAATCATTTGCATGATTTCACGCATTGATCTATTACGTAAGATCGATACCTTGACGTAAGACCGTTCGGTGTCGTAAAGCTCTAAGATAACTTTACGTAGCTTGTCTGCGTCCGTTAACTGTACGTTCTGTTTGACGTCATCCTCACTGTACTCTAGCTGCTGCCGACAGAATATCGTCACTTGCTCGGCTTGCTGTGGAGAACATGATTACTGTCAGAAGACGATGATTGTAACGGTGATGATGATGAAGGTGAAGGCGATGATGATGATGATGGTGGCGATGATGATGATGGTGGTGATGATGATGATGGTGGTTATGATAACGATGATGGTAGTGATGATAACGATGGTATTGATGATGGTGGTGATGGTATTGATGATGGTGGTGATGATAATGATGATGGTGAAGATATTGGTGGCGATGATGATGATGTTTTTGATGATAATGATGATGGTGGTGATTATAATGATGATCAGGTGGCGATGATGATGGTGTTTGTGATGATAACGTTGATAATGATTTTATTCATAAAACAGTGACGATATACCTGTAACAGCTCATCTACAGTCTTTTTGTGTTCTAAGGACGGGCTTTGACTCCTTTCAGGAGTGTAAATCGCTTCAGGAGTATGTACTGCGCTGCCTTCACCGTCGTCTTCAATAACTACAATTAAACAACAACACTGAGCGATCAACGCTATGTGATATCATCAACATGATAATCACGACCATGACCACACAAGCATTAGCACCACCATCATCATCACCACCATCACCATCATCATTATCATCACCACCATCATTTTCATCATCATCATCATCATCACCAACATCATCACCATCACCATCATCATTATCATCATCATTATCATCATCATTATCATCATCATTATCATCATCATTATCATCACCACTATCACCATCATTATCATCATCATCATCTTTATCATCAGCATCATCACCCTCCTCCTCATCATCATCATCACTATCATCATCCATCATTATCGTCACCTTCACTAACTTACCTATGGGTGGCGGTACTATCATGTCTACTAATTCAGTGTCATTAATATTATCACTTAGTTTTGGTGGTGGTTTAACAACGAGGCTTGATATGATGGCATCTGATGTGACTTTATGTGAAACTGGAGGTTCGTCTCGTGGTGAACGAAGCTCCAGGGTGATGCACGAATCTGTAAGCAAGACATTGGAATCATAATCATTATGTACATTTATCTTTATATCTATGACCAACACAAATGCAAAATCATTAAATCTTTCATTAGTATCATCACCATCTTTATTATCGTCATCATTTTTCATTATTATCGTCATCATCATCACCATCGTCATCACCATCGTCATCATCATCACCATCACCGTCGTTATCATCATCACCATCGTCATCATCATCACCATCGTCGTCATCATCATCATCACCATCACCGTCATCATCATCTCCACCATCACCTTGTAAGGCCTCTTTCAGGTCTTCTAGTGGGTTCGTCTCTACATCGCTTACAGGAACATCATTCACAGACAAGATCTCATCTCCAGTTTGAACTCCTACAACAACCAACAATAGACGTTAGCTTATTCAGTAAAACTTGCGCTTGACGAATCAGATCATTATTTTTAAGGCGACATGAGAAGATTTAATGCAATAACAAGTTCTATACTACTACTCGGATTTTTCTAAAATCAATGTTATCTTCAGCAGAATGTAAGCGCGTGATACTTGTTCAATCTCTTTGGCGAACTTTAACAGACTTATTTTTACGGCGACATAAGGCGATTTTAAAGTCCCAGGGCAGGCCTAGATGAAATCTTTAAATCTCACAGAAGAAAAATATTTAGCAATAAGATGTCCGAACATCGACAGCAAGTGTGGCAGTGGTTACAGTCGTTACAGGGAACAAGAGGTCTAATTTGCAATAAAAAAAATTATTTCTGATTAATTACCTTGTACGTGAGCAAGACGACCGTTCTCCACGTGACTGATGTACATCACGCCATCTTTGCAGTCAACCGTTAGACCTACAAACAGGGCAGATACAACTAATGAAATTATCCTATCTTATGAACTCATAAATACAGCACGATCGAGCCTAGCTTGTTGCAATACTTTGATACTGGCGGCATCTGTGAATTGGAAGTTGAAGCTCAGAAGTACAGATCGATAAATCTTTTTATTGATATTTCAATTAAGTCTTATACAGTCATTTTTGAAAAGGTTGTCGAATTAAAATACTGACTTGGCGAATAACAATGTTTCATGCAGATCCCTTGTTTTAAGTCTAACGATACAAAGCTGTACTTATTGTATAGTTACATGTAAAATTGTTTTGTACATTTTGAGTCATCATTTCTTAAAAAAAAAATTAAAAAACGTGAGGTATGCAAATGACTTTGGTCATTATTTATTTGGTCTTATTGATTCAACTGGACAACAATTTCCGACAAGAATAGCTGTATGATTTGCTGAAGATGTTTTGAACCGGTACAGCTGAATCTCTTTATTGATCCATATCTATGTGATTAGTTTTTTCTTACCAAAGTCCAGTCCATCAACTTCCAGTGATTTGGTCAGCTCTACTTTATACACACACCGTTGGCACAGTTTGAGATGAGTGTAATTCTAGAAAAGATAAACAATACTCTCCATAAAAGGGTGGCCGAGTGGTTGAGCCTCTCGCCTCTCACCGCCTTGGTGCGTGTTCAAGTCCTGGCTCAGGCGCTGGATTATATTTGAGTAGAAGTTGACAGGAGTTGTTTCGCTTCTATTGCACGAGGGTTTTTCTCTAGGTTCTGTGGTTTCTGATAGTGCCATTCCCAGAGTGTGTGTTAAGGCTGGTATTCCATATAATCAAGAACGATCGAGAACGGTCGCAAGCGATCGAAAAAAAATTTCATTATAGGGAAACCAACGATTTCGATCCTAGGACCGTTTTCGTTCAATATATGATCGCGATCGAAATCGTTCAAAAACGGTCGTAGGATCGAAAAACTTAGGTTTCCCAAAGTCGATTTTTTTTCCGATCGTTTGCGACCGTTCTCGATCGTTTGCGATTATATGGAGACCAGGCTTTCTTCATCACCAGTGGCGGGAAGTTTAAATGTCTATGTATACAGTTTTGGATAAGATCAATTATAACAATACCTGATCCTCCAGCAAAGAGTCTTGTTTTGGGATGAAATAATCTGAAGAAATACATGTCGAACTATTAGTTTCATGCTCATACAAAAATGATTCTAGCAAAACTGACTATGTATAGTGCTTTACTTAGACTTTATGTTACCTATTGTTCCATCTTCTTCTTGTATTCCAAGTTTCAAGAAATACAATCGAGGATCAAGTTGTCTCTTCTCACAAGTATTAGAAACCACATCTTGTACCGTCATCTCGTTGCTAAGGGCGATGACAGTACTTTGGTTGCTAGGGAGGCTTATTCGTAAGTAGTTACCAAGGCTACGCCACTCTGAATGACTGGAGCTCAGTGATTTGGACTCTGTTTCTTCTTCATCGTTATCGGGTATGTTCTGGAGATTTGGTCTGGAACATAAAAAGCCCAACACAATTGAAGCACATTATTAGTCATTAATTGCATTGATCGATAGTGTTGATAATGATGGTGATAGTGAAGATAATGATGGTGATAGTGATGATAATGATGGTGATAGTGATGATAATGATGTTGATAGTGATTATAAGGATGGTGATAGTGATAATAACGATGTTGATAGTGATGATAATGATGGTGATAGTGATGATAATGATGATGATGATGGTGATAGTGATGATAATGATGATGATGATGGTGATAGTGATGATAATGATGGTGATAGTGGTGATAATGATGGTGATAGTGATGATAATGATGGTGATAGTGAAGATAATGATGGTGATAGTGATAATAATGAGGGTGATAGTGATGATAATGATGGTGATAGTGATAATAATGATGGTGATAGTGTTGATAATGATGGTGATAGTGTTGATAATTATGGTGATAGTGATGATAATGATGGTGATAATAATGATGATGTTGATAGCGATAATGATGGTAGTTCAGGATTTGTCCTTTCCTACCTCTTGTAGTTATTTCGTCCTTTAGCTGTGTTCTTATTTGCGTATCTGTCTCGTATTGACTTGACGCTCGATGCATCATTAATGCGTAGCGATGTAAATATAGCACTCTTAATCTTATTGTATCCTAAGTTACTTGGTGATCTTTTAGCTTTGTTTCGTGCCTTGACTTCCTCTTCTGAAAAAAAAAATATATATATATAATAATAATAATGGAAACTTTATTTATTTCGCGAATTTTTTCACTTTTACAATTGTAAATCTCACTATTGTCAGGTAATTTACAATTTGCTACTTGAATTGACTTAACAAAAAACAAAATATATATATTATATAGTAATACATAAGCGATAATAACCAATACACATAATAATATTTACAGGTCACATATGATCATCAGAAATATATCTGTTAGAAGTTCATTAACTCGGGATTTTCCCAGTCCTGATTTCTTTTACAAAAAATAAAATAAGTTGATCTTATTGCAATGTTTATTATCTTCCTTATCATATACATTTTATGATTTTTCTCATAACCTAAACTATCGATCATATCTAAAAAAGATGAACATTCCGAATCAAAGACACCAACTGCACTTATTGAGAGATTAATAAATTTAACAGATTTGTAATTTCTAATTAAAGATTGTATCATATTCTTGTACTTTGTATATTTTCGATCAATGTTTTTCCTTAAATTAGATTCGGATCCAACTGTCAGTTCCAAAATGTAGCGTTGGTCTTTCATCTTTATCAGGAGGTCAGGGCGATGAGCATCACCAGTTATGATTGAGGGATTGGAATAGCCTTCGAGGTCAACATACAATTGAGACTTGTTGATTTTAGATTGTAGCGAGGTGGCAAGAAAGTTTAATATAGAATCGTGTCTCCAAGTGAATCGTGGTAGATAATGTTGGCATCCAGCAACAACATGACAGAGAGATTCCGATGCACCGCAAAATGAGCACTCAGAAATGGCTGACAGACCCCATCTAGATAGATTTTTTCGTGTAGGTAGTGAGTTATTTATATATCTAATGGTGAAGTTGAATATGTTTTTGGGTAGATTAGTGTGAGCAGTAGACCAGATAGAATGAAGCGATGACAAGGAGTATTTAGTGATGTTACAGAAAAATGATCCTTGTGATAACAAGTGATTTGACAATTTAGTTTCTTCAAGTGATCGAAAGTCCTTTAGAACGTCCTTTGTGGAATTGTAAGCATTATACTGAATGTTCGAATTCTTGCTAGATGTTTTCCAAAGATTTTTGATTAGATCGCTCTTTGATGATTTAAGGACTTTCCTGATGGTGGTTTGACATTGAATGAACTTTATTGAAGGAGGAATGATATTAAGACCAAATTTATTAGAAGTTAGGTAAGTGTTACTCAGTGTTCCAGATATAGGGATTTCTAACCATTTGCGGATATATTGATTTATTATTAATAATAATAATAATAATAATAATAATAATAATAATAATAATAATAATAATAATTATAGTAGTAGTAATAAGAATAATAATAAGAATAAAAGTAAGAGTAAGTTACGAGTAAGAGTAAGAGTAAGAGTAAGAGTAAGAGTAAGAATAAGAATAAGAATAAGAATATAAAGATTAACGTGATAAATATGACGGTAACTAGGGGCGGACCCAGGATTATTTCCAGGAGGGGGTGCATCATCTTCAGGAGGGGGTGCACTACCCAGGACTCGCAATCCTTCAGGAGGGGGGTGCCCCCTGCATCCCTCCCCTAGATCCGCTAATGATGATAATGATGACAACGATGATCGTGTTGATGGTTTTGATGATTATAATGGTGTTCTTCTGTTCTTACCAGTCATAGGGTCACGTGCACTGGCAACAGCGTAAAACGACATCACAGAAAATATTCCCAGGCGAGACAAACTTTGCTTGGTTGTCCTGGAAACGCACGCCAGAAGAGTCTGAGGATTGGGCTGAGGTGATCCTTTAACCGCTGACATGTAGCATTGCAGGCGGTACGTCGTAATGTGAAGTTGTTCGAGACTTTTCTCCCATCTGGAAATCTGTAAAAACAAAGAATCTAACGATGATTTACGTTGTGTGCAAGAGAGTGCGTTTAGACTTTTAAGTTGTTGCAGCTTTCTATTTACCCAGGAAGCCGACGGTGCTCACTCATCCCCCCCCCCCTCTTTTCATCAATGCTCTTTTGTACGGGTATTCAAAACTATTACAAGCTACACAGAATAGAAAGAAGTCAGAACAAGGAGAAATCGTTTGGCGTCAAACTAGTCGGGGATTTCTCCTGCTGAAAGCTGCGCACTAACTAACTGTACGAAATGGCAAGACATCGTATAATGGCAGTGAAGCCAGTGCGGCAGGCCTTTTTAAAACGGTTAACAGAAACCTGAACCCGCGAGCAAATTACCGCTGTAAACGCCGCGCGCGCGCCAAAACCCGCCAAAATGCAACAAGAATAACACAAGACAAGGAGTTTTGGAAAACTATGCTCATTCAACCAGCTAAAACCCTCATTTTTAGCGCGGGACTCTATATTTTTCTTTATTTTGTCTGAAAGTTCTTTTAAAAATCTTTCTTTTTGGCTAGATTTGAGAAAATCCTGATGACTTTTCAACATAGAGAAGCGACTGCAAGTGCTTTAGGGTTTCACTTTTAGAGCGATTTCAAGTCAATATTGACTTTTTAGTGCAAAATGCATTTTTCGCCATTTGTTCTTCAAAAATGTCAAAAGATGGTTCCACTCAAAATTCATTATTTAGAAAACGGGCACGGGGCCATACACTTGTCTTCCTATTTTTCAATTCAGCGATAAATTCTTTGTCAAATAACTTTCTAAGAAAAAATTCTGATGGCGCTTCGCTTAAGTAATCAGGACCATTAAAAACTAAACGGCATTAAGTAACTCTACCTGATCAAGAAACTGTTGTTTCATTTTACTGTCCGTTACGACCGTTGATTGCAATTCTGCCATTTTCTTCAGCTTGGAATCCGATGCTATTTTTTCCTCTACCTGACTGATTCTTTCGTTCAAGGTTTGCACCATTTCGTCTTTACTTTTCTGTCGTGATCCAGTGAGAAGGGACGCAGCCATCGAATGCACTGCTGTGATCCAGTTCTCCAGATCTGTCTGATTGGCAGCCTGGAAAGTGAATGACAGCTGTCAATCATAAGGGGGTGTATTCACGATTTTGAGTTTTATGATTATATATAGGTAGCTAAACTAGGCATAGTTGCTTTTGGGGCAAATGTCAGACATAATGGTGATTGGCAGCCTGAAAAATGAATGACAGATGTCAATCATAGTAAAACGTGTTCTGAAATGTAGAGGTGACTTTATGATAATGATAGCAATAACTGTAGTAATGATTGAAAACAAAAAAACCAGAAAAATGAATGACACGTAGATTAATATAAAATAGTAGATGAAATGAAGATTGTAGCAGTGATGCCGACAATATAGAGGAAAATGTTCTTTATATTTACTTATTTCAGTTTCAGCCTAACTTTGAATTGGATGTCTACGTGGATGGCGCAAACTCACCTGAAAGTAATACGCCTCTCCGAGTCTCGTACTAACGCTAAACACGTGGTCTAGCTTAGCATGTTCTGGGACGGCTTGTGCAATACAAGAATCAATCTCCAGAATAAAACTGGGATCGTCTAAATCTTGCGCACTAACAGTTTTCTCGTTGCAGTGATAAAAATTAAAGTTCGCACTCTTTAAAGTGATCCAAAACTTTCTCCACTTTCGATCAGACGCGAGGTCGATTTTCCCGCCTTTTCCTCGAGTAAGCACGTGTTTCGCTGATAACCATCCTGCTTTGCGGGTTGCACCACCCTGGCGTGATTGAGCGATTCCTGACCGTGGTTTGAAGTCTGCATCAGTGCCGGAGTTGCTAACGAGGTCGTCATCATCATGGAAAGTGGCCGAGATTTCCTGTTGGGGGAGGCAGATTTCAGATTTCTTTATTTTTTACACACACACACATGTATATTTACAATTAAATGTGAAATTATGTATAAATATTGGTAATTACATGGTTGGTATGATATGATATTGAGGAGGACAATTAGGGAGGTTTAACCCTGGTTATAAACAAAGCAACAAAGTTGTGCGCGCATTTTTCCACGATGTTGCTTTGTTTAGCCACCTGTGGAAACATTGTTGTCCCAACAAAAATGTTTCTGAAACAAGTCAGCGAAACACTTTATTGTGCGCAACCATGTTGTCTCGTTTAATTAGGGCTTTAGTTTGACAGTCAGACAGTGAGAGAGGTTTGTTTGATAATAAGACAGAGAGGTTAGTTTGACAGTCAGACAGTTAGAGAGGTTAATTTGACAGTCAGACAGTAAGAGAGGTTAGTTTGACAGACAGTTAGAGAGGTTAGTTTGACAGTCAGACAGTTAGAGAGGTTAATTTGACAGTCAGACAGTAACAGAGGTTAGTCTGACAGTCAAACAGTTAGAGAGGTTTTGATAAACGGGAATACTTCTAATATTCGATGATGACGATAATAACAGAAAAAACCGATCATAACTATATGATTATAATACATACATAACAAAACCATGACTTACCAAAGACTCTCCTCGATGCATCTTCTTCATCTCACTGAAATATTCTCTCTCGACGGAATCCTCTAGACCACTTTCATTCATACTCGTCTCTAGGGACGGATCGACATCACTACTGAATGATGACCATCTTTCGAACGATGCCTGGGATATCGGCCGTGTTGGCTCACTCTCGTCTTCTTCGACACCAAACCCACTATCATGTCCATTAGTGCCACTACTACGAGACACCCTACCATTGTTAGTCCCTACACTGCCGCTGCTACGCACAAGATGTCTCGAAGCATTACCATGGGAACGAGGAGAGCTGGTACTATAAGAACGCGGTGAGCTGTTACCATGGGAGTGAGAACTGTTACCATGAGAACGAGGTGAGCTATTGCCATTGGAACGAGGTGAGCTGCTACCATGGGAACGAGGAGAATTGTTACCATTTTGATTGGAAGTGACGTTGCCATAGGAACCTGTTGATCTTTTGCTGGTTTTAGTGCTGGGTGATCGACCATGTTGCTGCTCAGACATGCCCACGTTGCTATGACTACTGGCTTCCTCGGAAACGAGAGTATCACTGCTACCATGATGTTTCTCTTTGTTGGTATGTGTACCATGGGGGAGGGTGAAGGGAGATGTTTTGTCACTACCATGGTGAGAACTTTTTCTGTCTTCAGTTTGTGGAGAATGCTGAAAAGATGACAATCTATTGCCTCAGAATAAGACATTGTGGATATAGACATTCTCATGTACCCAGGGGGGCACCCAGGGGGGTATATAGAATAGAACCCCTTAAGGATGGGACACACGTCCTCAACACAAAGGTTTGTTACGTTTCACTTGGAAATAACTATTTTGTTCAGGGACAATATACATGAAGCCTGGACAGTACTGTACACACTGGAGAAAGGGCCTGGTTACATGAACCTTTGATAGCACCATCCACCGTATCAATCCATCCGGTAAATTATATACAAATTTTATTCAGTGGATAATTTTCTCCAGTCTTCGTACAATCATGCTATTGACAACAATCACCATATCAAACTT